>JAPYYS010000071.1:0-107559 GCA_030522525.1 Campopleginae sp. 14b | reverse complement strand
TTTTTTTTTCCAGTCACTCGAGCGAGCTAGACGTTTGTATATTCGAACGAACACGTTCGCAAGACTGATCGAATGAAGTAAAAGAAAATTATGAACTCACGTTTGATGTTATTCCCGTTTTCAATTGCTTGCCCCCTTTCAACCACGTGAAAACAGCTGGAGGTGTCGAACCTGTGCTCCGACACGTGATATCGTATTTTTTGCCAGCGGAGACTTGCCTCCGTTTCGTACCGATGTGAACACTCAGTGGCCTCACTGTAACGATCAAGCAAACAGACATGAATGTACTCCTTCTTAAAAACGGCATGTCCGAAGTAAATTACGTCCAAACACATGTTGTTAAAAAAAAAAATCATCCCTCAACTGCTGTTCGTTTTCACTGCGATGCGAATACGTAGCACACAAGTTTGGCATGGCATCACTCTAATTCTCAAAGAGTCGTGTGTATCGAATTGCAGCTAATGGAGTGACGGGTTATCAATGCAATCTGCGTTTGTATGAGACAATAAAAAATTGTATAAAATGCGAGGAATCACTGTCGAAATAAAATCATATGACGTGCGTCTCTCATACTTATTGCCTCTCGTCGTAATACCGTTCGAAATGCCAGCATGTCTGGCTTTCGAAATATTGCCAAAATAATTGGCGCTTATTTCATGCCCGATGAAAATGCGCGTTTTCATGATCACTTGCCTGGAATAATTGCGGTAAAAGTAATTAACCACCTTACGTAATAGACGATGAATATGTGGTTATTAAAATGCATGAATATTGAAAATAATTTGGAGTTTTGCATGAAATCGTGGATTTGTTTGAGGTGGCAACGATAGTCGTTGAACTTTTTTCGCATTCATGTACTAATTAGGTCGTCGAAATAGCTGTGTTTGAGGGGGTCGTTACAGGTTAACAGCTTGGCAATAATAGTTCGCGAACGATAGTATTATAACTCTCGTGAGTGCAGGGAAGGAGAAAGGGACTGGGTGGAAGCACAGACGTAATTGCCGAGGCTGGTGAAGGATAATACATGCACGCGCGAGCTAATAACAATGCGAGACTATCATCCACCCAAAGTACATGTGTATTTCTAACAAATGAGAGAGGCAAGGCGAGACAGTCGGCCAGCTTGCCCCGGATATTTCACATTTCATTGTGTCGCCGATAGCGCGATAGTAATCACCCCACGCGAACCGAACATCGCTCACGCGTGCGGACGCGAGAGATTATTGCGACGATTAAAAGGTCCAACGGAATTATCTAACAGTTATTAAACTTACTGCCCTATCTCACGTACTATCGCATTATCTGGAAGGCATGTGCAATATACTCGTACGACCCTCCAGTCCCTTGCAGTTTTATGGGCGCAAAACGTAACTTCTTGTTTACTCTGAAAGATTGAGCTCAAGCTTGGCGAGTTTCTTGGTCTCATGTACTCGTGTTGTAAGTCGGTTAAGTGACAATACAGATTCTTCTTGTTTTTCCACTGCTATGTTGGCTGCTGTTGAAGAATTTCCATACCAATTCATTAGTTTCTATCGCCGTTATATCCCTTTTATGCTTCCCGTTTGCTGCTTCCGGCAGATGTTGGTCGATCCTCGTTTCTGGTTTAATTTAGAACGAGGTCCGATGAATTTAATCCAGAAACTACGAGTCAATTATACGAAACTTCATTCGGCCAGGCAAGTTTACTTTGGAAACAAGCGGTTAAATTATCGCCGCAATTTTGAGACAATTCGTAGATTTCTCTTGTGTGTATGACACGTTTTCAAATTCCTCCCTGGCTTGATGGTGAAATATGCGAGTCGCGAGCTTGACCCATCTTTCATGCACGCTTATACAGTATAGCTCTGTATGATCCGCCATGACAGTGTTAGCAACGCTATTTTTCGTGAAAAGTTTCCTCGTTAAGCGCCCGTTGCTCTGGACAACCGAAAAAGAGCAAGAAAGTCCAACAGAGCGAGCTGGATGTGTCATTTCACTGTATTCCCACGCTGTTGCCAAGTTTGTAGAATTTACCCTTTAGTTCCTATCGTCGTTTCATTGTCGAGTGAGGATTCGTGCGATGGCAATGTCGAGGAAAATCAGAAAACTGTAACTATGGGAACAATTACTACGAGGCATAGCCCAACGTTCGCGAAGCTGCATCCTCAATACAGAAAAGTGCACCAAAGAAAATTCATATACAGGGTGTGTCCACGAGTCCTCTAGACCTTAGAAATTCAAGGCAACAGATGTCATCGTGCTAATAATTAATTAACTTGCCCCCAAAAATATTTTAAACATGCACAAATTTCGGAAAATTGAGAAAAAGGGGGAATATACATTCTGAAAATAAAAGGCGTTTGGTGTGGCGATCTTCGTAACTATACCAAACGAGAAATAGATTGCGTACAGACCGCCGTTGAACACCGACGAGAAAGCCTGTAGCCAGTAGTACACTTATTTAATTACAGCAGCAGCACGAGACATGGCAAAGTGGAAAAGCTCGGACGGTGAATTATTTCAAGTTTAGGAGGGTCCAAGCGGAAGGAGAACTGAAACAGTGGCGGACCGTTGCCAGCAGCACCGGGTGCCGTGCTGTTGTAACGAGCTTTTATGCTATCGCAAGACACACGCAACGAAACTGCCGTATACGACAACCACCAAGAGTACCAAGCAATAACCGTTTAAACGGAGGTCGATGCCATGCTGCAAGAAAGATAGCAAAGACGGATGTCTTCTCGCCGGAAGTGTGGACTAAACGACGCCATTTTGGCTTTGTGACCTGTTGAAAAGGGTCATTATGATACCGCAATAGAGAAAACCGGTCTGCACCAACGTCGCTTCCACTATATATATTTTTTTTCAAATGTTCGTTGAGCTCTTATGAAGTCTAGAGCATTATTTTTCCTTAGAAAACAAGATACTCCGAAAAGTGCGTCATTCTTTATCATTCAGAATTCCCATCCATTGTTGTTTCGGATTTTATGGAGAAAGTACGTGATTGGGTTCATCAATCCTTGTTGTTTGACGGCTGAATAATATAAATAAACAAATAGCTTGGCTGCCAAAAGGTTCTGGGCCAAAAATCGTTGGAAGCGAACATTTTCGAGCGGCCTGATAAATGTTTGTTCGTCGAGTAGAAGTACAGAGCGGTTTAAATTCTTTGCAGAACTGGAGCGTCTGACCACGTCGGGTTTTATCTCCTTGCAGCAGCTAAGGCGAGCGAAAATGTATTTTTACTTGGTATCAGCATGAAACGAAAGAATAAGTATTGTCAAAGAAGAAAAAAAGCGCTGACGTCGATTTACGGAAATATCCTCGAGAATTGTATGTGTTACGCTGCTGACAAGTATCGAGTGGTTTCTTCGAGTGCTTTTTATTTTCTCTGATCCCTTATCGGTATCTTTGCGACTT
This sequence comes from Campopleginae sp. 14b, assembly GCA_030522525.1. Taxonomy (NCBI): domain Eukaryota; kingdom Metazoa; phylum Arthropoda; class Insecta; order Hymenoptera; family Ichneumonidae; species Campopleginae sp. 14b. Next base: position 104,166 of record JAPYYS010000071.1, on the reverse strand, counting down.
TTAGCCTTAGTTCGGGCTCGTGGAATTCGCTTACAGTTTACAATGCAACAGCAGCAACAACAGCATCAGTAGCAGTATCTAAAATCGAGACAGATGCAGCAACGAAAACCAAAGGGAAATAGAGAGAGAGAGAGATGGAGGGGGAAGATCCGCAACTTTCGTGTCGGCTTCTCTTTCCTTTTTCTTCTCAATTTCTCTCATTTTATCCCTTTCTCACTTCCGTTTACCGGAACCACGTCCGCCATCACGTATCCACGTTTCTACCTCTTGAATGTTTGTACCTTTCTTCTTTTCTATTCTTTTTTTCGTTTCCTTCGTTGGTTCGCATACGACTGTGAACCGCATGAGTACCGGGTAAAACTTTCGAGTCCCAACGACCTCAAACCTTTAGTTATCTCTCTCGCAGCCCCGCCGCCCTCCCCTGGTTTTCTCTTTCTTGTCTCTTCCACGTATTGCCCTGGCAAGTGAAAAAGCCACAAAAATATACGGGAATATAACGATACCGATGGGCTGTTCACAGATAGAACTAGAAGCTTCGGAGCGAAGAGAAAGGGTAGCCGCGGGGGTGGAGTTGTACGGAAGCAACGGCATAACGTCTGCGGGCCGGTTATGCGATGAGGCCGATCTTATGCGGAAAAGTCGCCTTCCGCCATCTTACGACTTCACGGGACATGATTTAATTTAAACTTGTTTGACGCAAAGTTTTCGCGAGCTGAATCTCTTTGCAGTACGAGACAGCGAGAGTCGTCGCCTTAAACGAATTCGAATCCCTTGTGTTCATTCTCACCAACTTTTCTCACTATCTTTCTCTCTCATTCCCTCGATTTTTTTTTTTCCGTTTTTTTTTCTTCTTTTTTCACTTTCCCGTTCTCTCAATTGGACGGATATAAATTTTGATTCGTTCTAATTGAAAATTTCGTCTCATATCTAGGTTCCCTGCAGGGGGACTCCAGCGATTCTCATTTTTGTCAGAGCAACTCGGTTCGATTTTTTTACGATAATAACTGGTAACTATTATTCGTTTCAATTAACGCACCCGATGGAGACATTACGGTTTTTCCCATGTACCAATCGTCATCGCAACTGGTTTATGTTCGTGCTTTCGTTAACATCATTTTCCTAGTGCATCTTCTGGCCGCCATTTAATGTGATTGAATCGCGAATCTTCGTTGTTCACATTTTATAATTTTTTCTCCTCGTTTTAATTAATGTGGGACTCAGGTGGTGGAGGACATGAGTATTTCTGGAAAAATTAGGCCATCTGTGTACTTTTTTTTTCTCCCACCATATTCATATTACTATGGTGGACGTTCGATCAAGTGAGAGAAAAGATTTGGCAGGTGGTAAAGAAATAGTCTGGCTCATTGTACAATATTTGACAAGAGGCTTTTGGATACTCTGAAGAATGAAAAGAAGTTTTGTGCTGAAGTGAACAAAACCATGGGGATGAGATATTCGAGAGACGAGATGTTCTATATCCTCGTGGCACCGTCGGTGTTCTGGGTTTCACGTCATAAAATTTAATTTAATATCGCCGAGGCGCGCTACTGCTGCTGCGTTGCAGGATACGACGAGTCGTAGTTGTTTTCCGTCGCCACGGATACGTTCAGTGCTGGTGCTGCTGGTGCTGTTGCAGCACATCTCGTTCAGCTTGTGTGCCACCAATTCGGTTGTTATTAATGATAGCAGCGAACCGCCGTCGCGGGTTGATTGGTTTTCGACATGCCAGTCGCGACCACTGCACCCTGCTACATCGGTGAAACGAGGACCCCCTTTCACCAACCCACCCGCTAAGTTTCCCCATCGCCCATCTTTCGATTTGCACAGTTTTATACGTTCACTTAATGGATGAAAAATGTTTGGAATTTCAATATCACGCTTCGTGTCCCACATTCACGTACTTCACACACCTCCATATCTATATATTTACTTCCATATGCTACTCAATTTTTTATTGCTGCACATACGAATTTGTTATACGCAGCTATTAGATTTTTCATTTCCAGAGCAGGGATTGCCCGGAGAAAACCAAACTCGTAAAAGTCGATACGCACATGCGCAATCCTCCAATATCTTTTTGGTTCGCAAATATTAAAATTTTTCATCTCACCTTCTCATATTTATTTATTCCTTGCGAATGAGATTCCGTAGTTTTTTAATCGCGGAAGATTCAGGGCCTCCGCGATATTGAAACGAGCGAACGATTCGTGCTTTATTCCTGTCTCCCAAAAGTAAAGAGATGCAGAGTTTTCATATTTACTCACTGTAAAGCTCGATGGTAACAGTAGCCGAGGCAGGTCGAGTAAGATTGGTGTTGCTCGCCCTGCACGTCAGGTTCGTGTTGTGGTGATTTCTGGTGAGGCCCTCAAGCGTGACGCGGTTTACCGTCACGAAATTGATCTCGCCGTTGGTACCCCGAATCTCCCTGACTTCGTAGCTCGAGTTGATCAGCTGAGAGCCGAGAAACCACGCAACCCTCGGCTTTGGTCTACCTGTCGGTCAGAAACGTCAGATACATACAGTCAATGACTTCGTTCCGTCAACCTGTCATACTGTCAGTCTGTCACTTCCGTCATACACAAAACTATAGATAAGAGCCGAAGTTTCGTCCCCGAAACTGAGGCACGTCGTATTTTTCAGTCGCTCTCGAAACTGGAGAGAATATGTGCATGTAACACTTTGAAATACGCAATTCTCCTCATTCTCATTCTTTTAGGATTTTTTATATCATTAAGTATAACTGAATCAGCACCAAAAATCAGAATATTTTCACTGGTGGTCCCTGGGAAATTGATCAGACGTGAAAAATATATGAATAGTCATTTTTCGATAAATGAACTATAATTTCAAGGGAATAAATAGACAAATTCCGTAATTTTCACGAAGTATTTAACAAGTCTTTTTTAAACATTCTCCGTTTTGCGATTGTTACTAAAAAAAAAAATGGAACCGATTTGTACAGAGTCCCTATAGTTTACGTTTCAATTCGCAATCAGTGAACTTAAAGCTCGAAGGATGAAAATTCTGGTCGATTTTAAACGCTAAAAGCGAGTTTTTACATTGTGGAATGCTTTGTCTACTTTACAACCGAGTTTGTTCCGACAATTATCCTCAAATTGTCGAAAAAAAATTGTTTGTCGATTTTTCATCAAATAACACCGTCAAGAGTGCTCAGCACTTTGGGGGTGGGAAAAAAACAATTGAGACATATAATGAAAAGTGGGAGCAGAGTTTCCATTGATTGTTCGATCGATTGATACATTTACGCTATTGCCCGGAGAGGATAGCATAGAGAGAGATAAAGAAGGGGATATAAAAAGGGCTGTGGAGAGAGTTCGAGGACGATGATGATATTCATGACATCTTGTCAATCAGGCTACTGATCGCGTCTTATTTGTATAGGAAGGTATATACGTTCGGTTAACGGAGTGTGCCCTTGAGCCCGCACGATAATTATCGCCTCAAAGTTGACCTTAATTATCTATACACCGCATCCGTTGTCTCTGTTCTCTGTGCCTGTCAACTCTCGAGTTCTCCGATATAGATATCGATTAACCATATTCCTATGCATTTAACGTAACATATAGCTGTCTGTGTGTTTGCTTCGAACATTCATCTTCTGGTATTTGGTACTTGCTCCCTCGTCCTCGAATTCAAAGCTGGTCGATGTCTATTGACTCGCTTACACGTTACCTTACTCACGACTAACCAGACCCACAAGTCTCAAGATCACTCCCTTCAGTCACGTACTATTCTATGTATATACATATGTATACAATATATAAGTGAACAATTCTCACTCTGTATGTTTTCGAAATATATATCATTCGTAATTGTATAGGAATTCTTTCATTTAATTATATGAATCGACCTCCTTGTTCAGTGCTTTATGAAAAACTCAATTTTCGTCACACTTAATTACAAACTTCAAAGCTTTTCGCAGATTCGATTTCACGTGTAATGGAAATTTATGAATTTCAACTATACAATATTCGGCGCGACCGTTGCTCATTACTTTCGCGTCGAGTTTCACCGGTGATTGGAAATATTTTCGAAATTAAATCAGCACACCAGACGATCACCAGTTTTTATGAAGCATTGCTGTTCGTATTGTTCGGATTCACGGAGAACAGGCATGAAAAGCAATTTTTTGTTTTTGGAGTCATTCATCGTCAATGAAACATGGTAAAGAGTCGAGTAATTGAAAGTATTGCCAATGCTTACAATGTGGCCAACATCCGGCGCAGCATTGACCCTCGACCATTGGCGTTAATTTTTTCACGGAAGCCTGGAAACTGTTATGAAACGTTCACGTATCGATTTGGTTAGGAACTTGCAGGGTTTCTTGTATCGCGAACGTTTTGAAATTTGGCATTCATGTGTTTTCGAGAAGCAAAGCCCCAGGGGTTCTGATCGACGATGACCTTCCTATCTTCAACTGTAATTTCCTCAATAATCGAGTGATACATGAAGTTCTCTTTCGTTTCTCGTTAACCGTTGAGTGAATACTCGATACAATTTGATTAGTTAAGCGACATTGGAATTAAAAGTTGATAAAGCTACGCGCGGAACGTAATTTTCCGATGGAAATCCTTGGGGAGGTGGAATATTGGAGTAAATGGTTGTAACTTTGAAAAGAATATAACAGCTGAACACCTTTTTTATAGTGCTTCTTCGATAATGGCTCTTGGTTCACGGTTACGTCAGTGTTCTCCAATTTCTGATGCATTGGCCACATGTTTCCGAGTTGGCGCACAAAATTCGCTCGACTTTGATAGCCGATAATCCATCATCACGGAACGTTCGATAATCCATCAGGATTTGGTGGGATGAAAAAGTGTTAAAATACTTTTAAACTGAGGATTCGGTAACTGGCAGAACTTACTGGTATTTAAAGTAGAATTTTATCCCGTTGGTCCCGTATAGTAAGGGATAAATGTACTGTGCGTAATTCGACGACGTGGTTAAACATTTACGTTCGTTGACCGGTAAACTGTGTGAACATGAACACGATAGTTGGTTTGTGTCTTTCTCGTGCTGTGGGAGGGAGTGCAAAAGTGATTTTGCATCGGGCGTTAATACAAACATTTTACGGGTGCCGGGTGACTATTCGTGTGCCATGGCACGCGCCAATTCGCTCTCGCTAGCGTCCTGCAAGCTAACCTTCCTCTTCATCAGTATCGATACCACGTTCAGGCATCAACAGCACCACCTGCGTGTTGTTCGTAATTGCATTTTGTTATACCAACCCACTGTCAGATTCATGAATAAAGGCAAAAAAAAATCGTTATTCACGAGCCATAAAAACATCTGTTTCGAATTATGTTACTACGATACAAAATTTGATATGGAGAAACCCTTTAGGCGGTCATGGAGAATTCATTACTTCTGTTTTTTTTTTTTTTATTGACTCGGTCGAAAATGTTCAATTTGCATTACGTGATTATGAATTAGTGAAAATTTCACTACCAATTTTTATGCTCACTTTTTCGTATATTTTATGAATTATTTTGGATTTACTATAAAATCGAGTTGCTATTTGATGAACCAAAATTCGTCATTCAATTCGTTCCGATAAATGGATGCAGTTCGATCGGCGGGTTTCAGTTTTTCGTAGTTTGATTTTCCAACTATTGCGAGTTATTTTTCCAACGTTTCGTTCAGGTTTCTCCTATTACGTGTCTACACAGTTTAATCGCAAGTAAATGATGCTGTGAAATGAATTTCGTCGGTGAAATAATATTGCATAATTTTTTGTAGCCTCAACAAAGAGCGAAACTGTTCGGGTTTTCAAGCGCGTTCTTATATTCACAGATATATATATGGAATTATTGTTCGCATGAAAGCAGCAAACGAGTTGCCATGAGCACACACAGTAGTACGGAATGTAGCAACATGAATAACCAAACATTGCATTCGCGTGGGTAGCAAAGTGCTGGTTGGAATCCGAAGCGGGCGCCATTGTTGGTATTTGTAGAGTACGCGGGCTGGTAACATTATTGCGCATGATTTTATGCGACATTGCAATAAATTGAAGGTGGAAACTCTGGAGTTGCTCGGTATTGTATTCAATATTGGGCGATGAAGGAACGTGTCCTCCCTCGTGACGGAAATTTCCAAGTTACTAAGCGATTTCCTCGTTTCGAGATATTTTCGATTGATTTTCATGACGCCCGTTTTATTCTGACGACTTTGACTTACGATCGATTTACCGAAGCGAGAAATTTATTTGACGATGAAATAATTTTACTTTCGCTTTTCTTTTACCTGACATTTTTATTTTCTCAACTATTGGCAAATTCAGTCGATAATTCGGTGAGGAAAAAGTTGGAAAAACATTGGCTTTGTGTGTGTTCATTGATTTCTACCAAGTACAAGAAACAGTCGAGTTCACAGCGAAATTACTTATTGCGACGATAACTCGATCGAGCAGCGATTGCCAACTTTTTTTTTTCTTTCCTATGAACTTTTATTCTTCATTTGCAAGAATATTCGTTTTCATGCTCTGAGGATTTTTCCACTTGCGATGGACACGATAATTCGGAGCTCTGCGAGAAACGCCCTGGACAATATATAGGGATAAGTAAACGCACCGGAGAGTTTCGGAAAGAGAAGGCAACGCGAGAAACAGATGTCTCTATATTTTTGCCTATGTATGTATATGTATGGGTGGAGAGAATAAGCGATTATGTCGATACACGAGTGTGTAAACTCAAAAGAGGGATGAGGAGATTGTAGGGAGGATACTGTTAGGGTGAGGGTGAATAGGCGACAGCAAAGAGGATAGGCAACGAGGAGAGAAAGTATAAGAGGGGGAGGGAAATGCATTGGGTATAGTCGTCGTTTCACAGAGTCGCCGAAGCATGGCTTCCTGTTCCGGGAGGAAATAACAATTACTTTTGGGGCTATCCCGGCTAGCACACAAAGTATTCCTGTACAATACACACACACACACGCACACACACACAAACACACACACACACTATTACCTACGTACATACATATATTACGTATATGGATATACGTGAGTTTGCTCTTAAGCTCGAGGCAAAGTTAAATGTGCGTTCACCTTAATGCTTAGCCACAATTTTTCTACCTCACTCTTCCTCCTCTTTAACCATACTATACTCGCCATTCTCATAGCTTTAGGAACTCCCACGACTCCACCCCCACTATATATATGTCTTCTTTTTTTCTCGCTTTTTCCTCCTCCTTATTTTTTTGTCCGCTCGCTCGAAGTACTGAAGGGGAAAGAAACGATGAGGCAGGGCCTGATTTTTATTTAACTTTATCGTGGATCGAACGAGACGCAGTGAGCAACAACCGAGAATCTAGCTTTTGACACGTGTTGCGATGCATAAATATGTAGGATCGAGGATGGTTCGCAAGCATGTATCCAATATTGCTCGGATAAATAGAGGAGATAACGACGGGAATACGCATATTGAGATCGCCAATAATATCGTATATATATTTGTGATTTTTATTGCGAGGGAGCGAAGCTTTATCCTACAGGGAGGGGGGAGAAAAAATCCTTCGAATTTATGCGAAGCTTCATTTCTACGTGATTTTCTATGGGATTCTCGTAAGAGGACAAACACGCCCTCATCGGAGGGCGTAAGCTTGGGAGAATCATGTCGACGCATACGCAGTCTTGTGCATTGAGACGATACTAAAATCTTTCATCGATTTAATTATCGATAGGAACAGATATATCGTTATCCAGAAAATTGTCATGTCGTTCTCGCTAGTCGTCCCATGATAATGATATTTCTAGATTATTCGAGTGTGTGGCTTGGAAAAAATGTCACAGCAGCGAGCAAAACATGAAATGACTAAGCAAACGAAATAAAATTTGTTTGTTCGAGAGTAAAATATTGTCTTGTGAGGTTTATTTGGGACAACAATTGAATATCAACGGAACGCTGAGTTTGTTTGTTGGAATTGAGAGAATGCGATTCAGGGGTCGCAGATTTTATTCTGTTGTTGGTGAAAGACGGAGACTTGGTTGATTCCAGAAATTGAATTTATCGGTGGCTGAATGTAACAGAAAACGCATGGCCGTATAGTCGAGAATTTATCAAACGACACAAGTGTGCGACGTGTGCTATATATATATATATATATATAGACTTCCGGATATCCGGATTAGAGGGTCGTCGGTATCTTAGCGAGTCATCCACTCGTGGCACAGTCTCTCACTCGAACTCCTTCAGCTCGTCTTTTTTTCTCGCCCAAGAGTCTTACCCCTATACGTTTTTTTAATCTGGTTCTTTCTTTTCTTCAGCTACTGGAACTCTGCGTTCCAAATGAAAAATCCCATTTCCCTTAACCGCGGGGACTCCCCTGGCGCGAGGCCAATTCCATTTAGAGGTTCCTGCACATACTCTCGAGGTGGAAAAGCTGCAGAGACGAGGGTGAGGGGGGGATGTACTCGTGGCACAAGTCTCCAAGTGGTTCGCTCTTCTTCTACCCCTCTTGCTCGTTTTGCACTCCCACAGCGACGAGTGAAGAAGACTTTCCCTATAGAAAAGCTGTGGATCCTTGCGCGACGAAGCATCGAGATAGAGAAAGAGAAAGCCGAGCGAGCGGAGCAGGAGGAAAAGGAGGAGGAAGGCGAAGGAGAGGGCCAGACGAAACGAGAGTGGCAAAGTCGCGTCCTTCGTTGCTGTTGCTTTGTGCTTTGCTTCTGCTCGTGATGCTCGATGTTCAGACCGACAGAGATGGACGGATTGAGAAAGCTCTCACACTTTTTTCCTAACCTATTTGCGGCGCCTCTTCGCGCGTATAACCCTCCACACTGAATTTCCTCCCTGCTTGCCGTCAACCTATCTGGACTCTTGCCAATGTCATTCGTACATACCGTCATACAAGCCGCACCCCGTGGCAACACAGAATGCGTTTATCGTTGTGATTCTAGCACACACGACGTAAAGTCGTGCTTTTTTATCCCTCCGCGGCTACGACGGGCGTCGAGATCCGGACGTCCTCCTATACGCGATCTCTCGTGAAATGACGAGCTAAGCATCTTATCCTTCATCCGATTTTATGGAGGCATTCATCCTCGAGCAAGCATTCCTCACTTCGGTAATGTATTTTTCGTCTTCCCGAGGCTCCTTCCACCTTCCCACTTGATTCAATCCTTCCATTATTATTATTTCAATCAAGAATATACTCTTTTCTACTTCTGTTTTCAACGTTACAAAATTCTGCTTTCAACCCGATTCGATATTTCACGAATTCAATTACTTTGCCCGTCGTCATCGTGTTATATTTTGTCTGGTCAGTCTACAAGAAATAATCTTCATGTTCAGTATCCGTATTTACCGTCAGGAACGAGAATGTCAACCGCCCATATTAAATTATATTCTTAGACGTTTGCCTTACACATTCGTTATACGACGTTTTGCTATTTAATCGAATTCTTATCGCTTGAAAATTAAAGCTCATTTTTTTTGCCTGCACCGCGTACGTATATTTTCCATTGAATTTTTTCATCTCGTTGGAAATTAATTTAATCCAGTGAATGCCGATATAAGTGACGAAAATTGAGGGATCTTTCGGGATCAAGAAAAAAAGATGGAGGATTAAAGAAGCACATGGTACCAGGAGTAATCTCATCCACCATTATCGTCTTATCGTTATTACATCGTTCGCTGCGACGTACCATTCTTTTTATATTTTTTTCAATAACCTACTCCGTACCGCACATTCACTATCCGCACACCAGGCATTAATACGAATAATAAATATCAAGAAGACCCAGGTTGGTTTTAATCTGGCAACAATTTTCTCCCCACACTCGGAAATCCGTTGGCTATAACGGGACTACTGAATTGCTCGGATAATAATAATCGAACGAATAACCGTGCGCCACGAAGATAGCAACCGCGGACATTATCCTCCCCGTGTATGTCTACTGTAAACCGAGAAAAAAACACTTTTCAATACTTTATGCCTTTTTTCATTTTTTTCCCCCTTTTCGATCTCACTCCCCCATCTAATATTCACGTCCTGATTATCTTTCACAACGTAATGCATTATCGCTTACAGTTATTCAAGCTTACCTCCGTGCGACTCACACACGAGCGTCAGATTTGCACCCTCATCCGCATAAGCTATCCGTAGATTACTCATGTCCCGTCTCTTCGTGTCGTAGATTTTTGGAACGGATGGTGGAACTGAAAGCAAACCATTTTATTATTCATTAACATTTTCATTCACAGCTTGGAATTTTTATGTTTTCTTAGCCAACAGAACGGCGCTCAAATGTGGGAATAAATGTCGATTGGCAGAGTTAAATACACGAGGCTGTGAAAAGACAAGGAACCCAAAGTGCTTACGAAGGATTTGTTAAGAAAGACCAAAAAAACTCGTGTTTTTCATGAATTTCTTCCGGTCAGGGATTTTATTTGACGAGGAAAAACATAAGGAAGTAAATGGAGGGTTATCTCTTGACTCTCCATTGCTATTTTTTATTTAACAAAATATTGCTTCAGATAGCTCCTGTCGTTGATCTCTTGTTAGGTCCTCTGAAAAAAGACTTCTTGTGGTTAGCATTAAATCTCCTTTTGCGTCAGCTCAAATTGAAAAACCAAAGAGATTTGTTTAGTGGATAGATAGCTGGGATTGGAGGAAGAAACATTTGGAATTTTCAATCCTGATGAAATGGCGGGTCCTCAAAGACGAAGTATTAGTTTTCACCCGAATTTTGGTCGTTCAATGGTTCAAAAAATATAGAAATCATTTTTGAAAATTTTACTCCTTTGTCCAATCCCAACATTCATTTATCCACTAAACGAATCTCTGATTTCTTAATTCCAGTTGATCCAAACGAGAGATTTCATGCTCACCGCAACAGGCCTCCTTTTTAGAGGACTTGACAATACATTAACTACAGGAGCTACCTGAGGCAATATTTTGTTAAATAAAAAATAGCGATAAAGAGCTAAAAGATGACCCTCCATTTACTTCCTCATGCTTTTCCTCCTCAAATAAAATCTCTATCCGGAAGAAATTCGTAAAAAAAAACGAGTTTTTTTATAATTTATAATCGAAATATTTCCGTGCGATAGGGAATGCTGTGAATTTGATAGTTTTCCAGGTTAAATTGTGTGATCTAGTCACGTTTGTTCATCTCGGTATCCGAATATCCGAAGATTCGTGCTTTAAAGATTGCTTGGTGAACGTGTTTCTCGTTTACTCGTGACTCACGTTTGCCTCGCTCGTCGAACGTCATCAGGTGTCCTCTTTTACGTCGATAACACAAGACAAACAGATGGAGGTATGGGCACAAGAGAGCAGCGTGCAACGACGGAGATAGCTTGGTTGCCGGCGGTGTACCGTACCGCTTGGTTGTTCACTGCGTGGTAAACATGCAACGTTTTGTGTTGACTTGTGCTTCTCGTTGGACAGAAAGTCGCTCGAGCGTCAGAGCTTGCTCACGGCTATTGTCATTGCGTCGCGGGACAGTTTGCCTTTGCTATACGTTAGTGTCAATACATGAACGGGGGCTGCCTGAAAAGTTGATGGATAGTCGCAAATTATGGCTGGAATATTTTTCAAAGCAAATTTTCACCCAACACGTTTCCATCGATTGCATTGCTGATCGGATATCGAAGAATTTGTGCTAGTCGAAATCGTTCGCATGCGGATTAAAACGCAGAAAAGTTTGTAAAAACGTAATCGCAAGAAACTTCAGCAGGCATGGATTACTGTCTGGAAAATTTGACGGAGGGATGATTTCGTTGGACACTCTGTATAGCCATTCGATGATACTGCAGGGGGGGGGGGGGATAAGACACGCCAGCCTGACTTGGGCATATGTAACGGTTCAGACTCATAGGAGTCAGGAACGAGGTTCACGATAGGAACCTGGCTCGTTCGTTATTGGCCTATGTATGCAGGCTGATGCTTTTCCTCGGGTCCGTTGGTTGCATCCGCGGGGCATCGCCAAAACGCTCGATAGGAAAGAGGCCAGAGAATTTGCCTGAGATGTACATGCAGGCACCGAGACCAGAGAGAACTGAAGATACGTATAGGTAGATGGAAAAGACGTGAGGTCCTTTCAGCCAAATTCGATAAGCACGGCAGGTCACGATGGAAAAATATTTACCATGTGCACCTGCGAGTACTGGCATACCTATTTTCATACTCCCTTCCCTATATTGGTGCTCCATAAGGAAGCACGTACCTTTATAGATATATGCAGGTCAAAGGTGTTTGCTTCTAAAGTATAGTAGAGTGTTTGTTATGTGCCACGAGTCCCGTAATTTCATTCGGACACAAACCGAAAAAGGCTGCGCATCCTCCGTAAAGAACACCGTCCCAAGCATACGGGAACGGCTCTTCTTAATTGTGTTGGGTTCCATTAACGTTCATGTACGCTGAACAATTGACAAAAGCGTCACTTCGACTTCAGTCTTAAGAAGGGTAACTACACGCAATAATGTTGCCATGTTGAGAGCAGAGGAAAATTCGGAACCATCAGAATTTGATAAAATTTGATGAACATACTCTTTAGTATTAAATATGGATATACACATTTTTCAAGATTTTTCTTCTCCGTATTTTTTGCGTAATTCAAGACTAGGGTTTACATGCATAAGCATAGGATTCAGATATATATATATATATAGGTATATATTTTGCATATCGTAAATTCAAATTATTTGACAACTGTATAGACAAATATTGAAATAAAGGTAAATATGCAGTTTGGTTACTTTTGCGAAAAACGATAGCAAATTTTTTTTTTCCGCGAAGCTGTTGATTGCATCATAGTTAGTAATATTCCATGGGGAGAGTCTGAAATTTCTCATAAACTCCCTTCCTAGCGTGAACTTCCAAATAAGGAATATTTATGACAACTTCAAAATTCCATAACTCATGGAGTTTATGGGAAATTTCAGCCTCCCCCGATGAAATATCATTAGCGGCAACCAATCGAAGGGGCCTATGAAAGAAAAAAACCTGCATCATTACCCGACCTCCTTATAAATGAAAAATCCTCACGGTTCTGATATGAAAAAAAAATCTATGACACGATACATCGATAACTCAGAAGATATGAACAATTTATTACGAGCCCAATGAGGTCGATGTAAAATTAGGTTCACAGTGAATATTTTGTACTTTTCCCTTGAACGTTATGCTGGGTGAAATCTCTCTGTGAGTAATATTCCCTACTGGCCTGTTCCACGCCTCGAATTGATGGCATTGCTCTGTAATTAGAGGGAGTATCACATGATCCTGCAAAATGGCTGATCACTCCAGTGATTGTATCGAGTTAGAAAGTGGAAATAATTAAACGTAACGATCGTAATTTTCACAATAATAATAGTTGACTGGCGCCATTATATTTTATTCAAATTAGCACAGATTTAATAATTAGATTTGAAATTTTACAGACTCATTGCGAGCGAATCGTTCACGCAATATTTTCACGATTTCCGTGCCAACGAGAAATTATATTATCGGACGCACGATGTCTGTTGATATTTCGATTTTGCAAATATATTGTTTCTGAAATTCGTTGGACATTCAGGTTTCTGAAATTTTCGGAATCAGCCTAATTACGATCCTGGCTCTTTACGCAATTTTTTGGATCCCGATTCTTTTGGTCACTTTATTTATTGTCACAGTTTTTTCTTCTTTTCTCTGACATGTATTTGCGGATAAGATCTTCGTTTTACGATTGTTGGTTGGGTTTATGGCCAAACGTACAGGGCTATTTCGAATGTCATTTTAATGTCATTATTCGGACTTTGAAGCAGCAGGCGACGAATATGACGTTTGAGAGAGTGGAGAGACGCTGCACTTTTATGAGATCTAAAGTTCTGGTTCTCCCTGAAAGGAGAAAGTGTTGGTAGCACTTTTGTAAATATTTTTACATTTCTCCATGGGGAATCCTTCGAAATTCATCGCCCATTTCACCACTTTCTTTTCAGTCTCAAGCGTCTCTTGTTTTTATCGCCGACACGTCCTTCCTCTCCCTTTCCTTTCTTCCACCTTGGGTCTGTATAAACCGTGCGGTCGCTGCCACAAGATCGTTTATTAATGAAATGAAGTGCTTCTCGACGCCAGCAAGACTCTCGATACGAAAAACCAATTTTTCACTGTCTACCTAGACGACCGGGCGACGAAAGAAAATAGAGACGTTCCACATCGTGGTCGTCGTTACTTTGTTTTCGTCTGGATAAGAATGCAACATCGAAATTTTAAGAAGAATACTGTTGGGTCGAAAGTCGTTAATAGTAGAACAGAAGATACAAGGAGAGGAAAAAAGGAAGAAAGAGGGGGGGAGAGAGAGAGAGAGACAAACATTGAAGGTTGTGAGAATCTGGAACCCTGAGGATCCATTGTTATGAAAAAATACTATAATTATTCCGTTGCTCTTCGATTATTCGTCCAATTCGTTGGCGAACCCCCATTTTTCGATCCGGTAAACATAAAAGTTGTTTTTTCCGCATAAATGAGGAGTGTGTACCATGGAAAGGAAAATAGAATGAATATTAGTCTAAAAAAAGAAAACTTCCACGAGGGTTAGTTCGTTCTGACACTCGCGGAAGTGTCAGAGCAATGTTGTTTACAATCATACAAGGGAGAGTTAACTGAACGGTTTTCAGGGTAAATAGAAAAACAAGAAGCTCTATGATTTTTCTTGGAAAGCAGAGTGACCTCACCCTCTAGTCGCATTGTGGAAAGCCACCAGCGTCATCTTATTTTTTCCTTTTTTTTTCTTCTGTTTCTTGGAAATTCCACGCAACCCCCGTTACGATAAATCCGTCACTTGGTCTCTCAACACTTTTTTTTTCTCTCTGCGTCGCCTTTTCGACCATTGCTCTGTGTTCCATTCTGACTGTAGCTCGTTTTCTCGCTGCTTTAATAGCACCTCGCTGCGAGACTGTTAGGACGTCGTGGAATTTTCCAGAAAACAATTTTGGCAGATCAAAAATCCTCTCTCCATCTTTCCGTTATAATTTTCTTCGCTCCGTTATGGTTTTTGTGCCGTCTGGTTTTTCAGTTACGTCTGTACATTTTTGCTTCCGAAAATGTCATCATTTCCTGCCCGCATTCATACGGGAGGCTGAAATATTCTCGTCCGACGATCGCAGCACCTTTGTCTGTTCTCAACACAAAGTATGAGAATTTCATGATACTAAAATATTGAAGGAGCTCGAGCTCTCTCCATTAATTTCCCGACTTCTCAGTTTGTGCAAGACTCGCTTCTAGATAGAGAGAGAGAGAGAGGCAGAGATAGGTAGTTCCTTTTCCTTTACGAATTATACCCATAAAGCTGCAAAGTACAAGGAATCTTGTATCATGTACTAGATATGTATCAAGGAAACGTGAACATGGGCGAAGAAAAAGTGCATATGTATGTATGATTCCATGGCGGTTTCGATCTCGTTTTTCCCAGCAGGCAGAATGTATTGGTGAATTTTTTCTTCAATTTTCATCGGTATTGGAATTGATTATTCGATGGATACGGACAGTCGGGTATATGCCCAGAAAAGGAATATATATTGGAAATTTAATTTATTGCTATATATACGTGTGAAATAAATCGGAATGTAGGAAATGATGTCGGAAGGGTGCATGAATTTATCGCGTCACGAATGTACTCTGTGTATGGGATTTCGAATACCTGATAATAAAAAAGCAATACGAAAAAATTAGGCTAGGAAATAAATGTCGGGTTGGGTTTTCGAATGTTGCTGGAACTCTGTTTGGCTTTTATTATTTCAATTTATGTACCGATCATTCAATAACGAAAAGAAAATATGTAAAAGGGGTAAACTACGGCAATTCGCAAAAACACTTTTCCCAAATTACCCAAGAGTTTCTCTAGTGAATAGCTCAACCGTATGATACATTATAGTGTACGCGATTTAGTTATGCGATCGGGCACAGGATGATATACCGTTGAGAGAATAAAAAATTCTCGGAAATATTGGTTCGACGACCTGGAAGATTATTTCTCTGGATTCTCCGCAATAAAACAATGCGTTTATACTGATAGATGATGAAAACGGTATGCAGCTCATCTTGCTGGAATTCTCCTCCTTTAACTATTGCATCCATATACAGAAAAGCCCAAGGCAAGAGAGAAGACATTCAAAGTTATATACCTGTATATATCACGCATTATCCGAACGGAACAATACGAAAGAAAAATCTCTTTGCTCCCTCATTCTCTCGTGCTTTCTTGGATGCAGAGCACAGAGAGCGTCTACTGGAGTACCCGAGGGCGTCTCGTGATTCCTGGATAAACACGATAAAAGCTATAAATGCTGGCATTTACGCGAAAGCTCTCGCCTGGAACCGAAACACTTCGCTTCTCTCTCTTTCTCCCTTTATACCTGTTTTTTTCCTTCTCTTTTCTTCTTTTCATATAGCTCACGAACCTGGCTATAATATCACAAGAGATTACGCTCCGAAATTTATTACGACCACTTGCACAAGCATCACCTTCCATAGCAATATCATCGGTAAACACCGTCCCCTTTATGTGCCACCAGAAGTGAAACTTGTCACGATATAAACGATCGCCGTATACCTGGCAAATGCAACACTGAATAAACATTGTTATTGCAAATAACAGTCTCGTTTAGAGTCACTCGTTGTTTACGAATTTTCATTAACCTTGATCACCAATTAATGTGGAAAATGACATGAGAGTTATCTCGTTTGATGAATTTTTTCATCGTCCCACGAGCTCGTGGTCTTATTCGCATGAATGGGCGCACAGGGCATAGAAGTTTTGGGCCAGGAATTATCTGAGACTCGCCATCACCGCCAATAACAATCAATCGAGAGACAAGCAAGAATCCACTCAGTTAAAAAAGGGACCGGTCGAAGCCAGTGACGAAAAAATGATTTTGAAGCTTCGAGAATAAACAGAGACAAAGTGATGAGGTGCACGATAAGGAACCACTAGGGGTAAAAAGACAGACAGGTATGCCCCTTGTGTTCAGTTCGAAGCGAGTTCTCGAAAGAGGGTATCTGTGAAGTTTAACGAGACGGCGTGGCTTCGAGCGACAACGTGTAAACCGATCGAGCGAGGATGAACAGAGAATTTCTCTGTGGGTAGCCTATAGTATATACCACCATCACAGCTGGTAAAAGGCTTGCTCGACCGAGGAAAATATATTGCTAATAGGGTTGCAACACGCCCCGTTAGTCGAGAGTAATGCCTTACCACATCGGCACACACGTTAAACCTGCTTAACGAAGTCCATATACACAGTCTCCGCAACTACATATTCTAAATCTATCTTTCTCCCTCCACCTCCCTTTCATTATGTTTCTTCTGACTACCTGATAACTATATCGTGAATGAACCAAATTTTCTTCACTTTCCCTTCCACCCTTCGCGTTCATCGTGTTTCTCTTAATTATTTCGCTCTTAACTCATGAACAGATTATCTCCGGGCTGCTTCGATACAGCCTATGGCGCCATTATTATACACTCATTCCCTGAATCCGTGCCAAATTTCATTCGAAAGCTTTCTCCTATACGTCATATTATAAAATAATAAGTCATATCCAACGTTCGTGCTACTTGGGCGATAAAAGTGTGTCAATAATGTGAGCCAGTAAGATTTTGCTGCCTCTGTGACGATCGGGAGAGACTGCTGTGACGTTTCCTAAGTATGTGAACAAGCCCCGCCGTTCTCAACATTCTGTGCCATACGGAAAATTATCCACCACTATGGAAAATCGTAATTATGCAGATTTTTTTTTTGTTATACTTCGCCCGAAGACGGTGCAGCGATAGTTAAAAAAATTTGTAGCGTTTCAAAATATCATTAGCTTGTTCAACTATTACGATGAATGTTTTAATCAATTATTTACGATGTTGCTCAAGTTTATTTTGCTATACACGAGCCCACTAGTTTTTGTTCTGATGAATAGATCGCGAAATGGCTTTCAACGCGTTAGAAAGTACTGCGAAAAAAATGAGAAGCATTACTCTTGTTGAAGCCACATAAGCTCCATAAACGCGCATGTGATTTTAATCTTGATTTATTCATATTTTGTCTCTCTCTCTCTCTCTCTCTCTCTCGTGTCCTGGGCATGATTTCGATAACCAGAACTTTGAGGATTATGCAAATTCCGAATGGAAAAGAAGCGTACCGGAGCACAGCTTCGATGTGTCTGTGCTGGTAGGGGAAATATATTGCTCCGGAAGATAAGGGGAGGCAAGAAGAACCCGTAACAAAAGACGGAGGAAGGAAGTGAAAAAAGGGTTGGCGGAAGATGCGGCATGAAATCGTGAATTGGAACATCAATAGCTCATGGAGTTTCAACCGCTATATACTTAGGGAGCATATGGATATAAATATATAAATCCGTTTGGCATCGATAATTGAAAATCTGAATAAAAAATGAATAAATCTGTTTTACCTTCAGGATTCTTCTCGTATATATACTTCTCCTTTTATTCCGGAGATAGAAATGAAATAAGAAAAGCTGAATGTACCACTGAGCCGAAGTGCGAAGCAGGATCCGGGCGGAACAAACAAACGGAAGTGTCGGTCGAAAAGATACTCTCGAAATTCAAGGGAACGAGGTCGCGATGTCTTCCCTCGGCACTAGATTTTTCTCTCTTAGATCTTATATGCGTAGCAAGTTGACAGAACGTTTATAGAACGGAAAGTGCCGGCAGATGCAAAAATAAAAGTAAAAAAAACGGGTGTAGCTTGAAGA
Source organism: Campopleginae sp. 14b (assembly GCA_030522525.1). NCBI lineage: Eukaryota > Metazoa > Arthropoda > Insecta > Hymenoptera > Ichneumonidae > Campopleginae sp. 14b. The sequence goes on along the minus strand of JAPYYS010000071.1, from coordinate 85,452 downwards.
AGAGAAGAAGGAAAGCCGCGGCACTATCGACATGGCGCTTTGCTCTCTTGCTCGTTCGCCGTATGAGTAACAGCGAGACGTACCGAAAATTATAGCCAATAAGAAATCGATTTGTTTATTTATCGTACTCGGAATATTTATTTATACGCGAGGACAATTCCGAGCGATTTATGACTCGGGGATGCTGGAAAGTAATTCATTAATTCTCAATTCGTGATGGGTTTCAACGTTCGCGAAGCGAGTAATTGTCTTTTGCAAATTGGTAGGGACGCTGGAAACGCATGAGAGACTTTGGATGCATTGATCATGATTAAAGTATCGGAATCTGGCGCACGGAGGTCTCGCGCGTGGGCACGTGTATGAGCGTTTCAGGGGTGTGTCATGTGCATGTGCGAGGGCTGCTAGCACGGAATGGGATATTTGCAGGGCTCTTGGATGCTGGAACGAATGCCCACGAAGATCAAGGAATGTGATACGTGTTATACATAGATAGGGAGCAAAAGTATAGCGGAGACACGCGAGTGTGCGAGGCGGAGAGTATAAACTTTAGTATGCGGCTAAAGAGAGAGAGAGAGAGAGAGAGAGAGAGAGAGAGAGAGAGCGAGTAAGAGAAATTGGGGGAAGTAGAGAACAGAGAACGCTGCCTCTTTGGTGCTGAAAGATAGCGCGAGGCCAGCGTCGAACCATTTGTCATCCGATCTTCCACGAGGATGATCTTTCTCGAATGGTAAAGGCCCATCGTCTGGAAGCGATCGTGCACACCAAGAATGCTCCACGACTGGCTCAAAGCAGGCATGCGCTCTCCTTATTCCTTTATAGAGTTACTGCTTTAAAATGCATTATATTTCGGGTGTCCAGAAGTTCAGTTACGAAATATAAAATCTTTCGATATCTGATTATAAATGACTGGGACGTTATTTCTGCAATTACTGCATATTTCCTGTCAAATTGATAGAAGATTCTGCACGGAGATTCTTAAAGAAAAATACAAGCAGACCGACGTAACCGTTGCAGCTATCGTCGTCATATACGAGAATATCGGAGCTGCATTGTTATTCCAACGCATTGACCTAATGCACGATGTGCAACACGTGTGTGGAATTCATCATGCATCGCCGAAGCTGCAACGTATGACTGTGAGACAAAATATTTCGATCTAGATTTATCGAATTCTCGGAAGAAATTCGAGCTTCACTCCCAAGAGATGCCTGCTATGAATTTTTTCGAGGATTCCTTCATATTGCGACTCTTTCTTTGGAATATATTTTGCGACTTTTACAGAACGGAAAAATGAAAAGTTCCTTTGACAATGATAGTTGTTCGCTGTGAGTCTCAAGTTGTTCTCAAAAGATACGCGCATACCTACGAATATTATAAATCGAATGGATCCGCGAGGATAAGTCCGAGACCGATAAGTATTGTGAAACATGGATCGGGTGAGCGATAAAAAAATTTACCGTGAGTGATCGAATCGGGTGAGCGAAAGGAGAAAGAGAACGAGGCAAGAAACGAGTACGGAGCAAAAGGGAGTCACTATATGATAAAGATAAGAGGTCACTTTTATACGAACAAGAAGGAATAAAACAGAGGCAGAATGTCGTCGTCCTTATCCTTGAGCTCTACAAGATATTGACACTTTTCTATCGATATAAATATATTTTCTGGCACAACCAACGTTATTTGACATTTTTTTGAGCTCCTTCATTCATCTCCTCTTATTGCCTGCATGATGAGGGCTCAGAAATTACGGTGATATATAAATCGACCGGAAAAAAGTTATCGAATAAAATGGAGGATGCGGCAGCGGCGGTCGTGGCGCAAAAGAAAATGTAGAACGGCGTGCAGCAAATGTTATCGGTGACCGTCAGTAGTATAGATCGACTTTACTCCGGCGTCCCTTCCACCTGCACAGCGAGAACCCCATCTCGTGGTTAAATCCTTTACAGTTTTTCCGCATTTTTATCTCAAGGCTTATCTTACGTCCCTGAGGTTGTTATTCAATGTACAGGTAATAAAGTGTCCAATGGTTCGATATAGATTATTGATAACATCATCGAGGCTAGTCAGACGTGCGGTTGACTGGTAATTTCCGCTCTCGTTACAAACGAACGTTGGACTTCAGCCCCAGAAAACCCAATTTAGAAAAATCGTTATCCCAGTTCCTTCTGCGTCGCTTCACCAACACCGAACGCATCTCGTTCTATCATGTGATTTCCCCATAAACCAGATTTGATGGGAGATGTTAATTTATCAGTGTTTATCCACTTTCCACTGCTATACAGAGTCTCGTGGATGTAGTGGAAATGTTTTTTTTTGCACGATGTTTGCGGAAAAATAGGAAGAAAGCTTCAACGTCGATGTTTGTGAATTTTTATTTTTTTTAATTAACAATAAATTGATAGTTTCATTGCATCGTAAATCGAGGAATACGTGCGCTTCACACTTATTCTGAAAACGGAACGTACAGCTTCGATCATTATATGGAGTAATTCTACATGTGCATTCGTCAGAAAATGAACTTTTTGATTTCGAAGTGATGATGATAATTTTTTCTTGATTATGTAATAATTCTGCTTCTCTTCACATTTCGTTTTATTTTTATTTTATGCCTCCATCAGTACTCGGTTGGCGTTCGAGTAGTTTTTCTCGCGCCCCTTAACCAATTTACGGAGTTTTCCAGGAACGGTATAGTGAGTCGCGACTCGCCGGCGTTTCTTCGGGGCGACTTGGCAAATCGAGTTTGAAGTTCATTTTTTTTACTACAGTTGCACGTTCTTCGCACGTTCCAGTGGTCCCGTCTTTTCGGAGGATGATTTTTTATTGATTGAGGCCTTGAAGTTTCCGCCAAAGGAAATGTCGAATCAGCAGAAGTACGAGACATCGAAAATACGAGAACCGGCGAATATATGGAAACATTTAGCACCTTGAACCCCATCAGGTAATGACTGCAATTGTAACTTCCATATAGAATCTTTCAACAGTTTACGAAAAGTGAGCTGCAACGAATTGCTCACTCTGCCACTTGTTTTCTTAATTTCCAAAGAAATAAACCGTTCCATCCTATCGTTCTGCAATTCTTCACAGGCCAAAAGACACAATCGTGCCGCAATTTTTTTTTCACCGTATTCTGCCGAGTTGCTTGATGAGGAAGACACTCGAGACTTCGATGTGACGATTACTGGCCAGCATAAAACGTCTTCCCCATAAAAAGACACTGAATTCTGCGTATATATTTCTTCAATATATCGCACAGGATCATTCTCATTTCTCACTTATGGACGTTTTATGCACCAACTATAGCTTTACATCCTGTATATAGGAGGAAAAGTCTCAAGAGTTCAACCGAGCAGTATATATTCGATCTATAACGGACCATTGAAAACGAAATCACGGGAGCGAGTTGCCGGCAAGTCGTATCTCTCGTACCGAATAAATCCAGGACAGGAGAAATTTATCGAACCGAATAGAGAGGAGAGTTTGCGCACCTTACTTGACTGTTCACAGTTACGCGACTCAACGGATCTAATGCGTCTGTCTCTATTTTAATAGTACTTTATGACAAATTCCGCAATTTTCACTCGCTTATTCCCAATGTCTTGTTATAATTACAGGGACAACCGAAAGTTTATAGAAAACATACAGAGTGAGAGGGCGGGTGGGCGGGGGGGGGGGGGTATAAAATCGATAATCGATTTTATACCAGAAATGAGTTTTCCCTCTGCAAGGGATTCAATGAAAATTTAAGCCGTTTCAGAATTTCCTAGAAAAAGTTTCAATGTAACAAGCGTCTGGATTGCGAAACGGAACAGAAAATTTCCTTGGGGTTCGACTTTTATTAGCTATTTGAATCGCTACCGGTGTCTAATGACTTTGAGTTACAGCAATGTTGGTGATGGACATACCGAGCAACAATGTATAAATCCTTTTGGTCGCGTTACTTGGTGCGTGATTGAGTTCAGCAACGATATAAAGGGCCCTAGATAGAAAGCAGAAAAATGGGAAGACATGGTGGGAAATATATGTGAGTGTATACCGCGGTTGGTGTTCGGAGCCTGTAATGGCAAGTCGGAGAGTCGAAGCGACGCGGTGTGGAGAGGAGTAAAGGGTAAGTTAAGGCAAGAGTAAAAATAAATAACAGGAGCGCATCGAGGCGCAGAGGAGACATACATTGTGAGCTACGATGGAACAGCCGTATGAAGAAGCTTCAGTGCCAGAGGGATGAAGTGAATTCTTCCATCACGTGTTTCCTCCAACCTTACTCTATACCATGACTAACGTTGCACATGGGTTATTCGACCTCGATGGATCCAATAAAAATCGTCTCATTTTCAATTCGATTCTAAATCGTTGAATTAATGAACTCTGAGAATGTTTACGTGATTCCTTCTTCACGAGTTCGGCTTCCGTCTCGATGTGTATTCACAAATACAGTCGTGAAGTAGTTAGCTTCCAAATGATGATCATGTGTCGGTGCAGGGTAATTGGACGCATGGAATATTTTAACTGAGATTTTTGGTTACACTTTTTGTTTTTTGACTGGCGCCTCGGATAAGACCGAATGTTGTCGATAAACGTCCAGAAACCACCGATCTCGAACGAATTGATCGATCGATGACCCTGATGGTCTTTCGGTATTTTTCCGAAGAGAAATAGAAATGGTGATTTTCGGACGCGGAAAATTGTAGTGTTTTCTTCGATTCTTTAATATCATTCGCTCTCTCTCCCTCTCTCTCTCGGTTTTCCCGTACGTTCTTTCTCTTTCTTTATCACTCCGTTCGGAATTCCGAATCTCTCTACCCACCGATAGCGAGGAATAAGTATCGGTATCAGCCGCACAATGGAATATGTCATCAGTGGACGGTTTTCTTAGTGGAAGAGACCGGAGGAGGAAAAGAAAAAAATGTAAGAGTAAAGAGAAGGAAAACGAGTATAACCGCACGTACGTGGCAGTGTGACGAAGTGGAGAATGGAAATGATGGTGCGAGTGGAGGAACGGAGTCGAGCACAAGGAGAAATATGCGACGGCATGGAAAAGGGGTCGGGAAGGAAATAGAATGAGAAAAAGAGTTAAGAATAAAAGAGAAAGCCGAGAGAGGATAGGAAGAGCGAGAAATACGTATATAAGGATGGCGGACACGCCTGAGTTACGAGGGCGTCGTCCGGGTTTCTTTTTACGAGGCTGTAAAAATTTTCCATTGTTCGTGCGTCCCCTTGCTATACGGCTGTGCTTCCACCACCCATTTCCGTTGGCATCTTCTCTTCTCTCATGTCCTTCGGCAAATACCACTAAATGATCGAGCCTCGCCTATAGGTATACCCGGCAAGCCACACGTGGCAAATCCCTCTTGAATGCTCGAACCATACGTCGTCATTATCGGGTACACGTCCCCGTTGAATAAATATATTTATTTGACGGCTCTATATCGTTTGAATTTTCAAATCGAACGATTCTTTTTATATATCGAAGCAATCCTAACAAAATCGCTCTTCTCTTCAGGCCGTGTGCTCTATATATGTACGAATCGTCGTTTAATCGGAAAACGGACGCGAACAAAGGGTCCAAAAAAGCTTCTCCATTCGATGTGTTTCTCAAACGAGACCAAGGCGAAAACCGTAGCTTATGTTTCAACCAGGTTAGGCCAATGTTGGAGTTTGTATAGTGTAGCTTTCGGGTTATGGCATTAGGAAAACGAACCACGTTCCTCGAATGAACGTGGTCACTTGCGGTTTATATCTCGTTCCCTTTTTCGGCACCGCCTACTCATCATTTTCTACATGTTTCTTTCTCACCTCTCAACCATTTCTTCTCTCGGTCGTCCTCTTCACACTCTGAAATGAAAGCACCCTGCCAAAGGCGGCTTCTGAGAAAACCGGAAATACCCGCTTCCCGAGGAAATCTTTTGGCTTTCCTTCCACGCTTTCCACTGAATGCCGTATTCCTTAACCAGTTACTCGGAATAGCACTCACGTGGAAAGAGAAAATATAACAACAACGACAACTTAAAACTTGAATATTCCGAAATTTTTTGTCCTCCCGACGGGAAGATATTCCTCTCGTGAGGATCGAAACAATCTGAAGCTTTTCCAAGTCATCGCTTCCCGCATCTACCCTCCCCATTCTCTTTACACATATCCTCCGAATTTTTCTTTCGCCGCACCTTTGTCAATGTGCTTCCCTTCGATCACCTCTAGTCTCGGCGTGACACGAGCAAATACTGGTGGAGACCAACGGAGGTTACCTACACCGAGACTTTCACTAACGTCATCGCTACTTTGTATCATAGACACAAAGAAAATGCGATATAGAAAATTACTCATGCATTTATGACCTTGGAGGCATGAGTTGTTTCGTGGCGACCTTTCGAGTTCCAGCGGTTGCTCTTCCAGTGTGATTAGCGGCGAAAGTTTTCGGTCAAATTCATGGAAAAACTTCGGGGATTGGTACAGTAACATCATTTTTAAATCCATCAAAAATCAATCAGTTGCAAATGTATTTCCATTCCTCCGTTACGAACCTTCAGGTTCCCCAGAGGACCTGAAATGCCGGCGATTATCCAGATACCCAATTTTTCTCAAGGCTCGTTTCTTTGGTTCGGTACGCTGCTCGGTTCAGCAAATTGGCGAGCTCAATGTCCTCTCGTTTAAAATAAAGACATCGTCTCGGGGAGTCGGAAGGCGATTCACCTCATTTGCCAGAATTGGAAAGTCAAAGACAAATCGCAACAAGGAATGGATAGAGTGAAAGGCTCGACGAAATAATTAATGCGGCGAATCGGGAAAGATGATCTTGTACGATTAACGATAATGAGGCGCGATTTCCATATTCCTCAGGTGTATAGAAACCTCCGCCTCAGCCGTCACATCTGTAACGAGTGTGGGATCGCAAACCATCGAATTTGTCGACCGGCGACCATCGTTTGTGGGTTACCACAAACTGAGGCTAACTCGATATGATCACCGTCGTAGACAGAGTAGGTCAGTACATTGAAAAGAGAACCCAAGGAATGATATTAACGAACTCATCAATCATTAGGTTTATTTTTTTGCGAGATGAGTTTGCTCAGTACAATTTTAGTAGGTATTAGGGCCTGATAAGGAATAAATCGGCATTAGCGAGCTCCTTAATTTCATGAAACCATCGGCCGCGTCGACTCGGACAGAAATGAACTCGAAAGTTGAAAGATCTTTCCAACAGTAGCGGCGGCGGCGGCGGCGGCGGCGGTACGTTTAATTTTGAATAGGTTTTTGCAATTAGCATCCTCAGGAGTGGAGTTGCTATCGCTTCTCTCAATTAAGCAGGTGTACGAAATTAAAGTAACAAAATGTGCTCAATAAGCGGAGCTCTCCTTGTTGGAAGAGGTTTTCACCGCCACACAAAGGCTTCATCGTCCTTTGCTCGGAGTTAATTCCGTTTTGAGTTAATCTCGCTAGCTTCGCAATGCGAGCAGAGGGTTAACTTGTGAAGGAATGAGGATGAGAATAGAGACTTGGTGGCCGAGAAAGGGATGATATGGAGTGAAGCCAACCAACGCGAAGGGTCGCGAGAGTTGTACGTGCGCGGTGTTCTCTACCATGCTTTGGATGTTTGTCTATGGCTAGGAAGGAATTTCGATGCGAGTCCTACCTGCTACCGGTATCTCTACTAGGTTGGAATGCTTTCAGAAATCCTATCAGAAGCGGTACAACTGCGGCTGCTACCGAGATATTCGCGCAACAACCACAAGGCACGAGCTCACTAAGTCTCTTTACACTACTAACGAACGAGATGAAATCGATCGAGACCCTATAAAGAATACAATGCTGTGGGTAATGAAAAAAAAATACTTTCACCGCGTAATTTCCTCTTTTCGGTTCAATTACGAAAATAAACTCGGTCCACGGTACATCATTCTGTGTGATTTCTCAGCGCCTTTGTTTATTCTTTTCTTAAGACATTATATGAGGTGGAACGGTGGTCTGAAGTTTCAAGACGGAGGGATATGAAAATAAATGGTCTGTTGGAGGGTCGAGATCTCGTTCAAGCTGCTGGATCCTCGATAATCTTTTCTCCTCGCACCAGAGAAAAGCAAGGTTAGGAACTTTTCAAATTTTTAATTCGCGGATGAACTTGGCTGCGAGAGCGAAAGAGACGGTGCTTTGCTTCAAGGGTAGTTTATACAGGGCTAAGGTGTAATAACTTTAGGTAAAACCCAAAAGACGGTGGCGTAGGCGATCGTTAAACCTTTTACAATTCACTTCATAAGAGACGATCTTTTGGGAATTTCTTTCTTATTAACCGGTTGTATTTCTTTTTCCTCTTCTTTCTCTTTTTTTTCTCATCAATAGCTCGCGCCCTCTTGCCGCTCGCTCAGCGATTATTCATCGTTTGAATTAAACTTTGAGAAAGTAAAGAGCCCCTAAAAAAACGGATTATATAATGCTAACAAGACAGAGCGAACAACTTATACACGCTCGATGTAGAAACTGCTGCTGAAAAAGTTTACAGAAAACGATTAATTGAAACGATAATAAGATTTCATTGGAAATCCCTCTACGCGGCATGAATTTGTTGTCTAACCTTTGGAATTTGTTACTGCAAAAGTCGCATGATTTATAATCACAAATAATTCCATTATACATAGAAACACGTGAAACTCTTTCGCTACAATCATTTTTTACTTCATTTCGAACTTGATTTCTAGTTCATGGGGGATGGCCTTAATTTTAAAGTAGCAACGAAACCGTAGTAGTCTCTGCTTTTGTTAAGGGGCGATTGCTGCTACATTTTCTTGCATAGCGAGGGGAGCCCTTCTCTTTCACCTCAAGTTTGTAATCAAGAGATTCCAAGAGCACCCGGAGGTTCGTATTAAAGTAAATGTCCCTTTTGGCATCTGCTATTATAATAACGACTTCAGCAACGCTTTGGACGAAATGACGTGGAATTTTTCCATCAGAAATTTTTTCGATTAGCAAAAAAAAAATCTTCTTTTCAATTATCCGACTTTAGTCGCGTAAACGTCAGTGTATCGCAGACAAGATTTCCATTTTTAGGACCCAAAGCTCATTATTTCGGACTACAGAACCATCGCGTATGAGCTTTTCGTGTTCGCATCGGCAAAGAAAAATACATTGACTATATTGCTCAGTATTTATGTTTCTCAATGTACAATTAATCGCAGAATTATACAATCACAATAATCGGTGTGGAAAAACAATTGACAAGAAGGATGAAGTGTGAGAACGCAAAGAAAATGGTTTCCGTATTATTCAAGTATTTTCATAACGGTTCGGATCTTCATCTTCTTTCTCCCCGTCTGTCTGTCCGTCCGGCTTGTCTTTCTCTCTCGATAAAGCACGGGGGGAAAAACTGTAGGCGTTGAGAATGACGGGACAAATATTTTTTATTCGCTCGTCAACGATTCGAGGGGTTGCCGCTGACAAAGGGTGGTTGGAATGATGGACGGGATTTGGGTATGGGTGGAGGTATAAAAAAGGCGATAAAATATACGGAGACGCGAAAGCAAGGCATGGCAAAATAAAATAGGAAGCGATGAAGAACTGAGACGCACGAACGATCGCGACGACAGATGAAATTTGTCCGTGGTTTCCTCACGTTATTGTATACAACTTCACTTTTCCAAAACTATCAAGATGTTCAACATTCGAAAAGAAATAGAACAACAAAGATATGGAACGTGTCGCTCGAAATCCACTAAAAAATGTCGGAACACCATATGTATACACTGAAATGAAAATTTTGTTGATGAATATTTTGTTGAAAACGTTCGACTAAACTTTTTTTTTCAAAAAATCACAAAAATTTAATCATCGCAGCGCGGAATATTCGAGAAAGTTTCTTCCAATCGTAAATTTACTTGGCTCTTTCGTTAGAAATGAAAAATACTGTGAAAAAAAAAAAAAAAATTTAATTATCACAAAATTTTTAGTTCATCGTTTTTAACAAAATGTCGACGTTTTTTTTGAAAAAATCTAATTCTCAGTTTAACGAACAACGCACAAAATTGATGATTATTTCGATCATCAAGATCCTTGAGGATCTTTAACATTTCGAACGAGTCTCTTCGTTTGTATTCTAGGGAATTTATTTTCCGCTGGAAGAATCATTATGAAGAATGAGTCTTAACGTGATTAAGATCCTCTCGATGATGCTTCAGAAAACTATAAATACGTCATATCGGCTTGTAGTTACATAATTTTGCTGTGCATTTTGCCTCGTTGCTACTCATATAATAAAGACATTATTAGTAAGAAGCTTAATGAACAGTGAGTAGGTAAAGCGAGGTATAGGTTTTCCGGCTGCGAACTCTATGTTCCGGCGGTCAAAGTGGAGCGGTTTTCTCTCTCAGCAGATAAAACATCCAGGAGCGTTTACTATATACTCTCGCACTCTCGAAAATTCAATGTTTTCCCTTCACTTATTTTCTGCTCTTTATTTCTTGTGCTCTCTCCGTCCGTTCGGGACTGTTCACGCTTATACGAAATATGGAAATGGAGAAGTAACTGAGTGAGAGCGTGACCCGAAGCGATAGAAGAAAAAAGGGACCTCCTGGCTCTTGCGATGATTAATTTTTTCCTTTTTTCTCGTCTGGCTGTGCCCTCTAAAATCCGATCAAGTTTAATTAGAGCGTTTTACATGGTTTGATATTTTCATTCAATTATTATCAACACGCTGGAACGTTGGAGGGATGAATTTGCATTTTTTTGTAAATGTCCATTACGAAAAGGCTTGGGACTGCCTGATTATTAAACCCTCATCACTCTTTTTCCCATCCAGTCATAGTCTCATTTGAACTACGGATTTCCTTTGGTGTAAGGATAAGGGAATATTCATCTCCCGAAGCAGGAGGATCTCCGTGGATATCGGGGAATGAGAGAAGAGAAAAAAAAGAAAAGGTAAGTTGTTCGTGTCGTAGTAAAGGTCCGAGGGATCATGGATAAAAAAATGTATGTCATGAGACTTCTTCCGGGATCGATGATGCAAAAAGAAAGTGGAGTTTTTTCTGCTCGCATGTAATACCCAATATCTTCGAGAGGCCAACAGTGTCCCCGTAAATGTCAAAGGGTGTTGCCACGTCGGGACCCCAGCATTCGAGAGGTACGAATCGCTCCCATGGGAACTAATTTCATTGTTTCTTTCCTGTCAACTTTCAGCCATAACTGAACATCGTTTATTTTTTCATCTTCTACGCAGCAACGCATTTATTCAAAACGTTGTAGATTTTCTCATCTGTTACATGTCTTTCAGCTTCGAGTACATTGCGCAACGCACTGCGCAAATGGCATTTTTCGTGTATCATTTTGAGAGAGCGAAAGCGCGAGAAATGGTCCATTGCCAGGGCTCCCGAGAGATATCCTTTTTTCTCTCCTCCCGCCTTTCCTACGAAAAGAAGTTTCTTTGTTTTTTGCTTCTTAGACGTCTTCCCCTGCTACGCTTAGCCTTGAACAGCAAATTTGCCAGAGATCTATTCCGCCTTTCTCCACTTTTGGGAGATCTTCCAAACTTGTGTGGGTGTATCTCTCGTCAGTCCGGCTGAATCATGAGATTCCATTAATCACGGAATCCTTCGATCTCGTTGTGGGCTCTGGGCTAGGCCCCATTTTTTGTATATCTATATATGTATATATAATTCGTTTACGTTCAGGAGCTTTCTTCCTCTCATTCATTTCGAATAAACGATGATGCTGTCCGATACACAAGGGAGGCTGTTTAACGAGCTCGGATTGGGAAGATCATGCTCGTCACCTTTATTCTTTCTCCTTCTGCTTGCACATATCAAGTTGTCCTGATAGCGGATGCGAGAATAGAAACGCAGAAAGGAAGCTCAGTGGAGGGGAAGCTTATACGAGATTGTAGCAAATTCTATTTCGTTTGAAAAGATTTTCTTCAAACTGTTGCGCAGACATCGCAGTCCAAGAGGAGCGAGAGTTCTGCTTCAATTACTCTCTGTAAAAAGAGATTTCCTCATAAAGATATCAGGGAGGGAGTTTGTTTTGCTCTCCCTCGAACGATATGCCTGCCTTTCATGCAGTTCCTCTTGCTCTATTTCAGTGACAGAACGGAGCGCTCCTTTCAACTAATTTTCCTGGTAATGGTTGAGTAAATGGTCTGAGCGTCGCCGCCAGAGAATATCAAAATTCGTATCAAATTCTAATCGGGCCATCAGATCAGTGCGCTGCTTGCGAGTCCCTGAAATGACGTTCCCGAAAGATCTTTAACGCTGCTGCTTCCACGGCCAATTTCTCTCATTGCTTATTCAAAAGGCGACAGAGAAAGTGCATGAGGGCAACTTAGATGGTGCTTCAACGGAATGTCTCTTCTCTATATTTCCATATCATTTTTGCAAGCCAAAATCTATGGGTATAATAAAAGTTATTACACTAATGCTACTGATCGTTGGGATACAAAAATAAATTTGATTCTTTATCTTACGAGTCGCAGTGTTTCGGCCTCTCCAAACGTCGAATTCCATTGACCAAAAAACCGCAATGAACGTCACGAAACATAAAGCATGGAGATTATTGTTCCATAGCGTTCCATAACATTCAAACAAAATATTTCAGTCGAAAGTATTTACAAAATACGGGACAAACTCATTTTACGGGAAAGATATTTGACCTGATGTAAGAAATATAAGTTCTCTTAACCTCCTGTGACCCTCCTCTGAGCTTGTTATTGTAAACGTCCGACTCCATCAGAGTAAACTTGGAATTTAGACTCAGGAAGTGAGGCGACATTACAAGTTTCGCATTAAACTTTTTTCCAATGAACTTTTTTTCAGCGTTTGAAATCTTTGACTAGTTTCTAGTTCGTCCAGTGTCGATGAAATAAAAATTCTGGCCTTCGATCGTATAGCGAATATTTTTCATCAGCCTGCCATTATGCCTGAAACGTTATGGATTTAAATGAATTTTCAGAGCTCTCGTTGTCGGCTGGCCTCGTGAAAAACCTAATGAATTAATTTGAATCGTTAGCAAAGTCGCGTTACATAACGGTAGCAATTAAAGCGAGACACATCGTTAAATAAAATGATAAAAATAATGAGCTTTACCGGAAATTCCTGCTTTCCTCTAATTTCCTGCGAGGCAAAAGTTGGATTCGTAAGGTCCTAAGAATCCTGGTGCTTATCGTCTCCGCAAGGTCTACTCTCACTGTTGCACCCTAGAGTTGGTGCCTCGCCAAGAAAATAATAGCCGGGAAGCAGTCGTGGGTAAGAGGAAAAGGAAGTGGAGAGAAATACAGAAATAGGAAAATTCTTTGGTAACGGGGAAAAGCCACTGATCGCGCTAACTACTGTCTGCTACATGCGCGTCAGTCCCGTGGCACAAAATTATCAAAGTTTGTTATCTGATCGAATGCGGAAAGACCAACACTTAACGGAGACGTCAATTGTGTGTCACGGTCAACGACAAAAATGTATCATTAAATTTCGATGTTTTATGGTAAGAGCAGGAGGCGGCAGGTTGTCTTCGAATTTCAACGAAATCGCACTACGACACTATATGGAGAACAGAAGATGCTTTTCGAGAGTAGTAGATTTAACGTAAGGGCGAGCCAACAGGGAAATCGTATTAGAGATGTCAATGTCGAAGAGACTTTGGACTTGCTATGGAAACTATTCCACTCACTACTGGCTTTCTCGTCCTCAGTCTCAGTTTGCCAGCGAACCTCTGCCATGAGGTAGTGGTTTGATTCTATTAATAGACACCGCTAAGATCCTGAATGCTCGTCCTCTCTGCCTACGTTTCTCCCACTCTTACTTACTGGCTATCCTTGGCGACGTAACACGCGAGTGGCCAGCAAAGCAGCCTCATGCTCGATCGATACTAACTCCAAGTTGCTGCAAGATCCCGAGCGACGGCAATGGGATCGGGGGATATGCGGGAAAGGGACCAAAGACCGTGGTTTCGTCTCCCAACTGGCTTTGGCAACTCTCGCTCTTAACCTCTCCGTATATTCTCCATTCTCCGCGCGATGAACTGTGACGTTTCTATGCAGACCGACTTCGATCTCTACTATCACCAAACTTGCCATTACTTTGCTTCACTTACTACCAGCTCGCCACATTCATTCGATTACAAACTTACGAAGGATCTCTGTAATTCACAATGATATTCACTCGTGTCTTCAAACGTTCAGCGCACCATTTTCAATTTTATTCATTTCGCAATTGCCAAATATTGAACCAACGGACCAGAAAATATTGGATTACTTTTTGTAAATAACTTACGTATCACGGAGAGATTCACCATGACATTTTTCGTCGGCGAGTTACGAAAATCCACTCTGCATCTGTACACACCCTCGTCGCTCTCGCGTAAATCTTGAATTAGCAGCTTCGGTGGTGGACCCGATTTTGAGGTTGCACCTGTGCCCCAGTGATGCGCTGAGTTTCCTCTCTTCACTCTGCCCTTCCTTGCGTCGTAACTGCAATCATATATGAGCGTGTATGTAATAACGCGTCTCGAAAATTTTATTTACCGACGTTCGGATCATTCAGGAGGGCAATTTTCTTCGCTTGGATGAGTCAATTCTCTTTATAGTTTCGAGTATATATGGAAAGATGGATCAAGATTGAAAGTAAATGCCTGCTGGAAATGCACAAGATATAGAATCAACATCACTGAACACCGTTCATGCGATATTTCGTTACTTCTGTCTTGCTTTTTCAAAGCTGAAAACATTCGGAGTAGGTTTCTTCTTTCATGTGAAATCCTACTTTACGACGTAAAATTCTGGAAATCTGGTGAAAACCCCCGAAGCTTTTAGCCTCTGTTTCCAAGCAGAAGTGCAAAGTTTTAGCACACGATACGTGGTGGCTCAGAGTTGATGTATTAGAGGGATCACGGGACTGACGTAAAAAAAGTTCATTCCGGAATGTTCACTCTATCCTCAAATAAGTTTCTCGATAGTTAATGGTGTGACGTTCCATGAATTTTATCGACAAAACTCAGTCGGTTCGATTCTCTGCAACCGCAAGGACGACGGTGAACATCAAACGAAAATTCCGGATTGAGCTCTCGTTGCTTGTCATTTTCTTGCCTCCAACATATTCAACACTCGAACTATTTTAATTCTTCTGGAGTTTCAAATATTTCAATCGATCGATATTTCTTTGCTTCGAACGTCCAATCTCGATAATTCACCCCTCTGGCGTAGTCGTCGATTAATTTCAAATCCAATCATATATTCCCGATACGTTAACGAGCCCACGAATTAGAATACTTAACGATCGACCTAAATTTTTAAACAGTGAAGTCCAAATACATTAAATTTTCAGAGAATACAATAAATTGCTCGAACTCCAATTAGTGCGACGGACTTGACGGGAAAAACGTAAGTAATTTCTCGTAGTACTACTTCCCAGGCTTTACGATGCCAGCATCAAGGGCCTTTATAATTTTCTGCACGAAAATTTGTGATCGGCCGAGAAACATCGTTAATTTATAGATAATAATAAGATTTTCATTAGTTTCAGATTGTTCTTGAAACAAGCATCGAACGTTATCTCTTGATAATTTTGTAAAGTAAGTCCGTTATTCGAAAGGATTCGCTCAAAGAAGGAAAAGCCCGTGAGCCTATGAACAAGCATTACTTGGAGTGAATATATTCGCTAATAAAAATACGTCGGTAAGATTTAGCTGTTGAATCAGTCGCGTCCAAAGTGGCGGGTCATTCATTCGGCTGAACAAAGTCCAGTCAAAGCTCATTCTGTTGGGACTCGAACGATCGAGGAAGGAAGAGAGGGAGGAAAATGATGAGGAGAATTCTTGAACGAAATTGAAATGGTTTAATAGTCGTCGGTGCTTATAAATGTGAATTACAGTTGGCGGGTTAATGTCCCGCCTCTACTGTCTGGGGAAGAAGAGAAGTCGAGGAAATAACGGAAACAAAAATCGAGAGATGGTTTACCTGGCTTTTTCTCCATGTTACGAAATATTATACATAAGTATATTGTATACGTATATATTTTATGTATACACTTCAGGGAAACGGAGAAGATGGTCTCGCAGGAGATTCCGTACACTAGACGGGTCCCGAAATGGTGACGGCCGGCTACCGGTTCTCTCTGAGTAGAAACAGAAGCTGCGGACAAGGGAATAAAAAACGTAAGAACAGGGGGTGCAAGGAGAAAGAGGGAGGAAGGTAAAAACGTATAGAAGCATAGGATGCCTGGTAACCACACCACTCTGGAGACTCTTAAAAGGAATTTAACTTGGTGCATAAAATTAAGCCATTGTAATTGCGAGACGAGAAAAGTGTGCCGGGGTAGAGATGGGGAATGAGGAAAAAGAAAGTAGGAGACGAAGAAAGACATATTTCGTATAGTGTGGAGTCACATCTTGTTGGGTGGCAGAAAGCAGTAGTCAGACCATTGCTGGCCAGTCGTCGTCTTTAGGTGGAAAATATAATTTGCCCGAGATAACTTTTGTTTCAGGAAGCGGAAACGCTGCAAAGGACAAGCAAAATGTTCGGTGTCAACGTAGTGGAAAACCAGGGGAAGAAAATGTTCCAAGTTCTAATATAGCTGCTCCCTGTGGCGCTGTGTTCAACGATCGTTGTTATATCTCGGAATACATCAGATCTTCCAAATCTCGTCTGGCATTTGAATGGTTAGCAAGAAAATTTTTCATAGAAACCGCAAGCATTAGCGTGTTGGACTGAGGAACGAAAACGGTTTCTCGAGTCAGGTTATTCTCACGTTTGCGGTTCGTGTGTACGCAAATGTACATCTGGCCATATCGTTTGTCACCGATACGAAGATAAACGTCGTTTAAAACGTACGATTAGATTTCGCGGAGTCGTTACGACGGCTCAGACGATCGTTTCGAACATCGAGACAAGCATTCTCTTACCGCGAATCGTCGAACGCGTCCGTCTCACTTTTTATACGTGTCGGTGTCTTTTCATTTTGCTCCATTCTATACTTTTCCTCGCGGTGTACGAAATTCGTGGCGTGTTATCACTGCGACGTCTCCGTTATTCACGCCTGTGAATTTCGTCGATAAAGCCTTGAGAACGATCGAGGGAGCTTTCATTTTTCGATAGAATGAGGAACAGCAACGGGGACGGTTAAAAGCTTTTCTCGTTCCATTCGCACCTCAACTTATTCTCAACCATTTTTCATACAGATATGCAGCTACGCTTTGTCTTTCTTTTATCCGTCCTCTTCCACCTGATACATGCCTTGATAACGTTGCATTCAACTATCGCACTCGCAATTATATACGTTTCGTTTCTGGTTGCTGTCTCTTTCGTTACTACAAACTGGTTCGCGGGGGAGGAATAAAATAATATTCTTTCGCGCTTCAAGGCCCCAATAATCGTATAAGGACCTCAGTAC
This sequence comes from Campopleginae sp. 14b, assembly GCA_030522525.1. Taxonomy (NCBI): domain Eukaryota; kingdom Metazoa; phylum Arthropoda; class Insecta; order Hymenoptera; family Ichneumonidae; species Campopleginae sp. 14b. Next base: position 68,110 of record JAPYYS010000071.1, on the reverse strand, counting down.
TTCTTTGGAGAACCCCAGTCCATCCGTATGTGCAGGACCCTGCAAGGGCTGTTTACTTTGATGACATGCGCGGAAGGTTTTTCAAGCGCGAATATAGTATTTTGAATAAACAAACAGGAACACACGATGCTTAGTGAAATCAAACCTGCGTCCTCGAGGTCTCGTCAAGAGTGAACGCGCTGTTTTTTCTCGTCAGATTGAAGCATGAGTAACGGGGTTAAGAGGGAAACAGTGTACGTGAGGGTGGCTTTACATCAATTCGTGGAAACGTTTCGCTGTGTATTGAAAAGTGGGTTGTACATGCTTTTTTCACGCGTTGAGATCACTACAGCGAGAGCATAAATGGAGGGAGCAGTCAAGACTGTTCCTCGTGTACCTCTCGCGAAAAAAAACATTAAACCTCTGGCCTCGACTCTCCCGAATACGAAGGGCCTCCAGGAAGTGTACGAGAAATTTACAGCTTCCGTGTGTACTCCATTTTTTTTTCTTGATATGGCGCAATGCCGAGGTTTAGGCAGCTTCGAAGCGTTGAATAGTGCATACGGGACTGCACGCTGTTACATACAGAATCACGAAAATTCAAAATGTTTGTGGAAAATCCTTTTTTCTATCCGAAGTAACGTGCGAAGGTTGCCGAGCATGTATGAATCCGTGTGTATTTCGACCCGTCTTTACATTTTTATACAAAACCATCTCCCAACATCTGTTTCTACTGCGCAAAGGAGAAACGATCATTCTAATTTCCCAGCAGTTTTTTTATGGATCTCGTTTTCATCAGCAGGTCGAAGGGACAGTTCAAATCGTTTTGCTGTTTGCGAGACATTTTGGTTGTAATCATTTCAACGGCAGGCTTCGTGTAGAAGGGACCAGCGATAACAGCAAGCGCTGACTCCGGGAGAATTGTTACGGGAAAAAAAGTGGAGAAAAGGAAGAAGGAAAGAATGAGAAAGAGAGAGAGAAGGAGAGAGAGGGAATGAAAAAAAGAAACGAAAAGGCCAGAGACATTAAAACGCTGACGATAGAGACCAGGAACTGCAATGTGCGTTTTCCATTCTCTGCTTCTCGTCCCTTCCTATCATGTTCTCCGGACGCAGCTCTTGCTCGATTCTATCACATTCTTTGATTCTATATATCTCTCGGTCTCTCCCAACCTGCCAAACTCAATTCATATCTATGTATTGTATATACAATCGTACATAAATGTGTGCTCTATATATATATATATATATATATATAGAGCCTGACGACCTGACTCGGCTTCGGTTAACGCCCGCAAGGAAACTATTTCGCCTCGATCGACGCGGGCGATTGTTCCGCCAACCCATTGTGGTCTTGACTTACGTGCGGTCGTTGTAGTATTCTCACCCTATAATTGTCTACCCTGCGCTCTTATCCACCAGTTACTCTATACATACGTCAATGTCTGTCCGTACGTAAGAGATGTTCATATACGTTGAGTTATCGGTTCGGAGAAGGATTGCGAGTGAAACTAAATGGTAAGGATAGCCCGACAACACCTACACGAGCTTCGTCCATTTGGAACAATAGTACTGCTCGAAAAAGTGAGTTTTACGTCTTATTTCGCGTTGATAATCTCCAGCAAACATGGAAACGTTCATTATTGAAAAAATAGTTACCAAGATCGAAGCTCGCGTTCCCGAATATAACAAGCTACCGTTTTATCGTCGTAATTGTCCGGGTCAACCCTTATATACAACTAGTTGGTTGCGTTGATGCAGATTCTTCGAACGACATATCGAATGTGCTATCCGGGCGGTATAACTATTTGCTTTTATATAGAGCGAGCGTTGAATCTATATATATCGAGTACCAATGCACCAGAGCAATTACATACTCGTTATGTACACGTATTATATGCTCGGGGGAGGTGCTTACTACACGCATGTATAAAGCACACGTATAAACTTGTGCTCTATCCTACACAATACCTGTGCGCGAATAGACTGCTCGAACTTTTCGAGGCTTAGGAGAGAGAGATGTAGAAAAAAGGAAGTGGGAGGTATGAAAAGAGAAAGAACGAGGATAGAAGGAGAGGAAAGCTACGTCGTGTTCCAACCCAACAGTCGGTTCGAATTATCGTGCCATTGTCCGCACCGTTCACCGACTCGTAATAGCGATCGTACAGACTCCCTCATCCCGGATACCCGGAGTTCCGCAGAACGGTGAACCAATGAACGAATGAACGTACCAGTAAACGATGGTCCTATGAGAGCTACCGCTTTCCAGAATGAAAATCTTGCACAACCAGCACACAGAAAGAGAAGCAACGAGAATCCAAGCGTTGGAACAAAATCAGTGCTGTGCAAACTGGGTCGTAGTTATTTATTGTTACGCGCCATTGTTAACCAGCCCAGCAATGCGAACCTATACGTGTCTACCCTTCGATTCTTGCGTATAACGAAACCTTCTCGTGCTTAACTACTATTGGAAAGGGAATCAGGTACAGAGCTTTCGTTAAACCGTATCTCGAAATATTTTCCTCAACACGTATGCACGATACACTGCAATTCGAAAACTGCATCCAAGTTAAGTAGCATTGAGTTCTCATTCTTCAATCTCGTCTCGTATCAAATAAAATGAAAAAAAATAGAAATCGCTATACCGATACTATTTGTGACCGAAGCTCCAACCTTTGTTGGCAACGAGACAAATGCGGTTGTAATTATGCGAAGAAATTCCAAGAGAAAACTTTATTCGAGTGCGTTCAAATTGAGAGTAGCCCATACGAGTTTCCGTCCCCACGTTCGGCCACATATTTCCTTCCATACTTTATGGCCCACAAATATTTTCACCCCAGATTTAAATATTTCATTTAATTAAAGAAGAAAATGATAACGAATAGTGCCAAATGACTGAATGTCCCGGTGTTTAGCCAAGCTGGGTGATTGTTTCATCATCCTGAACGATATCTTTGGGCAGCGGGCTTTCCCGATTGAAAAAAAAAGTGAATTGTTACTCATCTCGAGAAATATAAGTTGCACACGTTAATGGGGTTGCCTGAATCTTATTCTTTCCTTCCTAACACGTACTTGTTTCCACAATTCGTCACAGTCAGCCTGCGCATATATGAAGGAAGCTGTCGAAAACCTCCGTAACGAAGTAGATTTCTTTGTCTTTCTTAGTCTCTTTCCATCTTAGTTAATACCTTTTCTATGTTGAGTTTGAAATAAAAATTGGGATCGTGAAAAGCGAAAGGAGGGAAGGAAGTATTGCTGCGATCCTTGTCTGTTTGGAGAAATTAAATGAGAAGGTAAATATGAAAGGTTCGATGGTACACACCTACATAGAGAGCGAATAATCTCCTGAGACGTGATCTCCGGAGCTAGAGTAGAGTGTTTGAAGAATCGATTTGATATTTTTCTTGGCTGACGCCGCAGAGTAGCTCAGCAGTCATGGTACGTAAGCATTCCCGTTCAATTTCCTCGCGATTTCATCGTAACGCGAAGATGATGAACCGGAGAAAGAAGCAAAACACAGGTGGAGAGGCAATGCCAGCGTCACAGTATTTGTCGGTGCAGCGAGAAGTTTGAGCACATACTCTTTTGTCTCTCCTTTTGAATGCCTTTACGTTCGAGGCTCGAGGACTCTTGGCTTTCTTGGAACCCACAATTTCGAGGGTTTGTCCAACCCTACACCAGATGTATGTGGTCTAATCGAGGATTTGCAAATAGAAGAGGAAAATAGTAGCCACAGATGGCGGCCGCAGGAATGCGAGAGGGTAGATATATGTTAGATGCCTGTCAGTAATGCTCATATAGATAGAGAAGAGAAACCTTTGAGACAACGCTATCCCTTCGCTAAGGGTTACATCCTCTATGTATTCTTCTATACTTGTTCACTGCTACCGCTCGATCTCCGCAGCAGTTTCATTCTCTCGCTCTGCGTCTATTCCCATATTCTTTCTGGGTTAGTTCTCTTCCACTCGAACCTTTTTTTCACTTCTGCTTTCCCTGCTTCTTCGCCCTTTCCGCTCTTTCTCCCCCTATCCCCGGGGCTATTATACTATGATGGGTTTTTTTCTGGCTAGCAAACTCCGGACCTCGCAAACTTTCCTTTTGACCCAGCTAATTGGAATGGAATGGAATGAAAATTGTTAACACGTCTTGTGATGCTCCGTCATAAAAAGCAAAGCGAGCAAGCCCAAGGAAAGGGGACTGAAAAAAACCCGTTGGATGTTTCTCGCGAGGACGAAATCACAGAGTGGATGAAACTTGAAAACCTGAGAGTTGGCGTGTGCGATCATTTCTTGGCCACGAGAAAATCATCTTTGCAAGAAAGTCTTACTTCTACTCACTTTTGCAAATGAGGATACATCTATAGCTCAATTTTCCACCGCAGAAACTTCTTTTCACGTCACCGATCGTTTTCTGTTCCTTTATCTTCGTTCCAAATGAAAACTTTGAGAATAACAAAATTCTGACACGGCGTGAACGTCGAAAAACTGCATGGTAAAAATAATAATACCAACAATATGTGCAGTGAAAAAAAAAAAAAAACTGAATCGTGCATTATTATGCCACATCGTTTTATGGTGCATTTCACACTTTCGTCCGAAATTCGCCACAAGCTCATGCGGTAACTTTGCGTCCGATGGATTTTGTTGCTTTCCGCAATTGTATAATGAATTACCATCTTTATGGTAATTTTTTCTCACTGTTTGTGCATTTTTGCCCTCGTTGATTTTTATTACCCTTGATCTCATCATTTTCGTTCCTCTGTATTTATGTTTTCATAGAATTGTTCGGTTGCTTCAGGCTATTCTTTCCTAATGCATTATAACGCATTTTCATCACGAGCCGAGGGAAATTATGAAAAACCCGGCCGGCACAAGCCGATTAAATTTTACTTAGCTTAAGGCGTTTCGCATTAGCAAAAACTCGTAAATATTGCGCCCTGGCCAGCCGTGCGTGGTCACCCAACCGAGTATTGGACTCGCTCGAAGTAACGATCACCAGAATTTCGAAATTCTGTACAAAGTTTAGAGGATATTTAAAACGCGCTATATATTCCATGTCCCCTGAAGCAGCAGATCCGTTTTATCCGGGCATATTACGGTCTCACAAATTTCAAGAACTCGCGATTTTTCTTCAATGGTCTAGTTTTATGATTTCATGAAAAAAAAAATTTGACTCTGTAGTTTTCGCAAATACGAAAATGCTGCTGGCAGGGAGGCAGTAACGATTTACTCCAGTACGAAATGTAAGTCGGATATAGTATCCGTATTTGAAGCAAAAAATCTTTTTTTAAATATTTATTCAAGCTTTTAGAGAAACGATATTAAAATTTCTTCAATCAAGAGCTCATAAATGGAAAGAAAGAAAAAGCATTTTGTAATTTTACAGTCGGAAAATAGAAAACAGAAATTACTTTCGAGTATTGAAATTCTTAAAAAATGAAGTTTTTGCATAAAAATGTTATTAAATCGGTAAAATGGAGAACGTGAAAATTACCTAAAAGAGAAATAAAAATGGGCAATTACTTTGCTGAGGCTCTAATTGGACGACGCACAGTGAAAAACTGTTTTCAATGAGAATTTATTTGCAGCACGTGATGGATTAAATAATCGGTAAAGTTGCTTGAAAGGGTGTAAATTTGTTCAGGCGGGGAAGACAGAACTCTTGCGGCAAATCTTCATTCGCTCTAAGATTCTTAGGAGCAGCAACGTCGTATGTAGGGCAGCGACTTTCCTCTTCCGTTTCTCGTTGCCATGCGTCGCGAGTGATCAATCATTTTCTCTGGAGTTTGGATTTGCGTAATCCTACAGAAGTCCCGACGTACAAACTGTCTCGCATGCACTCTGCAACTTGGGAATAAAAGCATCGGAGCATAAAGCTCGGCCTCTACGAGCTTACCACGCTTCTTTTGCCACCTGCTCAAGACTTTGTAGTTTCCTTCTGAAACGTTGAAACTTTCAACTAGTCAGATTTCACGCTGTCGTAACACCTGTATGTAATATAACACTCATTTACTTCTATCTCGGCAAGGAAGAGTTTAATTATGATTTTGCTAACGGGAGGTTTGACTGAAGAAAAAAAGTCCCCCGGCTATTGCGTGAATAAAAAAAAATTCTTAAACAGGAAAGCTTCGCAGGACCGCATGAATTTCTCGTATCACTGTGCAAATTTGATAAGCAGAGATTCATGGGGTTGTTCATCAAGAATCTGTCTGACCTGCGAACATTGATATTACACAAATTCGACTATTTATTTATATGTGGATCTTGTGCGATGAACAAATTTTGATAACGAATAACAAAGAATTCAACTCGAAGGGTTGAATATCCACCGTTACTTATTTAATTCTATCACGGCTCTTTTTATTCGATTCATTCATTTCATTTCTCAACAATGTTACGTCTCAACGACATTACGAGGGTTTGATCACGTATAACACGATGGTTCGAAATCTTGAGATCGGATTATTTGAATAAAGAAAGTTTGTGTTATAGGCCCGACCCAAACTCAAATTACACTGTATGGAATACGCTGTTGGAATACTCTGTGAGCCCGCTTCACTCAATGAGAATGATACCTTAGAAAGATTTTCGTTCCTGTTTCGTTCGTTGTTCGTTTTATTCATGTCGCATAATAAAATAAAGATAACAGTGACGATAAATATTTAGTTTGCGGAGTTAAAAAGTGATGGACTCTGCTTTGGATCTTGGAAAATATACCAACGAAGGGATTTTTCAAATCCAGTAAAAAAATTGAAAATAAATAAAGGCTCTCTTGGGTTGCAATTTTCACGAATTTAAAAGATTATTTGTCCACTCGGAATTTAGTCACTTTAGGGGGGTAGCGAATATTAAGGGAGTAAAGGAGATGGAATGGAGAGGACGGAATACAGCTGAGGCAGGTTATTCATTTTGCCTTACATCTTGGCGGAGCAACACACATCAGCTTGAAAGCTCGTATTCCTACGAGCTTAGCGACGACTCTCGAGGTTGTGTCAAGAGGGTTCTGCAAATAGGATGTAAGTTTTCCCGGAAACGACGTTTTTCTTGCGGTAGAAACAATATTAGTTTCATGTTGTGACGTTCATTTTCTCATTTATACACGAATAACGTTGGCAGGAGCACTCTTTTTTCCAACAAAAATATAGCGGAAAATTGAGAAGAAAATTGGAAATAAGTCACAGTTATAACTTAGTAAGTGAGAAAAATTAGAATTTTTTCTTGATACTTTCGTCTTAAACTTTCGTCAAAAGGATCCAGCCTGTTGCTTTTACCAGGCACTAGATAATTGAGAAAACTTTGCTATAATAGTGAGATCCCGAAACTGAATCGAGAAAAACATTTCTCTGTTCGGAGAAATAAATGATTTTTGGAAGCGTGCCAAAAAGCTGTACAAACGAATGAAACGAACCGTCTGTCAAAAATGAAGAACTTGTCAAAGTGAAGTAAAAAAAAAAAGGGCAATCCTCGGAAGCTTGATTTGTGGGAAAGGTTCTCTCGTCTTTTAGCGAGCACTTAGAAAAGGATAAGGAATAAGGTAGAGACGTGATGCGAAAAACGGACCGTATTAGGATCGAAGTCGCCGTTATTCGTGGAAGCATAGTTTTAGGAAAGACGACGAGTGGAGAAGAGTGGCTTGTCGTTGCCGTTTTCTCGAGAAACCTGAGAGGAGCACGCCCGCATTTACGATGAAAACTACACCGGGCGGTAGTCAGTATGGATAGCTAAAGTCACGGACTTTCTCGATCACGCCGTTCGATCGAGCGGCAAGTGAGCCTCCCTCGGCTGTCAATTTCAACCTCATTCGATCTTTACTCAAACCGTCTAGAGAGTAAAGTCTGGGAATCGATAGGGTGTCCCGGAAGTTATTTTTTTTAATATCCCAACAGATTTTCAAGTCTCGATATTCTGACTAACATTTCTTCCTGAGACATTTATCATCAGCTGTGCACTCGTGTTTATCTTTACTCTAGATTTTCACATCATTCCTACTCGCAACTCGCGTTTAATTCGCACTCGAGTGTTTTTGATGGTTCTAGTATTTCCCCTAAATACCGGAAACATACATAGTCTCGTTATGTTCGGTAGGAGCATAGCTATCTTCGCTAGAGACTCTCTTTTCAGGAGAAGACACGTCTTACCAATAAGAAGGCAATATCCCACGGGATAGTCGCTCGGAAGAGGGTACGATGGGAAGAGTATACGACGAGCAGGCAGAGTACCTTCGCCTAGCGACAAATTGGATTTTACTCACTAGGTGGGACCTTAAGGTCGATCCTAAACGGTCTGGAGACCGGATAGGATAGCGTTGCAGACGTTTGTCGTCTCTGACACGGAATCCTTCACCTCGACACTCTTTGCGGGATAAGCGAACATGATTTGGATCGTAAAATACAATTTATATAACTGTAAAGTTAATCCCAGCAAATTTTCGGGCATTAAAATGTCATTCATGTGATCGTTGTCATATTTCCAGTGATATATTTAATTCTTTAATGAAATTAATCAAATAATCTCTCTTATATTGAATATCTTCATGCGTGAATAACTTGCTCGATGATTTCTCCATTCTGGAGTGTTTATGACCGAAGAGGAACTCGCGTTGCTAGGCAGTTTTCTTGAATTCTCGTCGCACATCGAGAAAGCGACCGATCCACGTTTTCGAAAGTGATGAAATGCATTCGGTCGGTTTTGTAACCACTGCGTTCAATCGTCTAACCCTAGTCGAGAGTCAGTTTCGATCTTTCTCCCGGTTCTCCCTTACTTCGTCCCCCGGTGATCTTTTCTTTCAACTGAATAGTTACTTTGGTTCGTCCTCGAGGTTGAATCCCTCAGAGAAGTTGATCGAGACCGTTTGTCTTTCCTCTGCCCACAGTGTTCGGTGGACGGTGCAATTACGGTGTTTTTAACATTCTGTCTCGCATTTACTTAGCTCCTGCTCCGTCTTACACTTTGTATCTGCATTTTTGCCTCGTTAGGTCCTCGATCCCTTTGTCTCCAATTATTTTTACGCATTCGCCCTACACCCCAATTGTTTTTAACTCAATATGGCTCGGTCGTTAATTTTTTCTTTTCATCCCACAGGCAGTTATCTTGTTCCCGATCGCTCGATTCTCGATCCCTTGCGGCTATTGTCGAAGGATGTCGAAGGAACTGGGATGCGGTCTGTTTCAGGTTAAACTATAAATCTCTGTCGTGTGTTGAGTATTCGTCAGGACAATTTTATGAGGACGAGCTGCTCGTGTATTTGCTGCTCCGTTCGGAAACGCAATAGTCACCAGTTTGGTTTGCACTCTTGGATTTTATAAAATGTTGAATAATTCAAAAAATGAGAAATAGAATGGGATGCCGGCGGCGTTGAAGTGAGAATAAATACGGAGGAATTGGGTGCAAGACTGAGGAGCTAAGGGATGTTGTCCTATGCTGGATAAACAAGCGGGCTTGCGGTACGGTATAAACATTCTTCTCTTCAGTTGTTCGTCTTCTCGCTCGATTCTCGTTTACTCAAGTCCGCGAGCTCCGAGCCACGGGGAGGGCTTATTGCAAAATGTTTCGCCCGCAACTATAGACAAAATGCCGTGGGATCCAAACGGCTGTTTTATTCATAAGAATCCCGTAGCGAGCTGACAATCAGTATTCGAAATCCTTGCAACTCCATCGGTGGGTTCGTACTTCTCGGAAACTGTTCACCGAAGGACCAAGACAACCCGAGAATCTTCTTTACCTCTCATTTTTCCACTCTCTGTTTTTCTTTGCTCCTTCACAGGATCGCTCTTTTTAGTCGGCACGCGAGTACCGGGGGAAAGATTGAAAAAGGACCGCGAGAGGTTCTCATGTTTCTCGAAGAACTAAAGAGGAATTGGAACGAATGAGACTACCGACGAAGAGGAGGGGGAGGGGGGGGGGGGAATAAGTGACAGAAACCACTGAAACAGAAAAAACTTTTGCCCAGACCCACCTTCTGGACCACAAGATCCGTTAGGGAATGAAGATACGAAAGGAGAAAAAAGGTACTGTCTTTTATCTTCCAACGACTTCATTTCTGTTGACGTAGTGAGTGAGTTAAAAAATTCTTGAGGAAATTTGAGTATCGATTATCATGATTGGCCTGGAGATAAAATTAAATTTGCAATTCCTCAGTATTTTTCAACATTCTGTATTTTTCCACTGTCTTCCTATTTTGCCTGCACTACGAGAAAACGATTCATTTATATTTACCAGGATTTGTTAACTACTAACAAATGTAAAGTTGGATACGATGATATAAATGTTTTTGAACAGTTAATAATAAATGATCATTTGATAAAACGAAAGCTTTCTTGATAGTAAATGAATTCGATGACCACAAACATCAGAGCTATCTCTAAATCATTATTTTTATGGAAACGCTATGCCTATGAAATTTGATCGTGATAACAATAGTGTATTACGCATCTAGGGAGGAAAAGTAACCTGCTTAACTAATTACTAACACCTAACTCCTGTGGTGCGTATACAATTTTACATCTTACCGGAGCGGAAAGTTCAACTTTCCGAAATCGTAAAGTTTCGGAAAAGTGATCGAACTTTCCGCGCAGGTGTGGTGAAAAGATATTTTTTCACAATTAACAAATTTTCGAAGGGTTAATTAATGTTTGAGTGAAAATGCCAACTAAATATATTTCTCCTTATAAATAAAGTGTTTTCTCAGTGTGGGTTTATGAATCTGTACCTAATTCGTTGATTCCGTCATGGAAAATATAAGAATGAGAAACATTCTCCAGTGGCATGTTTCGCTGAATGAAGGAAATAGCTAAAATGATGAAGTGTTCGTAAGTGTATGAGCGAGCGTGATATATCGTCATCCTTATGACGAAGAGTCTGATAAAAACAGTCAAGAATGGAGTGGACGTCACCCTCGAGGATGAAGAACGCGTGGTGGAGATTGGCTGGTTTACTTGATAAAGGTCTATGATGGAGCGCAGGGTCCAATGGGGTACCTTCTCATCAACCTGAACATTTATATTGAGCATGTCAGCTCGATGGATTGTACCCTCAAGAATTTCAAAGTTATTTTCTGTTTTTTTTTTCTAACTTGGGGGTTTATCTCTGTTATCTCATAACTTGCTGCTTTGCTTTTTTTCTCCAAATCACTTTGTCTACGTCGTCGTTGAGATCGAACAGAAAAGTGTAAGGAATAAAGATCAGAAGCGCATCGTGGATATCCACGTAGGAATAAATTCATCAGTCAGTTATTGTCTCGTTCGCTTGGAAATGCTCGTGTTAATTATTCACGATTTGTATTTACAGCTGCAAGTATTTTTAGATTACGCTGTTCGTACCTTGTCAATAGTCTCTTTTACGTTTAATTCCTTCGAGGCCAGGACGTTTGACGTTTATATCAAATTTGCCTCTTTCCACGCTCCATACCATTTCTCTATTTCCTGGTCTCATACTGGACAGGTCCTTGTCGAAGGTCGCGTGCTGCGACTGGCCGTTTTACGGTGTCGTAATCCGAGCCAACGTAATGCGCATAATAACCACGGAGAACAAACTTCACGCTCGAAGGGTGCAGGGACAAGGATGAAGGGTGAGAAGTAAAACACGTATAAAGACAGTGAGAGGTAGCAACGAGTGGTCATGGAGCATGGATCTCCGCCAGCACATCTTTCATTTGTGTGCTTTGTATGAGCTCTCTCATTCAAACGAGCTTGATTCACGTTCGCGTAATAAACCAGAGCGTTTAGAAAACTCTGAGGCTTAAGAACACACATTTTTCACTCCCAACGTTACGAACGACTTGCCAGAGAATAACAAAAGTTTTAGTCTTTGTGGTCATTAGGCCAACGTCCACACTACGAAATGTCCAGAAAATTCCAACATCGCCTCTCGAAATTCTCAATTTTTTTTTCTCCTGTCGAGGCGGTGCCTGCAGATTCCTGATCGAAAAGGATCATCAGTTCCATCGACTCTGTCAATACGACCCTGAATGTCAGATTTTTACCAGTAATCGCGGAGCCACGACGTGAACTAGTGGATTTTTTTTTTTTTTTTTCATTTTTATCAAAGTTAAATGTGTACATACCTGTAGAGGGGTTCACCACTCGGTTCTTTGAACCATAGCAACATGGTGACCGCATCGTTCTGGCCGAGAGGTTGCTGGAGTATGTCACACGGAAGGCTCACGTTTCTTCCGGCCACACCCCGAATCGTTTCGACTGTTCCTGAAAAATAAATGCGCACGTGTCTTTCATTGTCACCACAAAGTGGAGCATTGCTTTCGAATTAAGGGATCCTATCAACTGGCGAAGTTACGTCGAAACGTTAACAAGCCCTATCAAGAAGAAAAGAATTGAAAAAAAATGGAGCGATTACGACCTTTTTTCGAAAATTTCGAAATGCCCTAGAATTTGTAGTTTTCTATCAATTCCAACAAAATTCTTAACGAGCAAAGAGCAAAACAGGAGCCCTGTATATCAAACCGCTCTTCAGTTATAAACATTTGAATTTCATAGTGTCAGAATATACACATACACACACACACACATCCGGATATTTTTTCTAGATACGATTTTCCGAAATTGTAGGAATTTTTAAGTACATTGACATTGAAAACGGGAAAAAAAAATTTCACCGTCACATACCTTCTCCTTTGAGGAAGCAAAATTGCGGACGTTACGTCGTAGAGGCTTTTCCGACGCTCGCAGCTTGCAGTCTTTTCAATACCAGTTAATCATTCGACAAAATTTGGCCACGAACTGTCATCGATGAGTTTGATAGTCTGTTGGGCAAGGAACGATGACTTTGCAGAAAAATACTCTATATATAACGACGAAATCATCTCGCAGTTTAATGAGAGATTCTTTCTTGAATGTGAATCGATTCCCAGCGCAGCGCAGCGAAATCTTATTACACCGATGTCTCGTTCTACTCGAACAATCGACAATAAAATCTGAAATATTTATCGCTTCTCCCTGTATAGCTGAGACCTCGTCGCTTGAGCACATTCCGCGTAAAATTCTTATCAATTCTTATTCAGTCACGAATTTTACGTCGCATCTACTGGACAGTTGCAATTGGTGACATTTCGCTTGCTCCTTCGTATACAGACTAGCAACAGTCATTGTGGCATTTTTCTTTTCTGTATTTTCAAAGATCCTTACAACAATTTGCGCTGATTTTCCGACAAGGAGCCGACAGAAGAGCACGCGGAGCTTCTCCTTTTTACGGCATACTTTCCTTCCATTCATTGAAGATTCATGCACGGACGACCGAGCCATATCAGAGCGAATCTCATGAAATTGTCATCTGGCGAAGCGACAACTACAGTTTTTATGGTGTAATATTAATCTTTCATCTTGAACTTTGATACAGAGAATGCGGAAGGAATCTTGCCTGGCGCGACCAAACTTGAGCAGGACAAAAACACAACTGCAGAGGAAAATAAGTGTCAGACTGAGAAGAATTGAGAGAATAAGAGGCGGTGTATTGGAATCTTAAAGTTTCATTCGATTTCGAACGTTCGAGATTTTTATATTTTTTCAGTATAAAACCCTATGACGTTTTGTATTTCGGAGCTTGAGGTCTCCCGTAGTTTATTATATCGTAGCCCATACCTCTGCAGGTACAGGTCAACATTTTTATTCACGTTTGCGATGACATTTACACTGAGAAAACAGTTCATTTATAATAAAGAAATATATTTAGTTGGTACTTTTACTCAAACATTTATTAACTGGCACAAAATTTGTTAATGGTCAAATAATATCTTTGTTTTCACCATCAAATTTCATAGGCTGTAGCATTTCCTTAAAGATAACAATATGTTCGATCGCTTTTATTTCCCTTAACTCCATGGATATTTATGGTCATCAAATTCATTTGCTATCAAGAGAGGTTACGTTTTATCAAATGATTTATTTATCAATTATTAACAAATGTTCGGCTTAGACAATCGCGAGGCTCAAATAAACGATTCTTTGACTGTTCAGAAACATTTATTTGGCACAAATCCTGGTACATATAAATAAATCGTTTTCTCAGTGCAAAGCAAAATTAAATCGTACTACGGGTTTACCCTATTTTTTTATTGAATATTTCATTGAAAAACACGATATTTTATAGAAATGAGTGAACGGCAATACATGTTGAGTTACCAGCATTAATTTCCACCGTCGGAATCTGAAGCGGTAGAGCAGGAAGTAAAAAATATTTTGACTCTGTCAAAATGGGGTAATCAACTAGATGAACAGATAAAAAATACTGCCTTCGTTTCTGTGCAGAAAAAGGCGGATACAGTACGATGCAAAGAAAGCGGAGGTTTCGGAACTTGGAAAGTCCTGGCGTCAAATACCGCACGTAGGTGGTCGGTTGAGTTATATGACTGTGTAACTCGTGGGTAGACTCGTGGGTAGCTCGTATGGGAGGGACGACATGCATGGTACGTATTAGAAATACAGCGAGTACATGTATACGAAGGCATATCCATATACAGACTAAAAGCAAATGCTTGTTTAGTAAAGACGGACATGCTACTTTAGTTTCTGGAGCAGACATGACGTAAAACTCGTACAGAGATTGTCGGGTTTTCAAATGTGTGCAGAAGCTTCGTATTGGAGGTTCTCTGTTGATAAGAAGAAAATAAGAGGAAAAAAGAGAGTTCCAGCGTAATTGCAACGTTGCCTCTGCCTAGTTCAGAATCCAACAATTCTCGTCGACGAGCCTCGCCTACTCATGTACTCCTCGTTCGTTCCAGCGAAGTATCCAATTTACTAGAGAGGAATCAGGAACATCGGATAAACGTTATTTCTTCCCCTTGGGATATAGGTTGGTAGGAGGTTTGTCCGCCTACATGGACTTGCTGAGTATGTGCATGGAAGAAGAAGAAGAAGAAGAAGAAGACAAAGAAGGGAGGACGCTCGTGAGAGGAAAGGGCGGGGGTCGAGGCGAAAGAAAGACCTCGCTATACTTTGAGGTTCGTTGGGATGAGGTGAGGGGTAAGACATGATGTTGACTGTGGCTTGCCCACGCCAATGCGCTAGCGACGTTACGAGAGCTACAAAACGTAAACCACTAATGCCATTATGTTCTTGAACGAGCAAGCGTACGAAGAGTACTTTTGCTATGTTTCGAAATACCCCCTGCCTCTCGGAATCTTGTCTTGTCTTTGTGCAGCGTCTCGGTGACCTGCCGTAATGCTGTATCTCCTAAAGCTCTCGCTCTCTCTCTCTCTCTCTTTCTCTCTCTCTCTCCAGTTCTCGTCCTCCTTAAGTTCTTACTTGTGAGGAACTAAACACCCTAGGGGACTATGAGGAGCATGCTCAGGGGATGAACTTAGTCACTCCTATCGCTACTAGAAGATACTTCTCTCGTCTATCGGTAAAGGAATCGCAGAACGAAGAAATGAACATTCAAAGATGAAAGCGCAGTCTTGTTTATATATGTACACTGAAAGTTTACGAGTAATGTTCCGAGATGACAGTAGAAACGGATATCTCTGTGATTCTGTATAGCAAGTGACTGTCTAATACCCCCTTTATGGCTAGCCACAGTATACACGCATGCTGCGTAAACCTTCGAAGATAAATATATTTCTTCTGAGCTCTCGCCTATTCCTTTTTCTTATGGTGTTCAGCCACGATAGACTTGCCTTTATTTTTGTTGGTTGGAGGGTGAAGAACCCCGGAAAGTTGCGAGGCAACTTAATCTCTGAAATGGGACAGAGACAAATAATCTGCAGTTTTCTCTCATGGGGTCCGTTACTTTCCGTTCCTCTGCAGAATCAGAATGACAAAGAATCAGCTAACGAATCGAATTCGATGGCAAAGTAAGTTTCGTACTTATTTCAACGCACCAGTCAAGAAAATAATTTGTCAAACCTCCCGATCCCGTAACTCGTAACCTGACCTGTTAATTATTGGGCAATCGCGGGAGTTCCATGATAAATTCCGTATGAAGGAGAAAACCAGGAAATTCTGGTCGGTTGTAAGCCTCAGGTGACCGCAATATTTAAAATGACCAGTTTCTCCGCAATTCATGCCAAAGCGAAGACTATTTTGCATTAGATATAGCCTACAGAATTTTGGTCCATGCAACAGCAGCACATTGAAATGGCTGCGAAAGCCATATATCGGATTCGCCAAACCCGGGAAAAAGGATTACAGTTGCAATGTTTGAACAGGGGGAGAGAAGGAGAGAAAAGAGAAGGCTATTGAAAGGATGAGAAATGTGGAAAACCATTCGGTAAGTTTTTCCAGCTCGAGCTTTCAGTGTTTTGGTGCACAATGGTGGTATTTGGTGAGAAAGCGCGAGGGTGTGTGAGAAAGCAAGAACGAACGGGAGAGATATTACTTGATCGGTGTCATTTTTCTACAAACGTCTCGAGTTCGTGTGATAAACGTAAGTCAAACAAGAGGTAGCAGAATTCACAGTGTGTACAAGAGCTTTCGTAACGATTTCACAGCGGATCAGGCTGTCCTTACGATCCTAAAGTCTAGGGTACACGATATCCAAGTTATAAAGCACATAGCAGTAACCATTACGCCTGTTCAACTTTGAAGCCAATTGACCGAGGACAGGTCTGTACCGAATACTCAAAATCAATGGGAATGTCGAGGAATACAGTCGATATAGAGACGTGTATATGGAAATGACTGTGGACAAACAGACAGGAACAAAAGTCGACGTTATATTTCACGTAGTGGGATACCGAAATACAAATACGTATTTTTATATTTGTCCGACCATTTTGTGTTCCCTGTTTGCCGAAAGAGTCCGGCCAGGAAATAGAAAGAATTGGTATACCTCCCGGCAGTTCTTCTTCTCTCAACACGGGGAACAAAAGCGTCCTTTAATTCAAATTCCAGCCGAAGTGTCTTCGAGCCTTTTATTTTGAAGGGTCGTCGCAGAGAGAGAGAGAGAGAGAGCCGCCTTTTGTTCATTTTCCTGGCAACGATCGGATACGGGGGTTATCCTGCATCTACGTTTCGTTTTTTTTCTTTTCACTTTTCGCTGGGAATGAAAAATACAAAGGTCAGCCCTTCCTTGCTCTGCCTTTTCTATTATTTTATTTTCAATCGAACTGAGCCACTGCCGTGGCTTCCCTCAGGCCTATACTTTTCCTTTTTCTAACCAGTTCCGAGTTCCATTCGGTTCATCGAGAAACGCTCGGGCAAAACTAGTTTCCCGAGCCTTTTTATTTTAAGCTAGTAGAGCGCAGGAGCTCCAGCATCGGTGAGCTGTTGCACATATCTCGAAAGAATTTCTATCGTTTTAAAATACTTTGCCCGCTTCGCTTTCCTCACAGTTTTCTTCATCACGCCGCTGATCTTTCCTTCTTCGTCTTCATATCCTTCTACTTTAAATTCTCATTGCTATTTGTCGATGTTCACATACGCCCACCCATGTGAGGGTGTATGTGTGTGTACGTGGGCGGAGGGGTTGCGTAGGTTTTGGACTGGTGAGTTGGCAAGGATTGTTTGATTTGCAGATACTCCCCGAGTGGAGCTTCGGGGTAGTACTCTCACGCGAGTTCCTGACATGGGAACCGTCTCTCCGTTCCATTGGTCCGATCCTCATTCCCTTTTTTCTTCACCAGGCTGACCTCATCTAGCTCGAGTTCTGCTCTTAACAGACCACGCAAGCGATTCTCCATTTATCGGTATACAGTGATTGGCACTCGGTTAAATTTCCAAGCATATGGCAAGCTTCTTAAGCCTCTTTCCAGTCACGACAAATTCGGCCAATAACCATACCGGCCACAAATCCAAAGCTACGAGCGCGGTGTATGATTGGGTTAAAGTTGATGAACCGTAGGGCTCTTCTTGCCAGGCGCAAACGTGAATCGAGAAAATGATTGTTGAGAGAAAGCGAAACAGAATCGACGTAATTGGGGAAAGCTGAGTGAAGCACCCTTCGGGAATCTTGAGAGGGTGAATAACTCGGATGAATTGAGAGGCAGAGAAAGATAGATGATACATAATGGTTGTGGATTGCTAATGGAGAAACGAGAGTAAAAGTAAACATGCACCGATGCGGAAAAAAAGTCAGTTTTTCTGCTTCACCCAAGTGGTTGCCTCGATGCCTCGAGTATAAAAAGGGGACGGTGAAAGGAGGCTAAGGTGAAAATAGTATGGAAAATGGTGGCTCGAAGAAGACTTGGTCGCACGGGACTCTTAGTTCTCACATTTGCAATCTCTCCCGACACGATGTAACTCTCCAGGGTTTTATACCTTCTCTACATTTTATTTTCCTTTCGTTGTTCAACAAAAAGACTCGGCGACCTTGCATGTGTATGCACGGCTCAAGCGACGTTTATGCCAAATCGCAGCCTCTCTCTTTGCGATTCGAATTCTTCTCGCAGCTTTACCGATTGTACGTGGAAATATAGCAACAGCAGAAAACGCCAGCTGCTGATGCTTGCAACATACGGTAGACACGATAAACCCAGTCACTCGAGTACACTTTCTCATTTGAGCTTGCTCAACGTTCATACTTTTTCTCGGAGATACTATGCTCTGGATTTTTTACTTCAGCATCGCCTCCCTCTGTCGTCAATGTCTGCATACTGCATTAAGTCCCTGCCTTTCTCCGTTTCACTCACCATCAGATTCACTCCGTCAAACCCAATACTCATCCATTACCCCAGGTGTTCCCGAATCATTTATTGTTTTATATTGCAGGCGAATAGGGCATTCGTAGACGCCGGTTGTTGATTATATTTTCTTCAAAGAAAAATACAACAAAAAATCGTACGCTCGAGAGGCTTCTGTCCGTTTCATTATTATTTTTCTTTATTACGTATCACTCTGAACTAAAATAAGTTTCGTATTGCAAACATCGTCAATAATCAAGTGTACAATTTTTTCGAAACTTTTATTTACACAACATATACATCACAGTCTTGGTAAATTCAGTTTCGGTTAAATCACGACAAAAGTTTAGCGCCCTTAGAGTTTTCACCAGAGCGGGTCGTTGAAAACGCATTTCGACTTTTCGCTTCGAGCGACGTGGTAACGGTTTGCCGCATTTTTCATGCAGCACAGACTTGTATTCGCCAAATGAAAAAGCTCTTTGTTTCAATCGGAACGGTTGGCGGCGTTGAGTTTTCGTTGGATTCACATTTTTTTGCGCCAATGCCCATAAATTACAACGTGGAGGATTAATTCTTTTTTTTTGTCACAGTCACCTCGACGGTTTTAGCAACAAAAATTGTCGCGGAATTCTTAAGTAGAGACCCTTAATACTGAAAAATTCTCGAAAACTAGTTTTACGAGTTTGACGTCTGATCGACTTGACACACGGTGAGCTACGCGATCGCGTCGATGAGCTATGAGAATATCTTTAACGATAAGACGACCGAAAATCTTCATTCACAACAGACAAAGTTCCATATGGATCGTTACGCATAATGAGAATCAAAGTTGGAGAAAGTAGGAGCAGCAATCAAAGGATCTCGAGGATAAAACGTTGAAGGGGTTGCGGTAGGGAAAAGTAGTACGAGGTATAATTTGTCGGTAAAAGTAGAGAAAGTTGGCGCGCTCCTGCTGTCTCTCGTAATGGCTTAATTAATATCGAGAGGACGCGGGAGAGACGTCCTTTTGCCCTCTCAGTTAACCGCAAAAGCTCCCATGACGCAGCTTTTACACTTTATACTCCCTCGTGCTAATAAACGTTTAATGAAGCTCTTCCCGCAAACCATGTCCTCCTTGTCGTGCTTTCAGAATGTATTGCACGCGTGTAGCCAATAATGCTTTCTCATGAACGATTTTTTTTTTTCGTCCCGAAACGTCTGAAATAATTGCATCCATGAATTCAAATCTCGTCGGTTTCAACACGCAATAATCGATTGTGGTTGCATCGTCGGAAAATCACTTCGGAGACCTTTTTTTTCAAATTATATCAACGATCGTTTAGTTACTCAATTTTTCCGAGAAGTTCTCGACAATTTTGATTAACAAATGAGATTGGGAGTTTAGATTTTTCATTATTGAGCCTGAATTACAAATTTAAAACTGATGGAATCTATTTTTTGAAACCCTCCAACATGTCAATCGAGAATTATAATGAAAATTATCTGCCCCAGAGGCAATGTACACATCAATACGAAACTTGAGTTTAAGTATCTGCAATGATTAGCTTGTAGTTTCAGATTTGCAGTATCTCCCGAAAACCCGATAATCCAGCTTTGTCCCTTTCGCACTGAAATTATGTGTACTAATATGTAGGGGTGTACGAAGGACCATCAGATATGTGACACGAACCAGGTTCATTACAGAAATCGAGAACATAGTACACTTGAATGGAGAGAGAGAGAGAGAGAAAGAGAGAGAGAGAGAGAGAGAGAGAGAGAGAGAGAGAGAGAGAGAGAGAGAGAGAGAGAGAGAGAGAGAGTGAGGCACAGATAGAGCAACGGAGAGAGATTTGGTGGATACACTATGAACCGCTGCGTGGCGAATCCTGATAGTACCTCATTAATAATGGCAATAGCAATCACGTGAACGGATACCGAGCATTTCGAGGACAATTGTTGTGCAGGTAGAAGTATGTTAGCCCGAAATTCTGCATTTATAGTCAGCCATAAACGATGTCGTATCTATCGTTGTGCATAAACATTGTATGGGAATTTCGTTGTGATGCTATTGGTATTACTCTGACGATGAGTAATCTCGCATGAAATTGTTCAATTTCCTATTCAATTACAATCAAAAGTGCTTCAACCTGGTTCCGGTCAAAGACACAAAAAGCGTGGTTGTTATGTCTTTAACATCACTCCAGAGTAATGAGCATTTGACGGTTGATCTCCACATAACTGAATATTAGTTATTGTCGAATGGTAAAGCGATCAAAACGCTACAGCAGTACCGACTATTCTTTATGAGAAACACAACTGCGATTTCTGCAGGCATCCATTTAGCGTGTCAGTTTGGTCCACTTCACGAATTCACCCGAGACATTTGAATTTTTATATTTTATCGGGAACTGAAAAAAATATCATGGTCGATATTAATTTTTAATTAAAATTGCATCCCGAAAGTCAAGAAGCTCGACTGCGAGAGAGCGCGCCTGACCATATACGACCGTTACTACTGCCGGGACTCGTGACGCTCATCAGACTTGCTCGTAGTCGTCATTTCTGCTTGGGCTGAAAATTAATGTATCCAATTCGGGCGACGACCATGGGGAGATCGAATTTGCCAAATGCGAAGCAGATATTTTATTTTTGTTCATTTTTATTATACAAAAATCGTAATAATTGTGGAAAAAAAAAAAAAAAATACATTTCAATATATTTAAAAAATTTAATTAAAAAAAGAAATCCACTTCAAAAATAAGAAATGAAAATGTTTATATCATATGAAAAATATAAATTTTCATGAGATGAAACAAAACTGTGAGAGCATTAATTACTCAAACTATTTGTAATGATAGTAAAACTAAGAGTCTGTATTTGAACAGTTGCCTCGATGGAAAATGTTTTGTAACTTTTGTGACGCATCATTCATCTCGAGGAAAAAGGCTCGATTCGCAAACGATCAGTAAAAAAAGGATGAACATTCAGGTCACAATAAAAATAATGATTGGAAAAACATTTTCCAATGAGAAAGAAGAAAAAAAATAACCGAGTAAAGATTGTTGAGAATATGAAGACTCAGTTTCAACGTGCACAGTAAAATATTCGATTCGGTGTCTATATTAAATATTCATCAGTTCTGTCAGTTTCTGTTAACTTTTCCAGTAAGGGCTGTAACCCTCGAAGAGGTAGTAAAGCCTCGAAACAGCAGCCATGCAGCAACGGATAATAAAAGCTTTCCATCCCGATCGAAAGAGGGCTGTTTTAAGGAGTAGCTCGTAAAGCACACGCGTCCCAGTATTACTGGTCGTTGAGAAAACCACTCGCAAATCCTGCATGTACCACGCCACCCGTACATTTTGTAGTACACGTAAATGGTGATCAAGTGGGTAAGGAGCAAGTTGTCTCGTTCGAGAATCACTTTAAAGCCATCTTGGCCAGGTCAAACGCTACAAAGTAAAAGGATACCGTACCAAATTTATCAGTTGAACTTTCGTTTCAGCTCGAACGTGATTACACAAATTATTCTACACGTTCCGGAAAAGTGAAAAAACAAAAACAAACTAGAATTAGTAAGAATTCTCGTAGGTCAATCGAATCACCGGGATTCAGTCAACGACGTGCTCAATGTCTAGCTGAATTCTTTATAAGGCCTCACTGCACAGCATCTCCTTGCAATAGTCAATGAAAAAAAAATAGTTTCTGAATTACTGCAAATCAAAAAATTCTGAAACCGATTGCGCGAACCTTCGTAATGATTAGCTATAGTCCTTTCACATAGTTTTTCTTTCTTCAACATTCGGAATTTCTGACGACTCTGCTCCGGGAAGAAATATTGATTTTTTTCCGTGAACCACCCTAATCTTACTCAATCGCTCATCACGAGACAGGAAATTTGAAATTTAAGAATCCCTGGGGTCTTCGGATACCAGGGACGCAGTGCTTTTGGTAAAGGGAATTTTTTTTCGAATTTATATTTTTTTAAGAAGTGGGATATCGAGACGATCTCATGCTCATGTATCAATTTGCCTAAGAAAATCTGATACCCACATATTCTCCCCCATTGATGAGATCAATTCTTTGTGCCATTCTCTCCGGCGAGTTTCATCAAATATTTGAAACCCTGGCGTATCAGTGAAACATGGCATAAGTAAATATACGCACTGCTTGCATTTGCATCGGCGCACGGATGCCTTGTTCTCGGTGAGAATTGGATATCACAATCCAGCTGAAGCATCGATTTCATTCCACGAGACGAAGGAAGAATAGACAATTGATATCCTCCTGATGAGGGATCAGGATGCTCTTCTTCAACGAGTCGTAATATATGTTTGTGATAGAAAATCACTTTTTCACGACGAAAAAAAAAAACAACAACAACAACAAATATCAGAATATATTTTTCATTGATCGCCTTCAACTTACGTAATGGAGGATTAGTTTTGTCATTTACATTTTAAAACCTCGAAATGATGTCACGGGCGTCTCATACATATAGATTTTAATTACTTTTCCAATTGAAAGGGGCTCTGCTTTCGGTCGAGTGCGAATTAAGTGCTTTGATAAGAATCGAAAGTACACGAATGTGTCGGTCTCTCATGAGTGCTTGTGTATTACGAGACCATATAGTATAAGCTCAGTAGTCACAAAAGCCGATTAGCAAAATCAAGGTGCACTGGATAGAACAACATCTCCCAAAGGTGTCCCTTATCACGGTTTGTCATTGCCGTGGTCCTTGTAGGTGGTACTACACTTGTACATATATATGCGTGGCGGTGTACATCAGCATCTTCTGAAACTACGGAATATTGGATAAGCCACACGAGTTAGGTTAATACAAGCTGAGGTGGATCTACTGGGATATGTTTGCTCGGAGGCAAGTGATTTTAGGAGGGTTGTAAATGGTTCGGTTACCTTAAAAGCATCGGCTCCAAGATGAGCTAGCATGATGCTTTTGTTCTTATCCGGCGACCATCCAAAAGCTCAAACCGAAGATCAGGCAGAGCAAACGGAAGAGGCAAAAGAAAGATGAAGAGAAAGGGAGAGCGATGAGGGAGCGAAGAAAAGAGGCTTAGCTATGAAACGTCAACGGTATCCGCAAAACGAACCAGAATCTACGAGGTCTGTTTGACTCTACAGCGGAGTAGATTTTGCTATCATGAGAAGAGATCCTGGTTGACCCCTCTGGGCACGAGAGAGAAAGAACTTACTGATTGATGACGCACTTGGCCGACCTCAAACCGAAACTCGGTCGATACGGATTAAACCATTTCCGATACAACAAAACGACCGTCGGATGCATAAGGTCATATCCCATTCAGGGGTTGTAGAAATCACGATGAGCAAGTATATTGAAACTTGTCACTGGAAGGACGGTACCGATTATGCATACGTAACATAGACAAAGTTGAAAGGAGCCCTAGGTCAAATGCCAAAGGCTATCGTGTCTCTGAGATGTATTTATACATGCACCACAGGTGGTTATTCCCAATGTCGATCACATGACGCGACGTTATAGCTCCAACTTGCACGTTCAATGGAAATAAGACGACCAATGTCTTAGCGAAATTTTTTTCACAAGTTTAAGATTAAATAAACGTAATTAATGGCTCTCGTTTTTCGTTTCTCTTCGATTGGCACATGTTCGTTCAGATACGCACTTCCTTGGAACACGCCATGTATGTGATCGAAATGTATGATGACGACCTTTGATTTATCCACTTTCGAGCTTGCCAAATGAATTTGTCAACACATCCATCGTAGACCTTGCATTTTCCTTGGATTCTCATTCATCAGTTTCTGCTCGACTCAATTCAGAGCGAGGCCCTTATAAGGATTGGAGGAAGAAATTCCTTTTGGGTTGTAAGCCGATTCCTATATTGCGAATTCGTGGCCGGTGGCACATTAGGTCTTCGGTGACCCACTGCTTCTTTCTAGCTCTTCTCCACTCAGTCCAGTGAATCCCGCGGGAGACCTGTCGACGTACGAGCTCATATCTATCCCGGACGTGGTCCGACTCTAGTAACAACTATTCGGTCTAGCGCACATCCGCCTAACTATTTCTCTTTTTCTCCATCCCTGTCCGTCTGTCTCTCTGGCTGACATACCCTCTTCCTCGGGACGAAATATCCGTTCTCCCATCTGTGCCATTCGGTTAAGCTGGCTGGATCAATGTTAACGTTTTAGTCGTTATCGCAATGTCAGACCAGCGGTTTTGTGAGCTGCTCGCGAGACGTCACCGTGAGCCTGATCGCCTCAGTCGAAAACACTTTTTCTTCGTAATGATCGATCAGAATGATAAAAATGTGGTCCAAAAAAATGAGGCATTCATCGATCGAAATTTTAGAAACTCGCCAATCTTTTTCTCCGATCCACGATTATTAATTTCTAACTATACCTCTATCTTCTCCGTCATTTATTGCACCAACTAGTTGCAAATCTTTCGTTGGGGTAACTTGATTATATTTCACTAACGACATTCGTTTGGGAACTAGCGATTATTTTTATTGAAGTAAATTACTCGCATCGAAAAACATCATCACAGCGTTGAACATCCCTCTTGTAAGTTAAATCTCACGTTCTATATTTTCGTTAGACGAACCGAACCGAAATTCGTTATCCAGCAATGCACTCGGATAAGTGAATGGCTGTTCGCGAAGTCCATTGAAACGGGTGAATTACATGCACTTCAATCGTCTGGCCACGTGGTTTTTAAATTGCTCCGTTGATCCTTACAACTTGCAAAGAATTCACCTTATTGAGACGTATTTAGAAACTGTTTTGAAATCGTGTCATGAATCCTTATCACGACTCGGAGTTTCTCCACTTTTAGTTGTATCCAACGAAATATTCAGCGATAACATAAACATTGTTGATGAATGGAATGCTGAAATATGAACGAAACAACTTTACTCGTTAACTTCAGGTGCATTCGTGAGCGAACCTCATCATGGACAAACATGATGCTGCTCGATTCTGCTCGATCGAAACAGTTTTC
Organism: Campopleginae sp. 14b; assembly: GCA_030522525.1. Classification (NCBI taxonomy): domain Eukaryota; kingdom Metazoa; phylum Arthropoda; class Insecta; order Hymenoptera; family Ichneumonidae; species Campopleginae sp. 14b. The sequence continues at coordinate 42,589 of JAPYYS010000071.1, read as the reverse complement.
TCGACGATGAAAAAAGAAAAATTGTCATCACATATTTGATTCTTTGGCTAGTAATTTGGTGTGAAAAAACATGGAGCGAGATAAGGGAGAAAAAAGTAACACAGGCAAACCCTCATTAGGGAGTTAAAAAATAATGAGATGTGTCATAACAAGATGAACAATTTTTGTCGTTGTTGAACAATAAAAAATGCGAGGCACGCAGTATATTCAAGATATAGTGAGACCTTACGCGGGTTGTTAAGAAACAGAAATGAATAGAATTCACGGTAGGAATTTTCGAATGTACTTTAATTATAGAGTGAATAGAAACTGTGGGTAGAGGTAAAGTGAAAGTGTTGAGACGCTGAGAGATTGCGGAAGTATAGATGAGGAAACAATAGAATATATATTCCGTAAGTGAGGTGAAAGAGGGTGTGTGAAGGGTGCTGAGTTGTCGTGAGAGGGAAAGAGGTTGAGCCTCCCAAGGGTTTGGACGAGATGTAAGCTCAAAGGTATTTTAAAGGTGAAAAGCAGACCGTACGACATTCTCGTTATAAACGAGGTGAAAAGTTTTATTCTCCATCTCTTGTTGCTGCAATCCCATGATTCTCTTCCTTTCTCTTTTGGTCTCATTCGTCACTTTTGGGTCTTTGAACGACACAGCGAATAGGAGGTCCGTACATGAGAGCCGGAAAGATGTAGAGTTAACAAGCTTAGTTTAAATTCTCGTTACGAGAAACGTTGATCGTCGTTTGACTGGGTTGTTGCGCACGCCCGGCATATCTGGCGACCAAATTCCACCCTCATCATCATCCGCCGTAGTGCTGTATACCTGGCCCGTAGACTCACGAAAACTTACACTCGCTTGACGAAGACGGAGAAAGCAGCAAGAGTATGCAGCGGTGGCGACGAGAACAGAACCACAACGTTCGTACAAGAGTACAGTTCATATACATAAAGCGGGTGTTGCCAAGCAGAAGGGCTTAAAAAACAATATTTTACGTGTTAATTCCAATTGCTAGTGACATCTTGGATGTCAGTAGTCAATATGCGCAAAGGGTGTGTACCTGTTTGTGCACAGACAAGCAGATACACATATTTAGGTAGAAAAGCATGTTGTCGTAACGGTATCTCCGTGGAGTTGCAAGCCGCTTTTAATGAAAATGAGTTGAAGAGTGTTAAGTGTGCGCTCGACGTACGTGGTATATACTGTGCACGACGAGCCTCAAATCCCTTACCCCTGGAATATATATAACATAAATAAACATAGTTTACATAACGTAAATGTATTATATATTCAAACAGTTTGAGAAGCCACCTCAACTTATCAACTTAAGCCAGGGTTTATGCTCCGGTCGGTATAGTGGTTTTGATTATCAGGTGCCTCTTTTACCGGTCCTCCCTCATAATTCATCGCTCTGTAGGTCTTCAAGCAAGCCTTCTATAATTGTCGCAATTTTAACGCCACGACGAAGACATTTATTCGGACAAGGCGGGCCAGGCAGAGTACTATTGCATCAACGACGAATCTCTCCAAATACAAATTTAGAGATTCGTTTGCGCAAAGCCAATCCACAAGCTCTCAACCCGAGTCCACTGTGGCATGGTGAATATCGTGGAAAAATTGTACAAAGGAAATTATGGTGGGAGGAGTGATGAAACAAAAATGAAATATAAAACTACTTTCTGCAGAGCCAGAGATTAAAGGGTGAAGAAAGAAACGATATGGAAATGAAATAAAAGCGTAAACGACCTGCCGAGCCACCACCAAGCCAAGTTCCCCTTGGGAGAGTTGCGCTAATCCAATAATTATTGCTTTTCTTTTTCTTCAATTACATTATTATTGTGTACATTCACGTAATACATCTGTTTGATTGTGTACGACTGTCAAGGGGTCACGAACACCTGTAAAAAATGGTTATCTATGAGGAACTATAACATTCTCCCGTAGCGGAGCCGAATCGGTATATATTTGGGGGTAAACGGTGGCTCGGTTGCGCTACGAGGCCCCAGGGAGTAATTTTACTTCTATAATTCACTTTTTCCCTTTCCTATAACCATATAACCATTCCCACGCACACACTACCCTTTTTTCTAGCCACTCCCAGATCGTTTGCGAAACTCGACAGTTATATCACCAGAACTTTTCGAGAGGTATAATGGCTGTGGTTGTAGCCCGGGGTAACAATTTCTTTTCTCTCTTGCTCTCTTCCTTTTTCCTCCTTTTTGTTTTCCGCCACTGAAATCTCTAACTGGAAATGACGTCTTTCTCAGCAGTAGTGACATTATTCTAATGGAAATAATAAACAATCACAAAGTCCAGGAAATAACTTGGTCAAATATATAAACATACTACCCGCAGCCTTTCCGTTAACAACCAACGTGTATAGAACTACAATTTTCACCGCAACGATTCCATTTGGGCGTACAGTTTTATAATATCATTTTAAAAAGGAGTCGGTTCATGAAATTCAATTCACTTGCTGCGATTAAAAGAATAGTAAGGGCCATTGAAATATTGATCCATCGAAAAGGATGGTCGCACTAACTTCTAGGGATTAAGATCCTTTTGGAAAAAGTCTCGATACAACAAACGAAAGGCTGGAAAAGAGCAGGTTATCCGCTGATACTGCTTAGAACGAATCTTTAAAGATGTAACACTTTAGACAATGAGTTGTCCTCTTAACATTCTTTAGAAAACATGTCAAACATGCCTCTTGCAATTGTACAGGAATAGGAGGGACGCGAGCGACCAGTGAGGTTTCCACGTTGTTATATAGTAGCACCTGAATGTGGAGGATATTCTCGTGACTCACAAAGGGTGAACGTTAACTCGATTGTTCCAATCTAGCCGTTGCTCTTGCCACTAGAACCGATGCAGCTCTAGTTGAATTCACTTTTCTTTGCAAAGTTTACTGTATGGAGAAGATTAGATATAGTTTATGTGTATGGGTTGGACGAGGTGTATAAAGAGAAAGAGGGAGAGAGAAATTTCGTGCCGTTTGCGAGAGGGACGAACTGGCTTGGTTGGTTGACTCCACGCCCCCTTGAACCTTCGCCCACTCGAAGGTTCAGACAATCCAAGCTAGAGCTTGCCAAATCCTGAACAAGCTATACATACTCGTACATATAGTATATACCGACAAATCCGCGCAATGTCGAACTTTGCCTCGTTGGAGAATCCTCGGCTGGACTTCCATGTGCGGATCAGCAGAAGTTGCTGCCACCAAGGTCGAAGAACTCAATCATCCACTTGTACACTAACTAAATGCATATCGCTGTGTATACATTAGCAAAAGAGAATTTGTCGTACAACTTTAACTATGCTTCGCCTAACTGTAACAAGGCTTCAGAATAGGCACTACCACTCAGAGAATGTCTCGAACTAAGTGATATCGGCTCGAATATTGACACTTATCTCTTTATCGGACTAACAGCGCAGATGGACAGTTCAATCTTCGTGCAACTCGTAACTATCATTATAAATATTATTAAGTTGTATAAAAATAATGAAATACCTAAATTTTTATCAAAAATTCAATGGGTTCGAAGCATTTCGCCATCGAGACCCAGCGTAACGGACGCGAGTGTAATTTTATCTCTAATAACTGAATTTTTAATGAAACGTCGTTGAAATAGCGTTTTAGCATCGACACAGAAGTTGTTCTGACTCAAAGACGTATACCAATAGTTGACAAATAAATTTTCCGAATGTTATGATGTTGAAAAAGCTGCATCAGAACGTATTGGCCGGAACATACATCGCGATTCTAATCAATAAAGCGATAGAATTTTGTAATAGATGGTGGAGCAGCGTCTATTCTTTATAAGCATAAAAAATATGTATTTATATATTTGAAAAAAGATATGGCGAAGCTGGTCACGTAGCGCGCGAGGCTGTGTGAATTATAAGGGCACATATGTCTGTTTCTATGTATTTCTATGGTGCGGCAATGTAGAATCTGGTATGTGGCGTGCGGAGACCAACACCACAAACTCCTTTGGATTTATTCGTATACTCGGCGATTCGTACGTGATACTAGCGGGACGTTCATATAACTCGGCTTGGACCAGAGCATCACGTTGCTGCGTATGTATTATGTATCCTGCGTTAAGAGTTACGGGTCACGTAGTGAAGAGGAAAGCGCAGCAAAGATAGCGCGAGAGGGTGAGAGTAAGAGAAAATGAGTGAAAAGGGAGAAAGAAAAAGGAAGTGGACGAGTGAGAGAAAAACGGTGCGGAGACGTCGAGGCGTTCCAATTTCCATATCATAATTAATTTCGCATTTACTAGAAACTCTAGTACGTCGAGTCCAAGGTCCTTCTCCATCCTCTCCATTTGAACTTCTGATGCTTCCCATGCAATGTTATTAATCATACAGCTGCACGACCCCACCAACACGCTCCGGTCCCATAATCCATGTATAATTTGTAGAAAAGAAGATGGAAGGATTCCCATAAGTGTCACCTCCTCATACCAGCTTTTATCAAGACAAACGGAACGCGTTTCATTACGAAAAATTTCAAGCTGGTCAGCTTGTCCTTCCTATAACCTCCATAGGGTTTTCACGACATTGCTTAATTTTCCGTCCTTTCTCCCGACTGAACCGGAACAAAAATGAATCAAGCCTTAGTGACCTACGCGCACTGGGTCGTGCATGAAAGCATCCATTCATCCGGTACATTGAAGAACAAGTTCTTGGAAAAGAAAGCCTCGTACGTTTTGTTCTTCTCCCCCACCATAATGGCATAAATATTTGCTTTTCCGGAAATCCAATGTTTCGTGTTGATCAGCTGCGTTGAGTAAAGATGGCTGACGTAGTAAGGACTCTTCCGGGTATCGGAAGAAAAACTTTATATGAAACTTGGATAACGGAGATTCGAGACAAATGACGAAATATTCAAGTTAATAAATTGCTCATGAGGCACCAATTTAATTAGTACGAGCAATGTACTATGATTAAACGCACTTTGCTGTCTGCTCGTTCAATTAGTCATGTCCTTCTGGTGATCAGATGTATTGTCTTACACGCATGACTACCTTGATTAGAAACTAATCGATTCATCAAACTTTGAATATAATTACTCGTGGGGATTTTAATGCGATGCTGTATTCCTGGAAACTGTATTAATGTTGTGAAGCTATCAAGCCAATCAATCGACTCGATGCCCACAAATTCACAACACAATGATATATAGCTCATTCTCCCTCCTTCACTCCGCCTCAATATCCATATGTACGGAAACAGAAGCAAGATAACAGTCCGTCATTTCAGAGGACCAAACAACAGAGATACCAATCGATCGTGATTGATGCAGCAGGCCGAATCTTCTGTAGGGGATGAGACTTTGCGGTTCAAGTAATAGATACAAAGGGAGAGTCGCTGTGTGATACGAAATGGTCCGAGTTTGAACGAGTTCAGAAAACGATTCATTCATGTTGATGCCTTATTTAGGGTTTGATAATGAAAATATCTACTTATTTTGGTAATTAAAATTAGATTTTTTACGCATCGATAAACGAGACTTCTCCTGATCTCGATTGTATCGCGAGATCGTTAAAAGTTCACGAGAATTTAATCAGTCAGAGCTCTGGAAGAATTGGAATTAAAATCTATCGAAGGCATTTCTTTTTTTTCATTTCATCGATCTCTCAGTTTCGCGGAATTTGGTTTGGATGCTTAGAACACTCGAAGAACATTGTCTTGTAACATCGCATGGTGTGTGGAAGGGTCGTCGATATGCAATAATGGATAACTCTGTTTCGGGCTAAAAGCGCTGGTGTGTGAACACTTGATGGGTCAAGGGGGAAAAAGCGCAGAGCTTTTACACTGATAAAGAGGCAGTCTAAACGCGACGGGCGATATAAATGGAAAAACGCAACGAGTATTCTAGAGAGTGACGACAGGAACACTCGAGATGAGGTCACCCTGACTGATTAAATTAATTCAGTGTAACCAGCACTTTTCTTTTATGTATATTTTTCAGTGACTTTACCAAGCGATCTAAAATTGCTCGAACGGTTGTGAGAGCTCGAGTGAGTCAACTCAGCTCAATCGAATCATATAGTGTCGTCATCTATCCAAAACGATCCTGGTCAACCTCCAGCTTGATAAGCTTGCACCGGGTACTATGGGGATCTGCCCAACTGAGTAAGCTAGTAAGACGAGAACGATTCAACGAGCGGTAGGTCTCGATGGATCGGCCCAGCAGCATCCCACCTGTGCCTTTCCCCTCTCGCCCTTTTTTGGCTCTTCCCTATATCAATCAAATGTGCGGACTCCGAAGTTCCACTGAACTTGCTCCAACATTGACGAACAAATATCCCGTGGCCTCGGCTCATCGGAAAAAGCTTTTAGGCAAACAAATAATGATTTTGGTAATGGAATCGACCTCGCGATACAAGAACAATTGCCTGATGAATTTGCATCAACGTGGTCGATTGTGAAAGATCATTAACGCCAGTTCCCTTCGGTCAAACTTCACCAACTCAATATTGGTCGATTCAAATGGCTCAGCAGTCGATTAAAATCAAATTAATCATTCAAACAATCTTTTTTTCACCCCCAATTACCAGACGACGTTTGAATTATATTAACGATTGTACCCCCGTTGACCGATATCGTCAATGTAGCATTCATTACTACACTAGCATCCAAATTAATTTCATTAACCTACACAAATATTTGTTCTTTGGTTGTCACGTCAATATTGGAAGAGACAATGGAAAGAAAACTCGTTCAATGCAAAAGGAAAGCATGAATCAATAAAACAAATGGCCCAAAGATAACTTACTGGAGTTTTCAAGATCGTTGTCGAACGATCCCTCGTCGAGGTGTCTCTTGGCAGCACTCGAAGTCACGGTTGGTGAGAATGATGATGATGTTTTTATTTTGGCATCTGCACTTACGAGACTCGATATCTCGAGGCACGTAAAAAAAACAATTATCCACAGCATAATGACAGTGATCAACTTCCTGTTGTCTTTTTTTTTACGCAGCACTTTGGCACTCGAACTTCGATCAATTTATTGATGTTTATTTTTGCGTAGGTGCATCACTCGTACCTCATCATATACCGAAGTATGCTCCAACTAAAATCGTCGGAAAATTCGACGTAATAAGCTTTGTCGTCGTCTTCGCCGTGCTTCTCGTTGCGTCGTTCCCGAAGCGATTGAACTATGGCGACGTGACGTAGCATCGATTGATTAACTCACTACAAAAAAATCTCTAAAATTCGCGTGCAACCCCCGGACGTTCATATAGTATGTTAATGCTCTCGTTCATTATGCAAGGATAATAACGAAGGGGCAGAATTTTTCGAATTACGTGGTTTAATGTAAAATACGAGTCAGTAGATATTCATCGTTATTAATATTGAATTATTATGAATCCATTAATTTTGTGACTAATTATCTTTCCACGGTATGTTCATAATGTACTGCAGACCTATCAGGGAAATGGGCTCAATCTGAATATATTATTCAAAGATATCATCCTCGTGGGGCTGCGCAGAAACTCGTGATTTCCTGACGATTATTATGAGTTTTACCATAAGTGGTTGATATTAAATAAAAAGTTCGTGGAAAAGTGGATCGTTATTGGTAAAGAGGAACAGAGTAGCGAGGCCAAATTAAAACAAAGGAAAAAGAAAGCATTTGAGGTAAAGAGGTCTTAGTCCCGGAGGTACCGGTTGATCGCAGTAAAATTAATAGCAACGCCATTGGGAAGCTGCCGAATTGAATTATGGCGAATTAGGCGTCGCCAGGTCTGACGAAGTCGCCTGTGGCAATCTGTATTAACGCGTTGCCAGCTGTCGACGGAACTTGCTATTCCTCTATATTTGCGTCTCTCTCACCTTCTATCTTTCTCTCTCCGTTCATCATTATACTTCCCTCTCTCTCAGTCAATCGAATCTCACGACCTTTCCTGCTTTCCTCTATCGCATTAATTAACTTCCTGTACCTGTGTTCTCTACGATCTCACGAAATATATATAGGAGGTTATGACGATAGAAAAATCATTTCTGTTCGAGTCCATTGAATATATTCTCCGGCGTTTTCTTCTTCCATGCCATGCTTTTTTCTTAAGGGCCACGACTATGAATCTATCACGAAAAATGGACGATATTCAGGATCTTTTTTTTTTCCACCTCAATAAGAATATTTTTATAAAATTTTATGAAATTCACGAAAAACCATTGACAATTTAATTCATCGATTGGAAACGTAGAGATTCCGGCAACGGAGAATTAAGAATATGTTGATGATTTCGAATAATTAAAGTTTACTTCAATGCATTATTTTTTATCGTCGTTTCATGTAAATGCAAGTTGATGAGTATGTAAATTAATTTGCAGCGCGATTAATTAAGGTGAAGAGCAAGATTTTCAAAGTTCCAGGGAATAGTCGATATATGCAGTGAACAGAGGTAAACGGTTCTGTAAGGAATGAAGAAACGACGAAGAAATGGCATCGCGAAAGCAGAATCTTTTGTGCCGAGGCATCCGAAGGAAAGAAATGCATTTGGCAGTGGGATTCGCGGTGAGTTGCGGCTGCATATAAATTTGAGAAGCGAGAGTAAACTCTTGAGCCAGAATTACGAGAAGCCACCAGAAGGATGGGCTCGGTTAATGGAGGCAGAACGATACATAGCTACATCTTTGGTTCATGGGGAGATCTACTTTCGGCGTACCAACGCTAACTTTTTGGGACAAAAGCCTGTGGACAACGGAGTCCTTCAAATTTCCCAGCTTTTAATTTCCACCTTCGATCCAATCTCACTCTCCTATTCTTCTTTCCAGATCTACCATTACTCCCGCGCAATCTCGAGTCGAGGGTGATTAATAATTGTGGATCCTATCAGCTCTGACGAATTAAAACATCGTTAGTCCCAGAAGTATTCAAATACTTCCACGTCACTGTAATACGACTTTGCCTGTCTGGCTGTTCAGATCCATTGTAAAACTTTCATGCCACGTAGTTAAAGAAAGAGTATACTCTCAGAGTAACCCGTCAGAAAGCTACATTGAAAGATCGTTTGACAAATAGGGCGCGGTGAAAAACTCTTGATGAAAAGTTCATAGCATAGAAACTTTTATCCAACATTTAATTTAATTAAGCACGAAACCACTTTGTGTATTCCGTTACACTTCAATCGACTCAAATGCCATAAATCGTTTTCATTAACATTTTATTCATTCTAATTGTTATATGCATTATACTTTCATCCTCATTGTATGAGCCAAAAAATATTTGTTTTTGAATTAGAGCTCCTTAAGGACTTTCTATCACGAATGCCGATTCTTCATAAATTTCGTGTCTTTTTGCACGTCAGATTAAAGACACTCCATTGGAAAAAAATCTCGTCAACCACAATCGAACAAAAATAAATTTGTCAATATTTTGATCCATCTCCATTAAGCCCTTCGTCCACACACTTACATCGGGTGACTGCACGCTGGGTCAACTTGACCCGGCAACAACTTTAACGTTTACTACGATTATTAATAAATTTTGAGGCCGCAAGAGGCGATCCCTTCCTCGAAAAATCATATTCTCGTATACTTTTAACAATCACTCGCAGAAACGTCTATTTTTCGAGAATAAACCGTGTCACGGTGAGATTTCACAAAAAGATGATCGTTAGGAAATATTTTGAAAAGCAAGGATGCGAATGATAAAACGAGTAAAGAAGGAACTTCGCTAATTCATAAAACTTGGTTATTTGTGCTTTCTGCGTCATGGGTACGTGGCAAATTCAATCGATTACACGTTATGTGCAAAAAAGCTGGAAAAAGGCACTTCGGAATTAATTCAATCAAGTGCGGGAGGTAGGAGGAGTAGCTGAGGTGACGAGATTGATATTATTCTTAGGTTGACTGTATCTATGTAGAAATTTTCGCCCCTGCCAATAACGAGTTCCATTACGCCAGTTGATACTACTTTTTCCCGACAAAGTCTCCAAGTAGTTTTTGTCCGTTTCATGATCAGTGTCTCCTTCTTTTCGCCGGTGTGACTCGGGAAAAATGGAACAAGAGCAGAGGAAATAGGTATGTAACACGAAAGAAAGAACGCGATTGGTAGAGGAGGAGAAAAGTAAAAAAGCCCGAAGAAAAACAATAGAAAGGGTGAACCGATCAAGGTGGCTGGAGACAAAAATGTGAGGGGAAGCCTCACGTTTGCTCTGTCGCATTTCCACTCCTTCGAGCTATGCCAGGAGGTCAACCACGTGCTCTCCAACACTCTTCCTCTTCTTCTCATCCTCCTTTCGTTTCACCACTTTCCTCTTCTCCTCTATATACGAGGATGGAGAGGTAAGCTTCGGAGAGTTGTGTCTGATGAAGCAAATGCTCCTCGACACTAATAGACACGACCTCTGAACAGTGAACTTTAGTTCGTTCTTTCTACCTCCTTCCTTCCACGATCCATTGTCTTCTATAATTCCCCGTTTTCATTCTTTTCCTACTTTCGCCTTAACGATCACCCTCGTGCTATTAAAAATATCGATATTTTTTTATTTAATGGCTCATTAGCTTGTCTACTCAACAAAATAATTTTGTCCAATTAATAAAACGGAACGCCGGTAATATATTTCCATCAACCACAACTCATAGCTGCAGCAAACCGTAAGGAATTTTTGCTGAGTAGGATTGTTCGCCGTATTCGTAGAATCCCCGGAATTCTTTTTCGTAAATGTCAGAAGAAAAGTTTTTTCAGTAACTCTCTTTTTAAAATTTTTTTATTTAGCGACCCTAATTTTTGATAATTCTTCCATCTGTAGATTCTTTTCGAGAAAAAAGCAATCTCACTATACAAACTCATTAGCTCGGAAAAAAATGAACGGGCCAGTTTGGTCGGTTAATGTTTCGTAAATAGAGGAATAATTATTTAGTGGTTTATCAAGGAAATGAGTCATCGACCTTGATGGTTCTGGACACGTGTCCAAGGTCTCTCGTCTCTCCAGCCGTTGTCGGGGCGTGTCACGTTTTCGGCGAGACGGAGAGTTCCGAAAAGCCGATACGTAGGGTTGTATACGTACATGTATATACATACCGTCGAGACCCCGCGATTGTCCCATGAAACGACTACGCAGAGGCATCGCTCTAACCCAGTTTGCAAAAAACATTTGTCGAGGTCGGGAGAACACGAAGGAGCTTCTGAGGAGAGACCGCTTGCTCAAAGATCGTTTCAAGTTCTGAATCGCTGAATTATCGGCTGCAAATTGCTGTGAATGTTGAACGAGAAAGTGTAAGATCCAAGCGAGAGAAGTGGACAAAAAATTTGTTCATGAGGTGATTAAATCTTGAACGGCCTGGTTTTTTGATGCACGGTCGAAGTTTCTTGTGGAGGTCAAACTTCTTCTCATAAGTGTTGAGGCAAAAGTGATACAAATGGATTCCCAAACATGTGAAAACGAATGTTGGTTACGATCGAAATCCTCGAGTCCCTTTCACGTGGGAAAAAACCGAACATTCGATTGACAGTTGAATACAATCGACTCTGGTTATCAATACGAAAAATTGGTGAAGTCTGTGTGGCCGTTACGAATAATTTCAGTGACAGTTAGTCAATTTTACGTCAATCACATTATTCTCGTTGAAAAATGCGACCCCTATTTTACAAGTAGTTCGGATTTGACGGCAAGTTATCAAGGATGCTCAACATAAAAAGCCATGTTCAGATGTTATGTTTGACGAAAAATATAACCGTACAAGAGTCTTGTGACATCTGCAGGCTTTTTCACTCGATTCGAGTGTTCGGCCTGTTTTCATTCAATATTGATAATTATTCGAGAAATTGCGGTAAACACATTTATTCGGATAATGGGAATCAGTAATATTGGAGAAAAATAAAGTATTCGTGATTGTTAGCCCTTTAAAAAAACAATTCTCCGATTTCAGGGTGAACATGACGAAAAACTTCCAACGTCCTCAGGTGTTTTTCATTCTTCCTTGCTCAAAGTGTAGGATACAGAGTTGAATTTCAAAAAAACAGTGAAAGGGCAGTTTGCTTTGCACTTGACAAGTTTAAAAACGCTAGTTGGTTAAGGAAAACCACTTGAAAATGTTTTCTACCTGCACAGAAGCCTTGCAGCAAAAACTCACTTGTGAGAACATGATATGTACTGGCTGTATTGACATCTACACGGTGGCCTAGTTTGTACGGTCATTCGCGTAAATTTTATTTCTGAACTGGATCTCAAGTCGAAGTTTCTCATTTTTTCATTCACCCAAGCATCCGGCTACTCAAAAAAATTATATCTCAGGAAAACTGTTTTGGTCTTGTAGACTTGAAACCCGATTGGGCAATGTGAATTAACGTTGCAAACCTTCCAACCTAAGCCCTTCATATATGCGAAGTTTTTTCTCAAGAACTGATGAAGACGGCCTTCTCCACTTTCCTACCCCTTTGGCTACATGCTGAGGACCAAAGGAGAGTTTTTCACGAGTATTTTTTTTTTTTTTATAGAGGATTTCCTTTAAGCCTAGTTTTCATCAAGCATGATGGCTTCTTCCATGCGCTAACTCAGGTTTTTTCTTATTCCTTTCGACACATTCAGCCCTAGTCTGCTTGCACGTGACGGCGAAACATAGACGTGACCTTTTTAGTGTATTGTCCCAAGATACATAAGTTTCTCCGTGAGTGGAAATTCTGGTGAAAAAAGTCTCGGAAACAAAAAAATTCAAGAAAACGTCTTGAGAAAGTGTTCCCAAGATGATGATCCGATCTGCGAGTTTTATCCATCGAATAAATTCTAGAAAACTAAAGTCGCCACAAACTGGACACTGGCTCATATAGAAACTTTTGCGAATTTCTCTAAAGCATAGAAAAATTGGCAAATTATTTCCGAATCGTGGGTTTTGTGATTCTCAGGGATTCTTAGAACTCGATAATTCGGACAAACATTTGAAAAATTTACAATCTGCTGCGTTTCGTGCGAAATTAGAGGGAGAAAATTTTTTTCGAGATCAGCTAAACAGAGGAGGATCAAGCTTGTGCAATTTTTGCTTCATCGTGATGAAAAATCGACGAGTTTTGCAATCGAGACGTGGTTATGTGGAAGAATATCGAGGATTGCGATTGAAAAAAGATAAAAATTGTCCGGGCACAAATAAAATAACAAATACAATGAAAGTGGGAGCATCGCAGGGTTTCATTTGATCGAACGCTCTTGCAAACGAGATTTCCCGGTAAGTCGTGAAGGAAAATGAACAATAAATCCGAACGAATGTATGTCGATGATTCAGAGTGTTTCCGAGATTGAATCGAAGTCGCTGTTTACTTATATTTTCCATTAAATTCGGGATATTGCTGGGATTCAACAGTGTTTGTAGTTCTTCGTTAGATTAATCACTAGATGCTGTGATTTAAATAAAATACGTTTCGTGCAATCCAATTAATTGAAGGCTGATAAAGTAATTCTTGGTTCTTCCTATTTGTCGTTCTGAAACTGACCCGGTTGGATATATGCACGGAAATCAATGTGTGTATGTGTCCGTGTGTGTTAGAAATTGTTATCTCAATTGAATTGCAGTTGGCAGGATAGATTGGGAGGATATTGATGAATTTGCATAAAGTATGTCGACTCTGACTTTAATTTGTGATGCGGGAGCAGTAGCGGTGGGTGAGCTCGAAAGCATGTCAGGTATTTGTAAATTGTTACAGCTAATATAATATTTTTGACTGAGGTGAATGGTACATGGACATTGGAATGAAAAGCAAGTGAAAACGTGGCCCGTAGTTGGGTGAATGTGCGGACTGGTAATAATAAAATATATGACTAACCAGAAAAAATGGTAAATCAAGGGGACATTTTTCTTCTCTTTTCCGGTTTTTTTTTTTTCATTTTCTCTGCACGTATTCTCGGCAGCTGCGGTGAAAACCACGAAGCGCAGCACATACGGACGATAGTTTATCGTCGTCGCTGACTTTGCCCTGAGTGCATGTGTGCACGTTCTCTTATATTTTTTTTTTTTACCCGGAATATCCCCGTGAAAATTAGTATCGCAGCGTATTAAAATCTGGAAAATGATTTAAGGCTCAAGCTGCAGTCAGCCGACTACCCGAGGTAAAACGACGCAAAGAGGCAAGGAGAGTGCCTGTGTGTGTGTGTGTGTGTATGAGAAAGCGAGAGAGAGACAGAGAGAGAGAGAGAGAGAGGGAAAGAGAGACAGAGAGTGGAAGACATGGAGAGACCGGAGAGGAGGCGACAGTCAAAAATGTACAGTTCGCTGGCCGAACCGACCAATTTCTCATCGTTTCTTCCCCCATGCTTCGCTCAATTTTTTTGCTCACCCACAGAATAAATCTTGTTAATATTTTTCTATTAAAAAATGGATGAACTATAATCAGCCATTCATCGAGTCGTGAGAACAAGAATTTTCATCCCGCACACTGTGATAGCGAGATACATAGGGGAGTTCTCTATACGGCTGGATGATAAAACACACAAAAGTTAGTAAATATTGCGCATTATCAATTGCCATAAATTGCAAAGTCCTGTAAAGGCTCTGGTTTCTGAGGACGAACCAAACAAGTTATGCACGGAAACATACTGACGCCTAATCGAATTTTTGGCTACATGCCATCCAGGTAAATAAATAAGAAAAATCCATTGGAAATGATCCACGAGATAGCTCGATTTTTGCGATCCATCGACTTGCTCACATCCTTGGATAATTCGTTTATGGAATAGCACACACGCGCGTGGTTTTATGCATTTAATAGAATTTTAATTTTCTTACTTTAACGAGATTTTTTTCGGGGTTTTACACATTTGTACATTTTCCGTTATAATTCGTTTCGTATTAAGAAGAATAATTTATATATTGTTACGTCAGAGAATTAAAGCAACGAAAGTTTGTGCGAAAATCGCTTTGCCTTCGATTAGACCGCGCGCGTCGAGGTTCGCGATTGTACTGAGGCGACCGAACTTTGATACGAGCGACCCCGGCTCCGAGCTTTCGTGAAAGCTCGGCAGTCTCCGCGGTTGCTCTTACACTTCCCCGGCGCGGAGCCGCACGCATGCCAACCATCACAACTCGAAAAATCCCCTATTCGTATTATCAACCCCTTCCTCACGTATGCGACTCCCAGTCGTCCAGAAACGAAATGAACAATTTGCAAAGTCCATTCTTAAATCATGTACAATAATTATGTCGGAACGAATATTCTCCGCAAAACGTTTGGGCTCAGTTTCAAACGATTTGTCGCTGCATTTCTTAAGATAAATTTCACAGGAGACCTTTTCAATGAATCCGAAATTTCGAGTTACCCCTTTTCCATCATCAGTCTGGCGATCGTTAAGAATTTTGACGAATATGGAAAAGGAAAGTTACCAAGAGTTACCAAGCTATATTTTGAAATTCCAATCAATTATTGTAAAGTAAAATTTACGAAACAGTGAATAGAATAAAATATTAGGTCGCAATTTTGAACATTCGTATCTCTGGTAAAATTCAACGAAAAGGGTTCAACTTTGTCTCATTCCTTTCGTTTTTTAATACGAATCACATGGGCCGAGGGAAATTTTGCTTCAAGTCGATAAATAAGTTAACAATGGGGTGAAACAATCTTATAAAACGGAAGCAGGAAGGAAGAAATGACGCGGGATTCAAAAATCGCTTGGGGTCGTTATTGACCCCAGGTAACCGTTCCGGGCTAAAAAAAAGAGCTTCTTTCGTTGATGGTCAATGCGTCATGTCAATGCTTCCTCAGAGACTCAAGAATTTTACAAATTCTCTTGCAAAAACCGAAAGGATTTGGCTGAATTATATGATTCAGTCTCAGGAACATCGAGAATAATTCTATGGACGTTTTTTTCTGCTAATGGAATTGTTGAATAATCAATAAAAATGAATCCATACGATTTATGAAGGAAAATGTATGCACAAGTTTAAAAATATAGGACATAGACATGTATTGAGAGAATTGGTGTGAAATGGCATTTGTTCGGTGACCCGTCGATGTTGAGGAGACATGACAAACGTAGCTTGTTGTATTTCAGTACTCGTCTAGTTAGCCTACACAGAGAGAAACGTGTAGAGCATGAGCACACACGTCACCGATGTATGACACGCGTTCGCTAATTTGTAGAGAGAAACGGAGGTGAGAGAGCATGCAGAAAGTAGCTCGTTAGAAGATTGGAGGTGGTGACGAAAGGCGGGCAGCTCGCCGGTCTAATTACCGAAGCCCCTCTGATTGGCTGTTAGATTCGCTTCGCTGGCTACACTACGAAACCGACCACCGCGCTAGTTTCTCTCTCGACCGAGCCCAAATCAATAGCTCATTTTTAAAAATGCGAATGTCCATCCCGCATCATCAATGCAGTGGGATTCTGGTTCGATTCATGATATCCACATGGCAGGTACCTTATTTCGTGGATGGAAAATATTAAACGGTCAAGATTTGGTCGAATAAAAATAATGAGAGATTCGAGGGCACGGACACGATCTTCTACATTGGGACAAGGATGTCCACGGCTCCTCAGTGACCCGGATGTACAACGAATCTCCGGCAACGGAGCTAGCAGCGTATCGGAGTTGGAACTTGCCGCAAAGAAATCCGATGTTGTGTAGTCTGATCAGAATCCTCACATCAGCCATCACTCCCTTCTTCCTCGAACTGCCAATGAATCTCGACCACAATCCCATCTGTACACATATATTTTCCAGAGCTTTCATCTGATTTTTCTGCAAGCTGGGAAGAACAAATGAGAAGGAGGTAAGCTGTAAAAGAATCGTGTCGTAATCCAAAGGCGTAAAGCCGTTGAACCGCAAGACTCCGATACACGTCCGCAATCCTGTTTCCGGTTAAACGAGAAATGAAACTAAGTTCGTAGGACTGAGAGGGAGCGAAAGAGAATAGAAAAGCTCATCAACCGTCTCCAGGCAATACAGACAAATTTTGTTGACACAAACAGCCACCGGATGTCTAAGGCTAAGATGGTAAGATGAGATTCGCACGAGCACGAATGGCTTTTTTTCTCTACGTCAAATGAGCCTCATTATGTGCCTCATGTTTTACCTCTTCCTAAAAGCAATCTCTTTTAAGGAGGTTCCTCCACGACAGTCGATACATTATTGACAAAATAATGTTCAACGAGTTCTCAATAATCATTAACTAGGAACAATCGATTTTTTCGATAAATATCTCGATGCCAGAAATATGTAATGGATAAAAATAAATCGCATACAAAGACGAAAGGACGATTGAATGTACGGAAAATTACGGGATTGATTTCCATAATATTGCGATTCCCGTGCATTTCCGCGAGCGGTTTAACGTAAAACTAGGATTCCTGTGCTTTTTGGGGATTTCCGTTTGCCCTCTTCATTCACATTCACATCCATAACATAGTATGTATTAATACTTGCATATGTACACAGGTATATGTATATATATTTATATATATGCAAGAGGTTGAAAAGCTAGAGGAATACCCATCTCGTTGTTTGCCCACACAAACACTTTGAATCTTATATCCTGCTTTCTGAAGCCCCTCCTGATCCTGGTGAGAGCGCCACGAGGAAATTGTATACGAGGAGGGCGAGAGGAAACAAGGTGGAACGTCAGGGAACCGCGACCTGTGCCCCATAGCCGTTTCAACGCGCATCTTGTTTATGTATCACTCCACTCACGTACACAGCTAGACAATTTTATCGTCTTTTCTCCTGCACTTATATATACATATATAAACGCATACATGGTTAGATATATGAGTATAAATACTTGCGACGATAGCTGGAAGCTCTAGGCTAGTCCACGTCGAGACGTCGTCGTTTATATCGATAACCGCAGGCAAGGATGTGTTTCGCCACTCGTGACATTGCCCAGTGGGGGGGGGGGGGATCCTCTCTTTCTCTCTCCCTTTCTCGCGCTCTCTCATATTTTTTTTTCTGTTTTTCTTTCTCCGTTACCTTCCCCTTTTTCATGAAATTTATAATGGTGAAGAGACGAGAAAGAAAAGAGGAATTTACAACGACTTTACGCATAGTGTATTCGCGTGGAAAAGTGTTTAGAGCTCCATCGCGTAGAGCGATTTGCGTACGTCATATTTCATGTCTCCCCCTTGTATATTGCCTTTGCATGTTGTGATTCGATCTTATACGTATATACATACATATCGAAATGTATATAGATATACTGTATACATCGTATTGTGAGTACATAGCTATGCATCAACGATAGTATATAGAGAAACAAAGGAATCTGAGTAAGAAAATTGGTAAAATGTGGAATGTTTCCAGAAAGGGGATGAAAAAATAGTCAGTGCCAAAAAAGCTTTGGTAAAGATTCCGAACAACAAGGTTTACAAAAGCTCAAATTTCTTTCACGTAAATTTTCGTACGCAGGTGCTCAACAATGTGTGTTAATGTTCATATGACAATCTTATGTCTTCAATGAGTATCGATATCTCGAATCGACTTTCTTTCCATTATTATAAAAGCGGAACATTTTTTTTTCCATACTTTTTAAACGCTCATCCTCCTCGAGGTTTTCTGGTTCCATTTGATGTTCAATACATGTTTCGAGACAAGGAGCAAAATTGCGATTACTAACAACACACATCCACGATCGAATTACGACAAAATTCTGGCACATGTGAACAAACTCTCACGATTTAATTAATTAAGACAATGTTAGAATTACTTACATCGCATGTGAACATCCATTGTTCTATTCCTTCGCGTGTCTCTTCTAGTGCTTCGTGTCGAATGCTATCGTCGATACACGGGCTCATCTATGTCTGATCAGTAACATTTTCACACAAATATTTGCACCGTTGTTCCTAAGCTTTTCGAACCATTGACGCTAATAGTTCGAGGTAAAATTTACGAACCCCCGAGTGGATACTAAATGTTGAAAATAAATAATGGTAAATTAACGTTGAAGAATAATAAAAAAAAATCAAGTCATTCCGTAGAATATTGTGCAGGTGGCGTCCATATAAATGTTATTTTTCGTATTTTTAGTTCCTCAATAAAGTGCATTTTACTGTTCTTAAAATTCTCATATTTTTCAGCCTTCCGATGAATTCTCTGAGCAATACGGAAATGAATCCAATTATTACGTCAATGTTGAACATCCGGCGATAACCTGATAAAGATGATTCGATGGAGACGTTTTCGCAGTATCGACAATTTGTCTTAAAATGCCCCATATTACGTACTCAATGTTTGTGTGTTAAGCAGAGTGACAAGAGAGGTTGACAAGTTCTCTTGAATGACCTAGGTTATCCCAAGGAGCGAGCGTGCTATTCCGAATATTCAAGAGTCAACGCATCAAGCTCAGTGGAGTCTCCTCTAATCGTACAATTGGCCCAACTGGTTCAAGGGTTATATACGCACGAGTGATACATACATATATATGTCAGTATTTCGAACTGACACGACGCAGAGAATTGACGCGTTTCGACGTATGGAATAGTATCACCAATTAATTATCTAAGGACCGAAGCTTGATCGATTCGTTTTCATGAAGAGTTCGCTTTCTTGGCTCGCCTCATGGAAGAATATGTACGTTTCTCGATCTTAAATTGTGGGCGTTAATTTCTATGCGAATGTACTTGTTTGGAGATACGAAATTGTCTGTCACCGAATAGCGAGGAGTTTTTTGCAGCCAATTCCTCCAAAATCTTAAAATAGAAATTTGCTTCTATTTCGTTTACGGAACTTATTTGTGTATTGCTTCCTGTCGGTGTAATTTGTCTTCCAGTTTTCTTCTCCGTTTGCAAGCACTTTATTCTCTAAGAATGTTTTTGGAATTGCTAAAAAAATACGAATTCCACGGCATTTAAAAATGTTCAAAAAACGATGCCATAACTTTCGCAAGCCGGTCTCCATCCGCTACCGAGCTTAACGATATCGTCGAGTTATGATCAAATTTTCATTGTTGTGCATAACAACTGAGTTTAGTAAGTATTTGCGTTTTTTAAAAATATAAATAATATATCACTGTGATTTTTTCTTATGATATGGATCGGGTCCAGTATAGAATGCACGGGCCAATTTTCTCAAGGATACTGATTTCATTTCATTCCATTTCTATTCAATTCCCCAAAAATGTTGGAGAAAACAAAAAATATTTTATGCACAACAGCACTAATTAGTAATTTTTCAGAAAATTCTTTTTAATCGGTTTTTAATTGATTTGCAATTCGCTGTGATATTCTTGAATATAATTTCAAGTAGGTATAAACGCATTCATGAATTCCTATGCTTAGTATGGAATTGGGACAACACGATGCATATTCATAGCGTTCGATAAATGCGTAACTGTGATGTACGGTAAACTGTGATTAATAAACCTCAATTTTTGAGGCAACAAATTTTAGAAGTCGATGATTTTTTTTTCTCCTACATTGTCGGAGCATGAGCTTTTGTGGGAGAAAAATGGACGCGAGATTTTTATTCCATCCACTGTGGCAGACGCAGATGTATTATATCTATCAAGGAGTGCAGGAGGAATTCCTTTATAATTTTCTCAGTCGTGGACAGGGAAAAGGCAGAATTCAAATGAAAATTAAGCTTTAAACAAATACAAATAAAGAAACGTTCATAGCTAACTTTACTCGTCTCGCTGTCTTTGCCCCCCACCCTCATTCCCTCTTACGCCGCTGTTCATCTGCTGCTTCTTCTTTACCTTTTATACATCCAACGGTGTTACTGTAAGGAGCTCTTAACCGTAATGGACTCTCGTTACGATGAAACTAAGAGCGGTGGCGAGAACGAGTTCGCTGGAAAGACAAGTATGACACGACAGGAAAAAAACAAAAGAAAAAAGTGTGTTCAGTAAGATGAAGCCTGAGCGATTCGTCTCAAGAAAAACACTCAAAGAGGCTGGAGGAAAGGGGAGACATGGAACAAGAGATTTCTCTCTTGTCGTTACGATTTAAAATTTTCCTCTTGACCCACGAAAGTTCAACAATAACCAATATCGAAAGGAGAGTCAGATTAATGGAAAACCGGATAGACACGATGTGAAAAGTGTAGAGAGATCGGGAAAGGCGAAAATTCCGCGGCCACTTTTCGTTGTGACAGTTCGTGAAATTTCAAGATCCTTTTTCTACTTCGAAACCACAATTCGCCATTGCATATAAATAACGGGCAGTATCTTTCCTGTATTTCACGACAAGCAGGGAACAGTCACGGAAACCGTTAGATCGATATTTCTCCGGTTCGCTCGGTATCACCGCGATTTAATCGTTAATAAGAAAAGCATGCGGATGATCTTGATATCGGGAAGTTTGAGCAAAAATGGCGTTCAAGTCCCGACACAAGGCAATTTCTTACGAAATATTGCGAGATGGAGAATTTGAAAAATCGAAAAGTTTTCTTTATCGCATCTATTCGGTCGGGCAATAAAATCCAACAACGACAATTCCAGGACATAATGCAGGAAGTTCGGTATAACAATGTCACACCGACGAATCGTTACGTTGGCAATAAGGGGAAAACTCAAAGACAGAAACAGGGAGGGTCAAGGGGGTGAATAGAGGCCAGACGATGATAAAGAACTTTTGATAGCGGACTTTATACATCTCGGGCTGTAAAGCTCGAAAAATCTCATCGGTTTGCCACGATCTCACATTGTCCATGATGGAGTAATAATATCTTACCGTGAAAGACTCGATTGTCCCTGAGAAAACGAGTTTACGGTTGATTGTACGATTCATCCACCAAAACATATACACATGAACTTTACTTACTGCAATAAATGAATCGATGAGAATAGACCGGCTGTTATTGGAGCCCGGTCGTTGCGAGGTTTTCATCATTTCCCGAGCTTGAGGCTCTCGGGGGAACCCTTTACGTTATTGGGTGACCACTCATTCATGAACCAGCTCGTAGATCGATCGTTCAGAGCAGGTGGCAGTGTCGAATGGTGTAAACCGAGTGAAACTCGGTAGAAAAATTGTTACCCAGTTTGACCGGCTTTTCTCAAGTTTTGTCTGGGCCCCGATGCCCAGACTTTACGTTTTTTTTCGACACTCATGCGACGTCCCTTATTCCATATAATCTGTTGACTTTTTTTCCCTTTAGATGGAGATTTCGATCGGCGAGTAACGTGGCGATTTTTACGGGAAGAGAGGAGTGTCTCTGGCGATCGCAAAAAATAAGAAAAAAATTAATGAAAAAAATAAGAATCACCACCGCAGTAGATTCGATCAGTCCAATAAGATTTTGTTTGTTCGTGCTGGATATTGGGTTGGGATGAATAAATGAGCCTTAACAAACGATGTCAAATTTTTTAAATGAAAAACTTTGAGGTCATATTATTAATGCATGGATTCTCATCCGATACAGATGCGGTTCGCTGACCGATTTTCATTTTGCTATAGTCCTCGACGAATAGGTACAAGTTATGTTTGTTAAATTATTCCATTTCTATGAAAAGGATAAAGAAAATAAATAAATGAAATGGCTTTGATTTCGATACTCAAAGTATCGATTAATCGACAACTAGAGGCTTGTGAATTCGCTATAGAAACTACACTTAAGAATCTACTGGAAATACGAGTTGAGTCGCGCTCGTCAAGAGATTATATTTTTCTTCATTTCTTTAGAAAAAAATAAGACTGTACATTTCGTTTCAATCCTAAGGTAACTTCCTCATGGGCTTGAGTATTGCACTGAAAAATAGTAATAACAATTGTTTTTGACTACGTGGTTACTTACTGAGAATTACACGCGCCCGAAAAATTGATTTGTGCAAAACTTCGATCGGAAATACGATCGATGTTTACTTAAACTAATTAGTCGTTCTATAAGTTAAGACGAGTTAAATTGCCCTTGGCTGTGGCCAAGATCAAATGAGGTACAATGTTCTGTCGTCAATATCGTTCCAATTAATTACTGTACAATAAATACATCGAGTGATTCTTCGTTTTTTCGTGGCTATCTTTCCAGTTCGATGTCCACATGCGGTAGGAGATCCGGTTCTGTAACAAGCGAAAAAATACACAATTCGTGATGAAGATAAATCGATGCACCGGTTTGCAATTCAATGAATATTTAAAATTTCATTTAATATTGTGATCAAAACAGAACCTGGTCCGAATCCGATCAGATAAGCAACACAAGGTCCCCATGAGGTTATGGTTATGGGGACGTGTAAGATAAATTGGAGTTGATTGAACGTAATTAATTGGGAAGACGTACATGACGAGAGACAAGGAAGTCTCATATGAGCGGCGAGCGTTGGGGAATAGTGAAATACATAGAGAAAAAAAAAACTGGAAACATCCGTGCAAACGTCCGTGTGTGCGGAAAACCAGGGAGAGGCTCCGGACGAGCGGAAGAAGTAAAAAAAGAAAAATAATCACGGGAAAAAGAGTGCGGCAAACAAAAAGAGAATTAACAAAAAAAAAACAGGAGAGCAAGGGAAAAAAAACGATGCTGGAGAGACGAGAGACGAGGTCGACCGAGTCATAAATCTTGCACCTTGCCACGCAAACGTCGAGATACGGGGAACGTAACTTCCGACGAGTGAGGAACCCCCGAACCGCTTGTTGCGAGCTTTTCCTTCTGCTCTCGGCACTGCTCCACCACAGTACTACGATACCTGACTCAGGTTCAATGTTTTCACAAAAACACACATAAAATTGCGTTTCAACTTGGCAAATTTTCACCGCATCGACAACCATTCTCATTGTACGTAGCAAGTTTCGAAAAACGAACATCGGAAAGAAAGTTTTGTTTCGTTCGTTCGACTAAACGTTTTTTAAGAAATCACAAAAATGTTGTCATTGCAGCAAAAAATATTGAAGAAAGTTTGTTCCGGAAGTAAGATTTTACCGTCCCAATTGTAAATTTTGTTAATAGTTTCGTTGGAAGTGAAAAATATTGTCAAAATAACGAAAATTTTGAAATTATTGAAAAATATTTAGTTCACTGTATTGAACAAAATATTGACGCTTTTTGACAAACTTTCATCTTCAGTAAACACATTCCAAAATGGGTGTTTTTGTGTGTTTTCAGATTTGCCTGTATGAAGATTTGGCAAACCTTTTATCGTATTTTCTGCACGCAGGATTCCCAGTACGGACGTTAAATAGTGGGGCTCGTTCTTCTTTGCACGACGGTGCGAGGTTTAAGTCGTTTGAACGGGCCGTTTGGACGAAACTCATGCGGTTATAACAACAACCAGTTGGAGATAGTGAAGAAGAGAGCACGACGGATAAAGTTATAAAAGAAGGGAATCTTTAGCGAAGTATCGTGTCGACGACCAGCCAGACCGCCTCTTTACACTTGCCATTCAACTGTTCATATAGCACAAGGCTTAGTTACAAGTTTTAAATAGTTTTAGGAGTAGAAATTACGTCGTAGGTAGTTTGGTAGATGGTGGAACGACCAAGGAGGCCATTGCTCGCGTGGATGGCCAGGTGTGCATAGTACTCACCTTCCTTTTTATCCACATTGTTATTCTTTGCCCTTTTCCTGGTAGTGACAAAACCCTCGAGCAACGTTGCTCTTAGATTTTTTGACCATCACTTCAAACCTCTTCTTGCGTGCAATCCTCTTGTCAATTGCGTTCAGAAATTAAGAGATATTTCAAATTTGTTGTTTTTGAATTACGTTTTCGATTTTCTTGCTGCATCTTCGCTCGAGATGAAATTTAATAAAAACGTGACGTTGACTATCTTGCGGGTCATACATACAGTTTGTCCATCCACTCATCCGGTGGATAGTCTAATCGATAGTAAAGTGATTTTTCCTCTTTTGAAGCCTGATGGAAGATTCTGGTCTGGTGATTATTTCTATGTTGGTTTATTTAGCGATGGAAAGAAAGCCGGGAGGCTTGTATTTCGTAGGTTTGGGCTCAGCGTCAGAAGGTTTTTGGTCTGGTCGAACGTTTCCATCGGAAAGTTTCGTCGCTTAGCATCGAAGATTTATCACAAAGCTTGAAGATTTAGGAAGATCGGAAGAGAATGGATGAAGGGCATAGGAAGCACAGTGACATCGAAGAGCTCGATGCTTTCTTCCGCGTGTGGTATTCTTCTGGGGACTTGACGGAGTGCCCGTTTTACCGGAATGCCGAACATGCCCTCTTCCTTTGATCACTGGGGCAATTGGTCTCGTGTGTGAGGCTCAGAGCGAGGGTGGGCTCTCTCCTGCTGTACTATGAGGGATTTTCCACTCGAGCCAGAGGGACCATTCTCCGAGAATGCTCTCATTCGCTCGCCCTCTCTACTGCTTTATTTTTCTTTCTCTTTCACTCCCTCCATTTTGTCCTTGCTCCTCTCCTGTATTTTCGTTCGGAGATGCTGGAAAAAGGAAATTTGTGCTCTCCGCGTCTGGAGCTTATGTACGGGATAAAAAGACCGCGAAGCATCGACGCGGATGTGAATCCAAAGGTTCAACGTGTCTCACGGTATGAAGACTTAACGGGCTGGCAAACAACTTTTCCCTGCTAAGCAAGAGCCTCTTAGGTAAAGCTCGAAGACCGTACCACCTCGTACTTTTGAGCGAAGCTTTTTGAAGGGCGCCGCACCTACGAGATGCGATAACGAGATGGGTGCTTCATATTTTCCAACATTTTAGAGGCTTCAAAGGAATCGAACAGAAAGAAGAAAAGAGAGGGGGCGGGACTGATGATAAAAGAAGCATTTCAAGTTAGAGATCAGCTTCGACCTGCGTCACTCGATTTCTTCTGCTGCTATTCTATGAAAAAAATAGTTCATGCAGTTTTGGAGCACAGCAAAAAGTGCAATCGAATATGATGGAAAAATTATTAATCGTCAGCGAATCCATCAGACTGTTTCTACCTCAACCAAAAAAAATTCCAGATAAAGTAACGTTACCATTTCGATTTTCTTCAATGTAGAGACTGGTTCTCTGTGATCGTCGACGATCGACGGTGCCGTATCTGACTCGAGGCTCGATCCTCTGTGCAGAGACGTAGGTCGGAGTTGTGAAATCATCGAGCGGTTCTCTGCGTTCGGGAGCTCCAGTATTACGTTTTCGACATACAACAACACCGATAAGGATTCCGATGCCGACGAGAGTCAAAGAAGCACCGCCTGCAAAGTTGAAGAATAAAAACTATACGTTCACAACTACATTCGACAGCTACATTTTTATGGCGTGTAACTCAGACTCCATGGACATCACGATGCACTATACGAAGCAGCTATATAGTTGGATGTAAAGTCTGGCACAAACGATTTTTCGAATTTTTATACACCGCATTCTCTTTGCAGGTATCCTGTACGAAAATACCTTCGGCTGTTTCGAGCAACAGTCCCTATGGCTGCGGTACAGCGAAAAAAAACAAGTCGAATACGTTTTGGGACTCGAAACACAAAAAAACCTGAACAATTCGCAGAGAAGTGGCAAAAAAAAAAGCAATGTGCCTGCGCGGCATGAAAACTCTGTTTCCACTTCCGTGTACTCGGTTTTGCGTACGTAGATAAAAATGGTTTCGAGAATATAAATGTCGAAAGCACAAAGGTTTTTCAACTGAATTTACGTATCGCCATGGGCACGTGATCATATTTCTAAATCCTTCAGCCTCCAAATTGGGAAGCTTTACGGAGTGCCAGCTGGGATTTTACAAATTTTCTTTTCAATTCGGATATCGCGAAAATCCAATGGAAAAGATCACGAACGAGCAGGGAAAATATCGTTACTCATCAATTGTGGAGAATGGCAATGGGTCACAACAAAGTATTTTTGCAACGTTCGATGCGTCAAGATTTTTTGAGACTATTTTCAAAGGATGATTTTTTCCATAACCGTTGCTATAAAAATGGCCAATCACAATGTTGAAGAACGAGTCAATTCATATAAAAATTAAAAAGATATTTTGACATTCCGCGTTTGTGGATTTTCCGCGAATATCTCAAGAGGAAATGTTTCGAAAAAGCGTCGTTGCGGAAGTACGATGCACTGGTGTATTACTAACATTTTGATCATCGCTGATGGAGAGAGAAACTGCAGACTTGGAATGAAAGCTAAAAACGGAGCCCGAGTTGAAAGAATATGAGAGACAGAGAGGGAGAGAAAACGATGAAGGAAGCAAAAAGGATGCACGAAATAAAGAGAGCGACAAAAAAGCCAAAAATTCTCGTGCATTGGCCTCTATTTACTTCACCTCTCCATCCGGGTTTTATCACGGAAAAATCTTTCCGAATAATGATTGACAAGGTGACCATGTTGCGGCGAGGCTCATCGGTCTCAATTAAAATGACAAAGAGGATTAATTGGCTCGCTCGGTCACCTTTTCGTTGACAGCTTCATCTCCTTAACACGGCCGAACTAAAAAGCTTCTGATTGCTTTTCTACTTATCCTAATTATCCCCGTACCGTACAATTTTTTTCAAAATTCAAATTACTTTTCAATCGCTCTTGTAACTTTTTATTTTCTTGCAATTTGTTCCTATTCCGGATTACAAGCACCAGAAATTATTACTAACCGTATCACGGATGGAAATACTTGCCAGACTCATGAATACATGACGAGGACTGATAAATTATAGGAACAAAAGTCTATCAGTGCGCTTGTCACTTTTTCTTGAGAGTCGGTCCGATAAAGGATCATCATCGCGACTCTTTTTGTAAGTTTCTCTATTTTTCTTCTTGCCAGTATTCCTACACGTATTTTTGACATGTAACTTGGTTCGTTCTGCCAGTTTATACGAGCAGGGAGTATGGAATATTTATTTCTTCGTCTGCTAGCATACTGGAGAAAGCAGTGAAAAAGAAAAAGAGTTCTGTATGCTGGAAGAGACTTCGAGCTGTTCTTTTAACGGATATGAACATGCGTGTATAACAAAGCGTTGTAAATCCTTCTTGGCTGACTTAACTGCGCAGTTCTGGAGAGGAATTTGCAGAAGGAAGTGAGAAAAAGGAGCGGCTGGTGCAGCCGTGACAGGCTGACGGAAGGTCAAGAACTGCGAGGATTTTTATTTAATTTGTAGAGGATCTGAGCAGATGGAAAATGTTGGGAAGTCATTTCGTAAAAAATATACGTACCTATGATGGCAAGAAGTATCATCATGTTTTCTGAGTTCGCTTGTGGAATGACACTCTGAAGATCTTTGAGTACAAAACCGCCCGACCGTTCGAGTTTGTTCGCCAACGTTTCGGAAATGCGAATGTTTCGTAGCATAGCAGGCTCGCTTTTGCCCCGTCCATTGACCGCGTAAACTGCAACGTTGTAGTCAAAACCAGGATCGAGATCGTGCAAATGGAAGCTCGGATGAGGATTTATCTCCTGATAAATCGGCGGAGATTCTCCTGCCATACCCTGATCGCTCTGAGGCGTTTGAAGGGTCTGCGATGTTAGAAACAATTCGTTACCGTCGTGATTACTACTGCGGACCTCCAATAGAAAATGCTGGGGTAATCCACCGTCTGATCCTGGCACGCAATTCACTTCGAGGGCACTGCTGTCGTTATGAATCGAACAGTCGATCGGTCGTTGTGGAAATTCTGCACAAAAATTTCATCTTTTTTGAAAAAAAGAAAAAAAAATTCAACCAAAACTTTTTAACTTCGCGGTTTTTTCGTGATTATTCGAACTAAAGTGATCCCTCGAGATAATGAAAAAATCAATGGAGGGAAGAAAGAAAAAATAGTATATTACATACCTAGGCCAGAAAAATTAAAAAAGTCTCAGATCACATGTAATTGTTGGCCGAGGCGAAGCCGAGGTGTATATTATTTTTCTGTCCGACGTTGCCGGAATGTAGCAACTTCGTTTAGCGCAGCGGCCGAAAGTTGCTACTTTCCGGCCGGAGGGCAGAAAAAATTATTGACAAACAATTGTACTATTTATTGTTGAAATTTTTAAAATCGATTTAACGTTTTTTTTTTTTTTTCATAGAAATTGAAACAATAGAGTTGCGGAAAAAGTAACGAATCGTGTTGACTTTTCGTAAAGGCTCAGTGAAATATTTACACCGACAAAATTTCGATGCGCAGTAAATAATGTATAAAGTATAGAGACTGAGAGAAACTCGTTTCGATCGGGAACTAATATTCTACGAACGATGAATGGAAAAGCTTTGCAGAACCACAGCATATGCGAGACGAACCGTGACTCTATTTTTCAGCGTGAGAATTTTTGCCTCATAAATCATTCGGGTTAAATCGATGAATCGCGATCGGCTTCTCGTCACTCAACGAAAAAAAGGCAATATCGTTGCATGAAAAATAGAAAGAAAAAGAACTCATAGGGCTGCAGTTGGTATTTTTTTCTTTTTTTTTTTTTTATAGGTCGGTGAATAGAACGAATTTTTAACGTCACCCTGGTACGAAATATTGAAAGGTATATGAATAGATGAAACATGAGGTACGAATTGGCATAGACATTGAAAACGAACCGTTGATTAATAGAGTTCGATTAGCAGTTGATCAATTTTTGCTGCCGATAAAAACAGCTTTTGGTCTTATACGGTCGCGGTCCAATCCCTTGATCGGATAAAAACGTGCTAATGAATGAGACGATCCAACTTTTATAATCTAGCCAATCAAGAAAATTCGAAACGCGATATCTTTGTATAAATTCATTTTTGGACTAATTCCGCGAGTGTCGAGGACTGTCTCAGCCACAAAGATCTTGAGATGGTTTACTTATGAGTCGAAGTACTTGATTGTATTTTCTCAAAACGTCATATAATCTCGCGCAGATATTTGAACATTTCTGTCAAACATTCTCGTAATTACTCTGAATCCTGGCAGGAGACTGTCCTGGGAACGGACCGGCAAGGTCAAACGTTATGATCGGAGCACGAAACTGATAATATTGCGGAGGAATGAATTTTCAAGTCAGACAGGGACAGAAAAAAGAAGAAAGAGGAGGATAGAAGTGGGTAGAGGAAAGACTCGAGAATGAGGGGAAGAAAGAGCGAGGATATTTCCGTCCAATTTCGTCGAGGTACTCTCGGTGGGGCACCACTCAACGTTTGCCCACTCAAAGATCTCGAGGGCAAACTACTCGACTCGCCGCACATGGACGAGCGAGAAAGAGCGAGAGAATTTATTGTATATTTGCCTCACTTCTGGTAGAAGAGCTTCGATATATAGGAACAACAGTACCGAGCGCAATTGGTCCGAGGAAGGTAGGGAGAAGGTGAGTTGGGGCTTCGTAATAGGACCGACACTAGACATGAAGGAAACCCCTTAAGTAACTTGTCCTGGCCGATGAAATCGAGTATTTCACGTGCTCTTGTAATATTTGTAATCGTGTATATCAAAAATTGACGTGCGAAAAAATAATGAGTTTGTATTTTTGACAAAACACTTGTGACTGTTCCGTTCTTTAGCGCGGTGCATCGTAACGCCGGCATTTTCCACGTTTTGAAGCCCCAGAAACTTTTCGAACCCCCTCATATTTACAATTTTTATTACAAACGCTCGTTGGACGGATCGAGAAGCAGCAAAAAATCAAACAAAACTACTGCAATTCTCAATAATTACAGAAAGATTACTCGAGTTGATTAAAAAAAAACAAAAAAACTGGTCTCAAGAGAAAAAATAGAGACGTCGCGTAACATTGAAAATGTTTAGAAGCTGCTGTGGTGGCCGAAGCCGCATGTACACGTAGTCCCTTGATGTTTATGATTCGCATTTCCCCGGAGGAAAAGTGAGCAAAAAATGCCGAGTAAAAGCATTAATTATTTGATAAAACAGAAAACGGAAGAAAATAAAGTAGTAGAAACAAGACCAGACAATTTGAGAATTACATGAGTCACTAGGGAACAGAGGGAACAAGTGAGATAGGCATACGCATGTAGTATGGGCTGAGTAAAAAGAAGTGAAAGGAGAAAACTCTGGGGACTCACTGGCTTGGACGACGTTGAACGTGCACGGTGTACGTTGTCTTCCAACATTGTTGCTCGCCCAACAGGCCAATGTCCCATAATCCCCGTCGACCGTTGGTACGTACTCGAGTACGCTGATCAAACCCTTGTTTTGTGCCCTCGAATTTGGTATTGGCGAGACATCCCCCCTGGACCCATTGTACGTCCATGAAAATCTTACTGTCTCACTTGGTTCCGCATCTACGATACACTTCAGACGAACAACCTCACGAGGAGCTGCGGCAATCTCTGTTTTTTCAAATCCCGCGCTGCATCTCGGAGCATCTGGTTCAACAAAATTTTTCACAAAATTATTCGCCCAAATAAATTTTCTAGTCTCGATCGTATCTATCTGAGATTGCATTCTTCAACTTCGATGCTGCGGACTCACACTTCATATGGATATTGACTGGATGACTCATAGCTTCGCCAACCGAGTTTCTCACATGACAGGTGTAACCACCGGAGTGGCTCAACTTCAAGACCCTCAGTGTCAGAGTGTTTGCGGCTATGAGAGTATCAGTGGTCACGTCGTGCTCCAGTCGAGTGTCCTGAAACAGAGAATGTTCTTTGGTCGGTAAAAGATATTCACGATTCTCGTATTCATAATAATTTTTCTTGGCTGTACTTCGTACGGTGTTGTAATTAATTTGAATACATTTGATGAAAATTCGAGCTGAAATAAAAAGACGAAAATCGAAATTCTACTCGGGACGATTATTTCTCGATTCTGGGGAAGATATTTCGTGAAATACACAAAAATTTCGTTAAAACTTTGGACCGAACAACGAGCTATTGTTCAAAGTGTATGAACGAAGACTGACAATGATTCAATGTACACCAGCAGGACATAACGCAAAGATTACGAATGATAGGTAAATATCGATTATGAATAAATCAATATAATGATTTTCATCACGACCGCTGACCAACAGCGATAATGGTATTGATGAAATAATTGCGGTGTGTATTTCGCAGTCGTGAATGAATACTCGAATGAAGTGTGGGATAACTTAGTGGACAATGTTATTGAATATTGGATGGATGTGAGCGAGTACTGTTGAGCAACAAACGCAGGAAACGATATTAAATAAATGATGATTGGGGGAATGAGGATAGAATAATGAATCGAATGTTGTTTTGTGGGGTATACGACAACAAGTTTCAAATTGAATGATAATGGCTGCTCGCGGGAAAAGTGGACAACGGAGAAACGCCGATAGAAAGAGAAAAGAGAAGTGCCGGTGCGATTTTGGATGAAATATCGAACACTCGATATTTGCATATTAATTAGGAAGACCAGAGTAACGTACGTATTTCCGGTGAATATCAGAGAGCTTTCAATTCACGATATCGTTTGTTTGTAGTCCAGGAAACCTGAACGTAAATATCACGCGAGGAAGATCGGCACTGGGATGATGCGAATAACGTGATACAGAGATTGTGAGCAAGCCTCGAGCGCTCCGAAGTTACGGCAAAGGATTAAGCTCGTACAGAGGATTGGTTTGTCAGAGATACGTGCATACATATCTCTGTTTTCAGTTCTCTTGTGTGCTATTCAACTACGTACATGCATCTACACATATATACCGAGAAATTTCCGATTTCTGGTTTTGTTCTGGTTTTGTGGTTTTGTTAGCATCGTCGAGGCTTTACGAGACTGTGGACAATGACATTTCTTCTCCGCAATCAATGATGATTTCAATGATTATACCAAGCAATGTTGACGTTGGATTTAATTACGATATTTTCGGCTATTTTCACTTGCACCCGTTCCCATCGTTTGTTTCCTTTCCTCTGTTTGCATTTTACATGAAGAAACATAGTGAACAGGAACTCAAACTGAAGTTTCTTGATCAAACTATCGATCCGAAAATGCTAGCTCCAAATTTATTCGTCGTTCGGGCATAAGCTTTTTCTACTGCAATGTTTTTTCCTGTTTAATATAAATCGAATTTTCATATTCGAATTATCCCGTAGGCCATGATTCGATAGGAAACTCGAAAGTTTCTCGAGAATTTTTTTTCCTTTTTCCTTTTTTTTTTTTAATATAGAACACAGATGGAAAGATTGGGAGAAAAGTAACGCTTACAAAAGTGAAACGAGTGTGTGCCACGGTTTCGATGGCAGGAGTCTTAGGTACGGGCTTTATCCCCGAATATGCGAGAGCGACGTTGTTGGCTCAGTATAGTTGTGGATCACACGCGCTCAGTTTCGGAACGTGCCTCCTTCACGTTCCGCACTCGTTATCACCGATGTGGTAATACTTTTAATGGGAAAACTTGTACCGCTTATCGAACGAAATACCTAGCCAAGGAGTGAAACGGAAACTGGGTGTGCGGAAATACGCTGGGCCGGAAGAAAAGAATGAGATCAAGACGGAGCAGGAGGAGGAAAAGAGAAGGCGGAAACGGAGAAAAAAAAACAATAAGTATTGGAGCAGGGTTAAAGATATACAATGAAATTCACCAGAGAACTGTGCCACTCTGCAAAAGTGTCAGAGATATCGCGCTTCTTAGTCTCTCCAGCTTCACTGAAATATTTCCTTCTCACTTTCTTCTATTTTCTTATCTCGGTATAGCCTGCAATTTCGGGATGTACTTTTCCGTATTTTTTCTCCACGCCTTGTCCATTCGAGTGAATAAATCATTGGTCCATCAATACCATTATGCCGGAGCGAGCAGGAACCCTTCCATAAAAATCCAAAATGCCATTAAAATGAAAAAATTTGGAGGAATTACTCTATCCGATTCGAGTACATTCGCAGCGTTTCGTTTTCATTATTTGACTCTGTTTTTATTCGCCAATTGTAAAAACACAAGAACGCGGTTGAAACCGAAGATAAAAATGAAAACGACAAAGAAATAAAGAAAAAGTGTAATCGGTAGCGCTGCAGATATCAATATCGATTTAAATGTGTGCCAGTACATTAAAATGCTCATAAACGTAGACGGGAAACTTGGAATATCGTGCTGAAGCAAATCGACCGGAGTCTCTTGAGGTTATACTTCTCTTTCGCTGCGTTTATTCACCACCCTTTTGCTACTTTTACCTTCTCTTCTGGCTCTCTTGGATCACGAGGTCCTCGAGTTTGCTTCGTAAATCACGAACCATTTGAAATAACAAGTGGGATTGTCTCATAGCTAAAAACGAGATCGTAGCAAAGCTTTTCGTAGATGTGCTGATATTACTTTTCTATATAGTGGCAGAAAGAAAAATGGAGAGTGCAAAAAAAAAACTACGCATTTGAGGCTAACATACATCCGAAGATCACAAAAACATAATATACTTGAATTTTTCATTTCAGTTAGAAAATTCAAAGGGATTGAAACAAGTTTTAATTTATTTTCGAACAGCTTTATCGTTGTCCATGATTTCTGTCATGGATTCGAATTGTTACAATCTTATAAATGAATAATAATTGGGAACATAAAATTGGGAACGATATTTTGCTATTTTCGTCGCTGTTGTCGTATTTGGAATGACTAATAATTATCATATATATTGTTTTTTTTTTTTCCACACACGAAAAACGTCGTTATTGAATAAAAGATCGCAGGGTTATTCCGGAACAGAAGATATTGGAAGGTAATGGAAATCTCAAGGGACAATCTACCGATGTGTAATCACGCGATAACGATTCCCCTGCCTAGCTTTTCGATTTTGATTTTTCGTTGATATTTCTATCGTTCGTCGACAACAACAGCAATGAAACGAAACTCCCAAAAGGGATTTTCACGCGAGATGAGTTTCAATCGATGCACAGGCAGGCGACTACGACCTTTATATTCCCCCCTTTTGCTTTGCCGCATTTTCCACGACTCTTCGAATTACGCGGACCGGTTGTTTTCCTTTTTTCTCAGGTGTGTGTGTGTGTATGTGTATATATGCTCACGGATCGTTGCTCACGTCACTTACTCTCCCCTCCCCTCGCTGTGCTCTCATTCGTTTTCTCTTGAACACTGTCGGTAGTTCCACATCTACGGGTCATTAGACCATCAAAGCTCTCGAGAATCACCCTTGGCTGGCGCTTATTTTCCACAACGGGCATCGCTCGAAAATATATATCGGTTGGGGACGACCCGAACATTTTTCCCGCAAAATCTTCATGTCCGAGTAATTTAGCGAGACGACAAACTTTTTCTCTGACAGTGAAATTCATAAGCATGAAATTATTTGTGAAAGTGTGTGGATCGTACATGGAAATCTTCACAAACGACGATTCATCTAGTCGATCCAATCAGGTCCGAAAAAACTCCTGAATATTGATTATTTTATCTATTATTATATTCCTATTCCTGCCTTTAGCCATTCGATTCGATGCAACCGATAAGTCTTATTTATGTTATGCGATGCAGGAAGATTGGAAGTGTTTGAACGCAGGAGGTTTACCAAGCCATGATTTACAGAAAGCCAAAGGTAGAAAGTGGGAGAGGGATGTATATATTAGGCCATTTGTGACACATACACGTGCAAGTTTTGGTAGCCTCGTTGCAAGCGATGTTTCGTCGTAACTGGGAAACGCCAGTTTCTCTAACCTGACCAAGACATTGATCGAGCTTGGCGAGGGACGTGAGCAATGTCACTTGGTAGTGCCTCATTTCCTTGGAATTCTCACGCGGCAGACCAGAGTCATCCGGTGTATACAAAGTCCAACGATCAACACAGAGCGTAGAAGAGGGTACGAGCGTCAAATTAAATGCTCTAGACACGTATAATGCAGTCAGCCAGCAAGAGCAGATGAAGATAAAGAGTGACAGAGCGGAAGAGAGAGAGAGGGAGAGAGAGAGAGAGGGAGGGAGAGGTGGTGGTCTGGGAACGAGAAAAGGGAATAAGACGACAGTATAATGCGTATTTAAGGTTTGGAGATTCTTCAACCCTTGTTCTTCAACCCTCATACAGCCTCCAACGAGGCTACTGCTCTCTGGGACCTCGAGGCACCGAGAGTCAACCACGACAGACGAATAATTTCTCCTGGGGCATTTTCTCTCTCTCTCTCTCTCTCTCTCTCTCTCTCTTTCTCCTTTTTCTCCCATCTCAATCTGACTTCCTTGTCACTTTTTCCGCCTCATTCCATCTCCTTCGTCTTTTTACGCGTTAATACCATGAAAGTGGAAATTCCTTGAAGAATTCTTTTCAACTAGTCTCCGCAATATACTCGTTTGACCCGTGTGCTTACGTTCAAATGAATTAAACCACGTGCGAAACCGAGAATTTCACGTATTGAAGTTCTGACTTGTTCTTGATTTCATTGCACTCGGCATAAACGAGGACGCGGATGAGCCAGTAATGTCATAGTGTCTAAAAGATGACAACCCAGCTTCTTGATCTTTAGCGACGAAAAAAAATCCAATTAATTATATGAAAATATTCCAAAGGTTCGTTCAAGAGTATGGCCAACGATGTGACACTCGAAAGATTCACAGATTCACATTGATCGCTACGTCGACCGATATTGTCTCTACTTTATGGACTTTAGAGAATTTTAAGAGGAAAAAGGGCTATAAATGGGTTTCCGGAGAATCGAAAAAATGTTGTACGAAACGCTCGGCCGTCGGCGATGAGGTAAACAATGCTTAAGGAAGAAAAAGAAAAATTGATGCAGTTAAGGGTAAGAAGACGTCGGGCGGGGAGGTGCGGGAAGTGTATGTACTTGAATATGAGTACAGCGAGGAAAAAACAGAGAGGATGAGAGAGCGAGAGGAAGGGGGAGTTTTGCCAGCACTCACCGCGCCCTGTTCGCTTGCGACTCGAATAATAAATATGTATGCCGTCGTGAGGCATTAGTCGGAAAGTAATTCCGCCCTTCGAGAATTGCAAAAACTTGCGGTTTTTAAGCTAAAGAGAGGAAAAGATAGGAGCCAAGAAAAGAGTACGCGAAAGGGGACGTGAGTATTGTGGAGAACGTTTCGTGACCCAGAAGACGAGAGATGATGCATGGGAATGTATGTGGTTGGGCAAGCACTCGGGAAAAGCTCATGAAGACGTTGAAAGATTTTTCACGACAAGCAGGGGAGAAAGAATCGAGAATGTTTGAAATGGCACAAGGATGATGTTTCCATGAAGCTCGTTGAAATCGATATTGCGCTTCGTGTCTATTAGGCGAGGTTTACAAAATTAGGCGAAACTAATTATTACGGAACAATCGCAATTATTCTGGTTCGCAAAATCTCAATAACAAATGTCGTATAAACCAGTTTGCAGAAATTTCACGAGAACGTTTCAATGAAAGACATTCACGAATTTGTGAACGTTGTATTAACGATGATTATTAATTAACGTTTTACTTATGGGATAATAAACCTTGAGCCGTACATCGTAACCGTGAACGTTTTATGTAACGAAAGACGACGAGGATTGTCGTGAAACGGTTTGATCCGTCAAGACCTTTACGCGAGTTTCGTGAACTTGGTAAATTTACAGTAGCGATCGTGAATTAATGCGACTGTGGAAATTCCAGTAAGAGCTTTGGTCAAAGAGTTCTCTAATGAGCAGTGGAATATCGAGCTCTCCAAGTTTCTGATCTAGCCAGTCGTTCAAGGATCGGGAATCTTGTCGAGTTTCAACAGACAATTTTATGTACAGACGTAAAGGAAACAAGAGAAAGTGCAAAGGGCAAAGGAAGATAAATAAAAAGAGAAAGAAAAATGCTGAAAATCTGAGGCCGGGATAAGAATGAAGTTGGAAAAAAGGGAAAATAATGGTCTCCAATGGGATCAGGCGAGTATAAGGGAACGAGAATGGTTATTCCGACGAACAGCGGGCATACGGTTCCTTAACGATGAGAGTATGCTTGTGGTGCACATGTTGTCAAGACACTTGACAAGACTTTGCGCATGGGTTACTCGCCACGAATACAAAGTAGCGGTCGAGTGGTCGATGGTTTACCATCTTTTTACGGCTTCTTTGGAGATGTCTTTTTCCACTCTTGCCTGACGCCTCCGACTCACTCCAAGACACTCCGAGCGGTGTCCTCTTGTCGTGTTTCACCACCAGCAAAGAATTCACTCCGGCTACATGGTGCACCAGTCTCGTTTTACCTCGATACACTCTGCACACACGATATTTTGCACTAGATCTAGCCCAAGTGTTCCCAGTCTTCTAGCTCGATGCATAATTTCAACTCCTTCTGTCTATCTTTGTCTTCCCTTCTAGGTCAGCCAAAGTGTCCATGCATTACTGCTTTCTTACTGCTGAGCTTGCCAGAGAATCTCCACAAGAAAGTAATTAGTAACGTGTCTGCTGGTTAAATCGAAAACTGATTCCCATTCTCGTCATTTTGTTCCTTCTGGACAATTAATGACTCGGCAAATTGCAATAATTCGGTTAATTTTTTGTTCGCATTTTATTCACGGTTTCAATTCACATGCCTTCAATTTTGAAAAGTTGGATAAATGTAATTCTCTTAATTGCTGTTGCTTTTACCAAAGGATTCTAATTGAGCGCCATGAATGGATGTTCCATTCCGTGATCTAGAAACATATTGGGCATGAAAATGGTGCATTCGCGTTAAAACTGGCAACATCACTAGTAAGTTATTATTTATTTGATTGAATTTGAAAAGCTTCGATAGGAGAGATTGGTAAAGGGCAGATATTCCAATAACGACGTTGACCAATTTCCAATAACGCGCGCGCCGACGGAACAAACAAAAAGCTTGTCGAATTTCACTGGCTCGAGATAAAAAATAATCTCGGGACAAATCGTACGGAAAGCGAGATAAAGGTGACAAACATTGCGACATAGCAAAGTTTATCGATAAAACGTATTTTTCATCATGAGGGAGTCTTTATGTACTCGTTTGCGTGCGCGCAGACCGTTTCACATTCTGCCTCTGAATATCCATTTTATTTTTCTTCTTTCCCAAAGTGAACTCGATCACTCCAACGTATCGAGTATTTGTATAGTGTGTTTTAGGAAGCGCATTGAGCGGGTGATAAATCGCACTCAGTGGAGAACAATACATACATATGCGACAGCCCCATGACGATTCTCACTCAATGTATTTGCAACATTATTCACACTCGGGGAATTTCGCAGCTCAGGCGCGGCTGAATATTTTTTACTGCTAATGCAGTCGCTCGCTCCGCGGTCCACGCTTTCCTTCTTCCTCATTTCTGGATTTATCGAGTCTCCCTAAACTGACACTCAACATTTCCAGCTCAAGTACTTGTCGCAATTATGATGGGAAAAGATTTCATGCAGTTTGAAACTCCAATTAATGAGACATCGATGCACTTCGGTGACTGGCGTCGAGGAAAAACTTGTGGGCGCAGCTCGAGGTTGAGCATGAGGCAGGAAGCAATAGGGGCGAAGAATAGACGCTTTCTCGAAAATTTCCCACAAAACTTGTTTCCATTTGACACGTCTGGAGCTTTCCGTACGCAGGAAACTCGGATATTCCGAGTGAACTTTGTACCACGAATCTCCTAGTTCCCAACGTTTTACCTGTGGCTAGCGGTTTCTCCACACAGTGAACCCAAATGCTCGGATTAATGTAGCGTAGGATACACAACTCTAAACACCTAATGGGTTATTACATGGAAATTTCGTGTGCTTTCGTTATACACATTCCTAGTTGCATGTTGCTCCGAACTGGTTTATTCATTCGTTTACATTCCATGTTGTCGGTAGGAATGTTTTTCCAGATAACATATTATCGTGTAACGTACAACGTTTCTTAACACGGTACATCAATGAAGCTAATACAAATTTTCTGGGAATAGTAATCTGTCAAGCTGTCCCATTGTCTACATTAATAATGTGCACATTAATTACTTGCGGTGAAATTCTCGATTTCGAGTCTCTATGGACGGATTGGCAAACGAATGGTAGAATGTCTAGCGTGTGTTCCCATTAACAGGATTTTGTATTTGTAAGCCTTTCACATTTTCGAAAACAGGATCGACGGATGTGAACTATTTATGATTTGAAAAATTTCAAACTCCAGCGAAATGGATTTTATTCATGTTGAATAAATAAGTTGTTTTAAAAACGAGCACTTTAACCAATTTACTTTATTCTAGTCGGTGTGCGTTGCGTGTGTGCGCGCGTGTGTATTTACGTGAACGTAGACACACAGCCATAATCACCATATACTTTATTCGAACGGAATAAATCCGTTTACCGATGCGAATGCAAAAATCTTGTATTTTTTTTTGTTTTTCTTTTACCTGGCTGCTGTGTTGAAAGCGTGCCAGGAGAGGTAAAGCATGGAGGGTGAGGAGATAGAGCGACAATGCGAAATAAATAATGATAGTAGTGAGCAGGTGGTCGGGGAAGGAGAAGAAAATTGAAAGCGAGCAAAGGACGCAGAGAAAGGAAAGCGAATCAGCGATCGGGTCGAGCATACAGAGGGTTGCTAGAGAAATATAGGGGTCTGAAGGTGAGAGGGAAAGATGTCATGATATGATGGCGTAAATTCATCGAAGAGCACGTTCACGGTTAAGTAACGGTTATTATTCAATCTCCAGCTCTAAAGCTTGCGTTTCATTCGTTATGGCATAAGCTTTATACATACGTCTGTGTATATACGGGGTGTCCCAAGGTCGTTATTTGAACGCGAGTGAGAACTTTAGATCGGTCCAATTATTAATAAACAAACAAAAAAATCAGAAAAATAGATGATCGCATGAAACGCGATGCACTGCGGGCTACATTTAAACAATGATCGACGCGTAATTGTCGTCATTTCGATTCGATTACGCCAGATTCATATTTAGCTCAAAACAAATTTCAACCGATCGTTTTTTTTTGGGTTTTTTGTGTTTTTGTCACGAGAAATACCGAACGAGGGAGCACAAAGTTCGGGCGATGATAGAGGATACTTGGAAAGCGAACGAGATACGTTCTATTTCCTTTTTTGTCTGTATCACGCGTCAAGGAGAATTGAATACGCGTCGTTTCACGATGAGATATACACGTACGTACACACGTATACGAGAAAATGAGAAAAATACTCACATTGTGATACCAAACGATACTCGTAGGTGGTGGATTGCTCTGTATGTCGCAAACCAATTTTAGATCGTCACCCTCCCGCAAGGTGTCCAGGACGTATCCTGCAGCTAGGTGGGCATTGACTACCGGGGCGTCTGTGTTAAACATATAAATGTATAAGTTAAGCGGGGCGTGTATATTGTTTTTTGTCGATGAGGTTCAATAATAAAATTTCCCATGAGAATAATCGATGCGAGAAGATCGGATAAAGACGCTCAACCATTCACAATGTGACTTTAATTTCATTCAATGTTGTGAATTGAGAAGAAGAATAGTTGTTGATTCTTTCGTCGTTTGTCCGCTTTGGCGGCGAATATTTTGTAATCTGCGACAGCGTACAAGTTCGAACCGACGAGGCAAGTTAATGCGCCACGTGAATAATTTCTCAATCATCGGGGAACGCTATGGGGATTTTTTGGACATTATTGTTGTAATAATTTACGTTAACGAGACTGACGGAAGCAAAAGTTCAGATGCTTAAGCCGCGTGTACCCTAAATCTATTCAACCGAGCATATACTCGCCATAGAAGCCACACGCAGAACCCCTCCTACTCTCTCTCTCTCTCTCCTATTTTGTAGCTCGAAAGACCGAGCCAGCATAGTGCACATGCGAAAGAGAGCTGGTCCTGCAAGGAGATGGAGCGCGACAGAAAATGAACGCGTACGATAATTGCTTACGTAATTGCTTACGTCACTCCTTGCCAGTAATTTCCTAGCAGCAGCCGCGAGAGTTTCGAGCCACCAGAGAGAATATTCCAATTTTCGTATATAGAGAGTTGAAAATCTGTTGGGATGAGAATTGAGGGTTGAAGAAGATTGCATCCCCCGCATCCCTCCTTCACGGTGTTGCGAAACTGTGAGCTGCGCCACGAATCCGAGATAGGCACGACTCGCACAGTACCACCAACTTGTCACACGGACGAAAAAGTCTCATATTTTCTGAAAATCCTGACGCACATAAAACTAGATCCGACGGTCTAGCGTGATTAAAAAATCCCCGGCAAATATTCGTATTCGTTTTTTCACCCTATCAGTCGCTATGAGTTCATTTGTCTCCTCTGGAAAGTCACCGAACGATAATCAAGTAATTGGCGATGACAGAAAACGTCAAATGATCTGCATGACTAAACACACACGTGGATGTCGCACCCTCGAACCAAGTTTTTCCGACCCTAGACAGTTCCAGACGTACCCTTCGAGCTCCATGTTACATATATTATTGATGATCATCATTGTGGACCTTTTGGCGAGTTAAGGTTTTCTGAAATTTTCCCAATATTTTTTTTAATTAATTTTTTTCACGATTTTTAAGTTTCAAAACAAATAAATTCGATCCTCGCCATAGGAATGCACAAAACTGGGAGTTATTTCAGTTTCTAGTAGAGGTCAATTTGATGCTTTGAACTTCCATTTCCGGGCAATCGTTTCAAGAAATTTCATCGGACTAAATGAGAAATAAATACGATCAAAAAGAAGAAGATTGTGACGACGAGTCAATCCTCGAGCGAAGAAAAAAACACGAGAGTGGTGCGATAGGATGCAGCAGGCTAGAGTTAAGTTTGAATTTAGCCTCTAACTCCGTCACGTCTTGCTCTGTGACTCTGCAAGTAGATTCGCCTGATACACAACCGACAAAAACTGGAGAGAGAGGTCTGCTCTCAAAATTACCGACGCTACTACATCACGCAAGTATAACTTCCTCCCCTGTAAAAAATAAAGTCTAGAAAAAAATTCTTCCGAAAAATTCAATTCTCACGATCATTTACTAGACCTCACAAAAAGCAGTTTGTTGTAAAACTCTT
>JAPYYS010000070.1:0-260171 GCA_030522525.1 Campopleginae sp. 14b | reverse complement strand
ATTAATCAGTTAAATAACTGGCCACGTTCACGTCTAACTTCAGTAAATATAAATCGGGGATTTTTAATTGCTGCAGGGTTATTTTACGACTTGACTCGAAAATATGTCGACCTGTGGACTGTCTTGTCACGTGTCTCGTCTCGTCTCGTCTCGTGGGAGATACGTAGCGTAGCTTAGGTTCGACAGTTCGACCTGAAAGTAGCATAGCCAATCGGAACGCTCGGATGCTCGGAAACACTTTCTGCTATTTGTTAGCGAATGAACTTGCTTGGGAAATGTTGTTTTTCAACAAACGTTACATTTTATTCATCCATTGAGATTGTTTTCTCCAATTGTGCAGATTAAGGGGTTACTCAGATTCTTGAAAATCTCATGAGTCGCCTCACTTGTCGTACAGGATTACGAGAAAATTTGATTGTTATTTGCCTAATGAGTTTCCAAATTTTACCAAAGTTTCATGCAAAGTCGACACGAAAAAAAAAATAATATCACGGAAGTTCAAATATAACATACCATATTAAGAACGATCGATTTATAGAACTGAATTATCGAAATTTTATCGAAATTTTTCGAAATTTAATCAAGAGTTTCGAAGAAATTTTGTGCTTTCAAAATTCAACAACGAGTTCGTGATTTTTATTGGCGACCCGAGAATCGTCCGAAAAATTGGAACGATGGAGCTGAAAATAAAACGAGATAATGCAAATGGCGAAAAAATTACGGCCCGAATTTCCAAAAACGTCGACGAAAATGTGGGATAGTGGACTTTTTCATTCATCAGTTGATAGCCGTCCAGAATAATCGTTATTAATATTTTTCCAGGTTAACGAGAAATGCCGCAATACGAATTACGACAATAAAAAAACGTAGCTCATCAGATTTGCCCTTTTTTCGATAAAATTTGTCCTTTACGTTTACAACAATTGTCGTTTTCTTTTTTATTTCACGAAAAATCGTTTTGATCGGAATTTTTTTTTTAGGGTAAAAATAAACTCATGAAAATTGACCCTCGTTTTTTGATCCTTCTGTGAATAACCCCCTAAGTTAGTATTCAGGGTGTTGTTGAGTTAATTAACTCGAAGAATATTGAAGTACGATTCATCAAATAATTAAGAAATATCAAGAAGTATTTTCCTCAAGATTTTCATTCAATCAAAACTCAAACTCCAAAACTCGTCTTGCCTTTCACGGATCCTTCTTAACTCTCGTAATTGTGGCTTAAAAAAGGAGATTTGTTGATTTCCCCTTGGGGCTGATTACAAGAATGAAATTGGATGAACATTCATCCCTTAAATTATAAAATGGAGAGTCATAACG
The DNA here is from genome assembly GCA_030522525.1 of Campopleginae sp. 14b. Classification (NCBI taxonomy): domain Eukaryota; kingdom Metazoa; phylum Arthropoda; class Insecta; order Hymenoptera; family Ichneumonidae; species Campopleginae sp. 14b. The sequence goes on along the minus strand of JAPYYS010000070.1, from coordinate 258,854 downwards.
AAGGGAATATAGAAGCGAGTAAATTGGCTTTGAAAATGTTTTGGAAATGGGATTGGTGAATAAAAAAATGGCGATAACGTTAACTAGTCTTTTGGCACGAGATCGTTAAAAAGAGAAGGCAAAAAAATTGTATTTCATGGTGGGAAATATGAGATTTATGAAACGATCTCCACACTAGTAACTTTGAGCTTTATTTTTTTCTCTCGATGAGGCAATAAAGTCAATTTTTCGAAATTAACAACACGAATACGTTCTCTGGGTACGTGAGAAGGGGGAACCTTTTTTCTGTGAGATAAAATGGTATGGAAAGAGTTTCTTCGATCGAGCTCAATAAAGCAATCACATAAGTTACGATACACGAGGGTTAAGGTTGCAATTTTGGAAATACGATTTACACGTGTATCGTGTGCAGATCCAGGTCGTGAAGGACCCGGTATTTTCCCCATCTTCTAAGCCTCTCGTCTTGCACTATTTACTGCAAGCTGCCAGGCTCGCTGCCCCAAAAGCAAACCCCTTGAACGCGATTAAGTCTGAAAATTCGGGCAAAAGCAAAAATTGGGGGAAAAGTTAAGGGAGTGGCAAAAATATGGATGAAATTTCATTGCCTCCGATAAAAATTGGTGGATTTTTAGTTGGGGCTGTAAAAATGGAGAATACGTGAAAAGTAGGAATGGAGGAAATGATGGAGAGAGAAAAAAATCGTATACATATGAGGCTGTCGAGTCGCTAGGCCACGAGTGAGACCAAAGCATGGATAGGGTTAAAGAGGAACAAAGAAAGTTTATTTTGTACGAAGTTATACCTGTACGAAGTGCCACTGGGCCATCGATCGGCTGCGCGAGCTGCTGTAATAGCAGCTGACCGTTCTATCCCATAGTACGCAGATCCTTGTACGAATTTCTTCTCTCCCTTTCATTCCCCTCTTTCCGTTCTCTCTCTTTTTTACTAAAAGCATTCGTTCTCCACACGTGCAGACTGGCGAGGCATTCGACATTGGCCACGTTCGCGTTAGTCAGTCGAAAGAAAACAAAGAAATAAAAAAAAAACCCCCCACGAAATTGGAAAAACTTGGAAAATTATTTTCTGCTCGCAAACTTTTTTCCGAGATTGTTCAACATTTAGCGAGGAGCTCGAGGCTCCTTATCGAAAGTTCGCAGCCCGAATAAGCTCTGGGAAGATTTTTGAATTGAAAAAAATTTCGGACAAAAACTCCTCGACGGATTTTTTTCAAAATTCTATCAAATTTCCAGGCGATGAAAATTCGTAAATTCCCCATTCGAGATTCGCATCGATCGAGTCTATGAGAGCAAACGCCATTGCGAAAATTTCGAATCTCTGGTATTAGTAAATCATAATATCCATCGATAATACATCGAGGTCTCTACGGCATAACGGTAATTATCGATTTCTAAGAGAGTTAATAATGTTCAAGTGTACAGCGTTTATTGTCAAATTTGACATTGATATCACTGTTAGAAATTGTTTGTTGCCGTTATAGAACTACAACTGTATCATTTGGCTGAAATTCGTGAGAGTGTATCGCGATGGAAATGACGAAATAATACAGGAGGCTCATAAATTGTTTGGGAGGAGATATTATAATAACGGATAATGCGAACTATCAGCTCCCGTCTCGGGGTTAATGATCGAAAATTCCACCAGATTTGTTAGATTCATTGAGGCGAACGATTAACCCCACGACGATAATACATTTTTATGGATTTTCGAATTTCATCAATTTTTCATCGATCTAATAATAATCGTAATGATGACGTAATCAAATTCGTACGTAAAAATGAAAAAATGGCTCGTTCCATTTTCAATCGCATGAGAAATCGATTGAAAATCGCCCCGGGAGTCGATGGTGAAAAAAAAACCGTGAATTTGACTTTTTTTTCGGTGCGGTCACCCAACCGAGACACCCGAGCCACTCGGAAATTGGCCTGTCGCTCTTTATTTATGAAAAAAATGTTAGAAACCGAAGGATCGACACTGCGTATGAAAAAAAAAGTAGAGATGGGATTTCGACGGTGATTGTGCACAAGCCAGCCTGACATTAAAAAGGTTTGAACTAGACCACCGTCTAAAAAAAAACGTCATTAATTTTAATCCAATCTCCGATATTGAGGCGATCGATTCTGGACTGCCATCTCAAACCTCAGGACACTCTTTGACCCCGTGACTACGACGACTCTTATAATTACTCGCCGGATGAAAACTTGCCACCGATTTTATTTGATTACTTTCGCAGCTGGAAAATTGGCCAACCGGGAAAAGCTCTCTCTCTCTCTCTCTGCTAATTACCTCGTCAAAAATATGTCTCTTGCCGAACATACGTTTTTTATCATGTTCCACAATTCTTCGAGCTATTCCCCTTGTCATCAAAACTTTCAACTCCGAAGGACAATAAAAACTTATTTTTTTTATCTTTCGTTCAATCTTTGTTGCTCATGAAAATGATTACTCTAAACTTTTGTCCAAATGGCTCAACATTCATGACTCTGAAGCTTGCAGCGTTGAGATTCAAGGGAAAATGATTTTTTTGTTAATTATTTAGTGAATTTTGAGAATTGTGGTCATTTTTCGTGTCAATTTAGTTTTTGGATCGCAAGGAAAATCATTATTTTTTTCCAGACCAAATGTTGGAAAATAATTACCAGCTCTGTTGAAGAAAAAACAGATTTCCGTCGCATTCCAACGTTGCAAACTTCAAAACACTTTTCCTCATCGCTAAACTCCAATATTTTGGAGAATTGAATAAAAAAAAAAAGTTTTTTTTATCCAATTTCGAGTTTTTCATCGGAATATTTATTCAGGACCGTTGCCTTGGGATCCATACGAATGTCCAATTTTCCTAATCACTGAACAGCAATTAAATTGAATGCAACAGTAAGCAGATCTAAAAAAATAGCTTTGTTTCCCTCAACGCGATCTTCAAGGCCGAAGGCGCGTGCATATTGCTTGTTCGAGGAGGGGACAATCTCTCTCTCTCTCTCTCTCTCTCTTTTTGCTCCAGTATGAGAGGAATCGCGGGCGTATCGCTCGACCAAGAGCGTTTCTAATTCGAGAGAATATATCCTCTCGATTCCACGCGACGTATAAGCCGCCCCGTGTCGAATCCGTGGCTCAAATTATTCGACGTTTATCGTCTCATCGTAGCCTCCAGTCTATAAAATGCTCGTGGCATCTCGAAAATCTTATCGATCGCATTTCAACCCCTTCAGGCACGTCTTCCGATTGCTTATCAAGATTTTATCAGCTTTCAGACTTCTAACGACTTTTCAACCGTTTGGAATCAGACTTTTTGCCCCTAAATATATTTTTCATCTTTTTTTTTTCTCGTTCATCGAAGCGGAATCGATTTTGAGGTTTAAAAAATTATTTTCCACAGAAAAAATGTGAAATATTTCCCCCGCCTCATTCCACATGAAATTCCTCGTGTTTATCGAAGTCTAAGTGTCCCTAAGGATTCCGTGTTCTCGTTAGAGAGAAACACATCGTGGTTATAGGGGGAGTCCGGGGTAATAAGGAACATTGAAACAATCAAGTGAAACCAGTCGAATGAACTAATTTCCAGGCGAATGGATCAAGTTTCAAATATAATTGCGGCTTCACCTGGATCGAAATAAATGCGGTGGATATGCATAGCTACGAAAATAGCGTAACTCTAGTTTGTCATTCGGAATATTTAACATCCCACTCAGATCTTTATGAAAATGTTTTACACTCGAACATTCGACTCGATTTTTAATTCGTGGTCTTTCGCCATTTTTTTTTAGAAATTTTAGAAAAGTTGAAGAATATTTTGATTGGTTCGAATTTTCTAGGCAATCTTTCTCGGAATATTCATGAATTGATGAATTTTCCATAGCCGGAAAAGTAATTTGGTAAATTAATGAGCAAAAGATTTTTTTTATCAATTTGGCATGCGATCGATTTGAAAGGAAATTGCGATTTCCTTTGATAAACGCGATTGAATAATGAAATAAAAATTCTTGGCAATTATCGACGACAGGGGGAAAAAAATATGATTGGAAATATTTTTATTGTAATTTTGGGATCGAAATATTCGGGGAGGATCATTTTACCCCGATGCGCGACGCCTCAGGCATTAATGTCCGGGTGTCAGGTCGTTGCATCACTGAATCGGGAGAAGGTATTGCGTTCCTTGATTAATGAGCACGACCCCGAATCTCGATTGCTTTGACCAGACAACATGATAGCTTGTTCGTCAATCAAGCTCACTCCGCACTGTTGCGCAATGAAAAATCATCACGCAAGTCAAGTGAACAGGCCGATAATTTCAATAGGAAGATCGTTTTTCTGTTAAAATTAGGCAAACGTTCATAAATCGTCGATCACCGCCTTTTTTACTGTTTTCATTTCTTCGCCATGAGAATACAACGCCCTTGAGCTCGAGAGAATCGAAAAAGAATTCCAAAGAAAAAAATTCAGAGCTAATGGGAATTTCGATCTTTTTTAGGATTTTCTGTCAATTAAAAATGTTTCACCCGATCGCGGAGTAACTCTCCGCGACGACCGTAGAAACGAAAAGCCAATGAATTTTCACTTTTCAGCACTTGAAAATATTTTCCCATATTTTTTTTGATGATTTTTGATGTTTTTAGTTTTCGACCGAAGAGCTCGATGCAACAGGGTTCTGACAATATTTCTAGTGTCCCGGGAGGACAATGGCGAAACGACTTCTGTCTTGGGATTACGGAGACTGGACTGTTGCGCAGGCTGTCAAACCATTTTCGTCGATTTCGAAATATATCACGACTTAACGGATGTAGATAATTGTGCATTCGGTGGACGAAGTCGTTAGGATCTTCCGTTGCATGCCAAAAAGTCGTAACTCGACCTCCTCGACTTGCTCATCCTACGCCCTCGAAAAAAAGAAAGAGTGCGAGAAATTTTGACGTGTACGAAGCGACAAGTTCGACGACATTTTTGGCGAAAGATTGCGAGTCCGAAAGGAACGAAACGCTAGTTGAAAATAAACGAATCTGAAAAATTGCCTTCCATACGTACTCTCACATTATTGTGTGACGTTTCTTTGTTTTTTAACCTCAAAGTTTTCGTAATTTGCGCGATGGGCGTACGAATTATTGTTTCATAAAACTAGGGATGCTGTTTCGTTCGGTAACAGAACTTTATTCTCTCCGGTATTTCCTCGAGAATATCTGTTTTGTTCGTAATAACTCCGACCTCGATTGATCGATCGATATTTATTCGTGGAAGGCCAGAATTTAATAATCTTGCTTCTCGCACGATTGGAAAATGAAATTCGTATCAATTTAAAAATTAGCCATTATTTCGACCATGGAAATTCAGTTTCCCCACTTAATGCCATAAAAAATGAGGTTATGTTCCATGAATAGAAGAATTTGAAGGCAAAAAGGGTAGCAACGAAAAGTGGAAACTGTTTCGCGAATCTAGATTTTCATAACCATAATTAGTGCTGTTCAATTTGGAAATATTTTCCTGCCTGAGGTCAAAATAAACAGCAGCGGAATTGTGAGGCTGGATCAAGGAGATTTGGAGGAATGTCACATTCGTAAAGTGTGTGGCCGTATGTGCCAAAATATATATATAAGTTTATGTGCGACTTATACATAGAAAATATGTTTATATATGTGGAAAGACTAAAGAGACACAGGGATTGATCGATAACCCATTTTTCGAGGGAGACTGGCACGAAGCCAGAATAGCTTATATACAGTTCGCCTGAAATTCAGTCCTTTTAGGAGGGAGACTTACCAGATATTCTGGGTTCGGAGCTTGTGTTGTTCCGAGGATGGATTTTTGTTTTGCAACCTCGACCTCCAACGAACGAGTTTTTTATCGACGCGTGTGTAAGTCGTGAATTGTTTCGAAAACCGACGCGACGAATAATAATCCTCCGTCTCTCTCTCGCCTTGTTAGCTCGTTCGTTTGGGTACGAGAAACCGCGAAGCAGATGATTCGATAACAAGAATCGATTGAATTTCTATATACGCGTGTTTGTTCGTGGAGTGGAATTCACGATCGACATTTTATTCCGATCATTTTCAGTAGGAAATACGTAAAAACCGTTGCCACAACCTTCCGTGCGTAGTTTTGCGAACACGAGCTCCGGAAACAAACACGAAACAGAGGAAAAAAAAAAATTGTATAGAATTTGTGATTGCGGACTCGGGAAGAAGCTGGCGTTCCGATGAGGGGTTCAAAATGTAAACAATATGCGTCGCTGGAGTGCCGAACATCGCGTTCTCCCCCCCCCCCCCTGCCCCATCCCTCGCTCCTTTGTTTTCGTTCTTTTCGCGAATCGGTGTTGTCAAGCAAGGAGTCGTTCGAGTCGCGAGCATTTTCTTACATTTACTATCTCCATGCCTGACCTACAATATACATTTCTTATGATTTGTAGGTTATTTTTATCATTTATCGCAATCTTGAATGTTCCTCTAGTGATTTACTTTTACGGACGATTAATTTTCTTCCATTTCAATGACATCATTGGATCAATATTGAAGCGGAAATGCGTTCTTTTCCGAGTATTAAAAGCAATTGAAATGCATCATGCATGAATTGACACACGGATAGATTTTACATTCGCTTTCGCTTCGTCCTTCATATTGAACACGTTCGCATAATGACTTTCGCGCATTTCTCTTGGTCTTCTTTCCACTAAGCGCACATCCGGACTCGCCGACTATCCCCAGACAGCGAGATGGTCAGGGTCAGCGCGATTCTACGTAGAACTGAGATTTTGCAGCACCGGATGCTCCATGTGCTGGCCCGCGCTTATAATTCTTATCGAGTCAAGCGTATAATTGATTTCTTCGCTTTTTTCCTCCGAGCATTCATTCAACCACTTAATATATTCAAACTCTTATTATCATTAATTCCCCCATTATTCGGAGTTACAAAGAGAATTTTCGAAACGATTATATAACCTTGAAAGTCCCTCGTGGTTCAAATATCGAAATTACTAAATATTATTTCTTATAATTATTCAGTCATAGTGGTAAGGGAACGATATTTAGGCCACGGAGTTTCGGAGATAAAAAAGTAAAATGTTAGCCAACGTACACATATTACAACAGTTTCCCGTTTCCCATCGGACAATCCGTGATAACTTTCGATGATAAATTTCGTTCGCGTGACTCACACAAATGGCGTACATATGGAATTAGAATCTCTACACGAACCCCTATAACGTATACGAACTAACATACGCTCGTCGTTTTCCTTATCGTTCAACTACGAATGAAATATGGGTCAAATTTATATTTCGTTGGTCGCGTGTATATATATATACATTTGTGTATAGTACATTTCAAATGGAAGGCAAGGAAGCCCTTCAGACATCGCTCATCCAGCAAAAGCGAGGGTCCAAAAAATCTTCTTCTTAGAAACGCCTCGTACTTATTTTTCTCCACTAAATTACCAGAAATAAAGTAGAAAATACTTCCTTTTCCATTTATTAAATCTTATTCGCCTTTTTTCTGTTCTTTCGAGAGTTTTCGAGGGAATTTACCATTTTTCAAGTTTTTTTTTCTAATTTTCGTACCTCTGTTTTTCTGCTTTTAAACTTCTTGGAAATATGGCACGATTATCGCTCGCTCATGCTAGGGATAATGATTGACATGTACCCCTCGTCAAGTGGTTGGCAGATCGCATTCGCTGATTAAACGAAATTAAAAACCGTTCGCGAGCATGTTACTTTTTTTTATGAATTATTGTTCGTGTGTAGACGATGATTGTATGGAAAATAATTATTTGTATATAAGGACAAAGGCACGATGAAGAATATGAGGTGCGGCTAGTGCGGCTTTGGCTCGTCAAGTAACGGCATCTGGTAGGGAAAGTGTGGAAACTCGTTGCTGGAAATGGAGCGCAGTGGGGTGGACGATTCCTGCGTTTCCTGGCCAGGCATGGGGGGTGACGTGTGTTCTTATATTCAATCGGTCCGTCAGAAGCGAGTGGAACTCGTTGATGAAACGACCCATGCAACACACCTGATATAACATTTATCTTTATATATCATATCTTACCTGCCCCCCAACCAAAATGTTTCGCGTTCGGACGACGTTAAAAAAATACACAGTTTTCGAGCGATCGAGTGGAAGGACAATTGAAACGTGCTCAGTGTCGAAATCGTGATTATTTCGTTTCTCCGAGCATTTTAATAATTACTGTGCGAAAAGCTCGTCAGTGACAGCGAATTCGTGAGTGAATAATAAATAATACTGTGCTATAAAAAAAAGTGGATCGAACACGGAAAAACAAGAATTGTTTAAACGAAAAGAATATACAGGAAATTCGATTAATCTCGACGGCAGACAGTTCCATTGTTACGAGAAGAAAAGGAATTTTAGAAAAGTATGAAAAATCGAAAATCCAATAAATGTCGTCGGTTTTTAATCAATATCACAGTTTTTCGATAACATAACAACAGTGCTTTGCCCCGTACACGTGAGGAAGTTTAACTGCCTTCTTTGCGTTTTCCCTTCGACACTTCCGTTCCTCGTGGTGAATTATGGGAACGAGGGGACGAAAATTTCGAAGTGCGATATCGCCACATTCAAAAATCTGTGTCTGGACTCTAGTGAATTTCGGCTCGTCTCGGAGATTTAAAAATTCGAGCATTCGGGGATGATGTTATAACGACGTGTTTTTCGGGCCTACGGGGCTGGAGAATATCCCATTGAAATACCATTCATAGAAAGACAAATATTTATCGACGCGGAGAAAGAAAAGGTACAAAAAATCACAGAACGAGATAATAAAAACGAAAACACATGACGGCCAAAGACTTCGAAATGAACAAAGTTTTAAAAGTTCGCAACCGAGCATTCCACATGCTCATATTAGGACTCGTAGGACTCACTTTTTTCGCTTATTATCGCACCAGTGTTAACGAGATTCGACCTTTCGTAGCTGAACGACTTGGCAGTAAGTTACTTATCAAATAAATTCTCTCTTTTTTCAACTATTTCCTTTGTGATCGATTTTTTGCGTTGAAACTCCGCCAAAAAATTGTCAAAAGTTCCAAATTCAATGAAATTAGTTTACAAGCAAAACAATAACGAAATTTGCCCCGGAACCAAAACTCGAGTATTTTCTCAGCTGATAATAAATTGCAGATCGCACGGCAGTGCCTGATGTGCCGAACGACTCGATGCATAGCACGGCGGAGGGTAGAATGGGGCTGAATCATTCATTAGGAAATTTGAGCACCGAGACATCTGGACAGAGTATAAATTTCCAGCATGTGTCCAACGATTCGGGGAGCCTGGTGGGCTCCCAGTCCGAAGCATCTTCTCAGATTTCATCAAGCTCGGTGAAGCCGCAAGTAGCGGCAAGTAACGAGACGACGAGTGTTCGGCACGCCGTAAAAATGGTGGAAATTGCTTCTTCCCCCAGTGTTCTAAACAACACGACAACGTCGACAACAAAATCGGTTCCCGCAGACGGGGACACAGCGAGGAAGATGTATCGCATGGGCCACGACGTCACGGCCTCGGACAAGTGTCCGGGCAAAGGCACGGACATAAAACTCGTCATCACAATTGCCTCGGCGCCCAGTCACATAGAAGCAAGAACGGCGATCCGACAAACTTGGGGACATTTTGGACAGCGGAGAGACGTGGCTGTTGTGTTCATGCTCGGCAAGACCAAAGATGCGAAACTAGAAAAAGCTCTAAAGTTTGAAAAAAATCTTTACGGCGACATCGTACGGGGACGCTATTATGACTCGTACTCGAATTTAACGCTAAAAACAATCTCGAGCCTGGAATGGGTCAGCAATCATTGCGACAAGGCGAAATTTATGCTCAAAACGGATGACGACATGTTCATCAATGTGCCCAGACTGTTGTCCTTTATCAACAAACACATCAAAGAGAAAAACGTTATTTTTGGTAGACTTGCCAGAAAGTGGAAACCTTTTAGAAACAAAAAAAGCAAATATTACGTTCCGTTGTTGCAGTACAAACCGGCTGTCTTTCCAGACTTTACAACTGGACCGGCTTATCTTATGTCACGCGACGTCATTGAAAAACTTTACTTGAGTGCGCTCGACCAAACTTATCTTAAACTTGAAGATGTTTTCACTACCGGCATCGTCGCTGAAAAACTCTCCATCAGGAGATCGCACGCCAATGAATTCTTGAACACAAGAATATCACACACCTCTTGCAATGTTCAACGAGGAATTAGTATACACATGGTCAAGTATCGAGAACAATTTGATCTTTGGAAAAAGCTTCTCGATGGCACGAGCAAATGTAAGTCATGAGTAGCCATCGATCATTATTAATGAGCAATTAATTATCTCTCTTTTTTCCCCGTAAGCTCATCTTTTTTCTAGCTCCACTTTTATGCTGCAACTTTTTTTAAGTGACATCGAAGACGGCGTCGTTGAGATGCGACGAAACTTTGTTTTTTCAACTTCTTCCTAAAATTTCATCCGGAATTCGTGCTCGTTCAGTCGCGAATATGGAAAATTTACTCTTGTCAATATCGTTTCATCCCGACGATGCAAACTTCGATGTCATCTCTTTAACGACGCTTTCTCGTTCCGAAAATACCGCGTGAATCGACTATGAGATTGTTAAGGAAATATTTTTTCTCCCATCTCGACAATCAGCCACGAGATTTTTTGTTTTTTTTCATTCAAAATGACGATTACAAGATTTTTCTCTCATAAACTGTGAATTTTTTTAGTCATCGTTACACAAATTCAAAAAAGCTTCACTGATAAATCGATAAGTGATATGATCGATAGTTTTTTATCATCAAACCGTATTCTCGAGATTGCTATGGCAGCACATCACCCTCTTCATCTCTTATCGGATCAAACATCTGCTTTCATCGCCCCAGATTCATAAATCATTCAGCAATTCTGTACACTTTATTACAAACGAGATTTTTAAAAGTTTTCCAACATTCTCGTGAGTGCCAGGCGGTTTTTGTCCTGAGCAATGATAATAATCAGGAAGAGAAGATCTAAACGTTATTTCACGTCAAAGCCACGAGTTCCATCATCACAGTCTTGGATTTTTCGTACAAAAAATTTTTCTGCACAATCGCAATCGTGTTTGGCTCGCGAAACTAAACTAAAGAACATTCGTGGCTCTGGTCGACACTAAATTACGGAAATAATACGCATCCACGAGGTCGAATGAGTCGTCGATCCCAAGAATAAAATCGAGTTCGCCAAACGAAACAAATTGGCGACGAAAAGTTCGAGGAATTCAATGACAAAAATCACGAAAATATTGGGAAAAAAACTAGTTTCCTTGACAGTCTTGGTTCGGAGATTCACGGCCAACTATTACGATACGTGTCAGTGATACTTTATACATAATCGAAAAAAGCGAGCAAAAAAAAAGACGTAGATTTAGAAAATGAAGAAAAAAGGTAATAAAGCGAACTTAATTAGTATAAATTAGAGGAAGAAGGCCATAGACTATTGCGAGATTCGTGAATCGATGCTCCAGTCGTTTCGTTCCTTTCATTTTTTACAAATCATACAGCATCGACGATCACCATCTTTCGATCGTGCATCGTGAACGATTTTGTAATAGAAGCAGCAACAAAGTAACTTAAAAAATTGCATAACCGAGTTAATCGGCGAACGAAACGATCGAAACACTAAAACGTGAGCTACGCAATGACAGAGCTTCGTTAATGACTATCGTTTAGTAGTGCCATAATGAGTTAAGAATACATTAAGATTCCAGTGCGGAGATCCGCCTTGTAAATTCGCGGATGACATCATCCATAGTCAATAATCGCTCTCTTGAAAAATAAGTGTAAAAATAATATTTGTCTCCACCAAAAATCATTTATTTCACGATTAAAAAGTGCCATTATCAAATTCTTTTTCTCTCATTAAAAATTACACGACGATAGATCGCTTAATAAAAAATATAAGAATCGACAACAAAGAAATACTCGAAGGGTAAGGAGAAAAGTTAAAAGTCGAATTAAATTGAAATCATGTTAAGACTTTTGTTGTATTCAAGGTTTAATTATTTCACTCGCAGGGGAGAGCGAGGAAAAAGTCGTCGGCACTGGCCACTGTATCCTTGGCATATTTCTCATGTTTTTTCTCTCTCCATGTCATTTCGAACGTATCGTTGAAAAATAATGCAAATAACGCTTCATACACGGCGCATTTATACATATTTATACGTATTAAAAAAAAAAAACACGACATTAAGGTTTATTGACCGCTTCACACTCGTCAAATCACTCGCAATAAATAACGTAAAGTTCCTCACACCAATCCCATGGCTCGGAGGTTAATTTGTACGATAAGGAGCTCCATTAACCTGAGGAAACGTGAATCCTGAAAAGGTCTGCGACTTTCGGCATCTGCCGACAAAGACAAATTCCACAATCATTTTCTCATCGACACGTTGAAAAATAAAAATCCACATTTTTCAAGCGATTTCGATGCAACTTTCTCTTCGAATCCACAGTATCACTTTTTTCCTGGATTCGTTAGTTCAGCAATAACAGTTATTCTTTCATAAAACTCTTCCTGAAACATCGAAAGGGCGGACCTGAAATAAAAGTGTACCGCGAAAAAAAGTGCATCATTTTCAACGACGGCGAAGTTTGCACCGTTGCAATGCAACGGAATCTGATTATTTTTTAAAGCATAACGTAAAATTTCTCTCAATAATTGTAAAAAATAGTGGGGCAGAAGTTTTTGCCCTTCAAAAACGGAATTTAAATTTTGAAATCTGGAAAAAGTGGATTAATTTTCAAAATGATGAATAAAAAATAAATTTTTCGAAAAATTTCAATCAACACACGACATTGTGCAATTAAGCGATTTTAGGGAATTCCGGAATGCGGATATAGCTCGTATTTAATGAATCATCACAGTATGTTTTTAATCATTGAGGGAATTGCACACTCATTTGACTAGTGTGAGCTGATAATTGACCTGAAATCGTTATATCGGTGCCTACACCCTTCGCTCGGGTCCACCATAATTTAAGCTATTTTAGATGTGATAATGCGTCAATATTATAAATACGTAAAATTAAGCTTAGCATTTTAAATGTTGCCTTCGATGACGTTTCCAACTTTAGGGTCGAAGACACTTTTTTTAAAAAATATTTGAATGAATATATATATATTGGAAATCGAAGCTCAAGGGCTGCGTGTAAATAACGTTGTATCAACTAAGTACTTATTACCAAGACTTGAAGTACGAAATATTATACAGTATTCTTAAGACAAGCTCCTCGCTGAATATCCAAGATGCACTGCGTGATAATGTACTTACTTAAAAATGCGCCGAATTTAAAAACAGAGAAGAAAAATCAGTCCAAAGACTTAATTGAAAATTTGATTTTTATCTTATCGAAAAATCTCATTTTTTATTGTCACTAATTTGCTTCGCATTTTTGGACTCCATTTTTCTTATCTCTCAGGTGAATTCTAAGGGGCGAGCTTATATTTTTTTAATGTATCGGCGATTGTACATGTTGGAGATTTATTCAATTGTTCGAGATGAAAAAAATCACGATTGTCTTGTTTTTTTTCTTCGTTTTATTAAGGGTCAGCCATCGGCCTGTAATTCAATGAATAAATTACGAGAAAGCGAACAAAGAACTTTAATACTCGCAGGAACGTCAATTGAATTAGACCGTAATTACGAAACGATGGATTCGGTGCGAAACAATCAGGAAGATCCAATTTTAAGAAGAAACTTGCGAAATTATGAGGCTTTACGAGGCTTGCTAAATTCTTGTTAGAATATTTTCATTTGTTAATATCATTTGACGTCAAAATTGAAAAAATAATTACCTCCACGAATATTCCCCCTCGATTGAATGTTCTATGTTTCATTTTCCTCCAATTTTCCCATTTCCAAAGATTCAACACAAGCGAGAAGAGACTTCTAACGATTAATTGTGACCATGTATGTAAGCAAATGGATTTCAAAACAATGCTGAAATCGAATATATGAAAATATAAATTGTTTCCAGTTTTTCTTTTTGTTTGGGTTTGAATTTTTTTTTACTCGTCTTGAGAATATCTATTTTTGCATGCTAAAAAAAATACAGTCAGCGCGACTGTTTACAAACATCGCGAGCGGCGATAGACCAGATGATTACAAGCAATCGTGGCTGTCGTATTATCAGCGTAATAGAACGACTCAAGAAAAACCTCTTATTATATTTGTGTAGCAATATTCTCGTGATGGCGCAAAAGAGGCACGTTATTAAATAGGAAACATGCGAGAAAAGTAGTTTTTATTGAAACCGACAAAAACCACGTTCAGTCGTTGCTTCTTAAATTATTCCGCAAGAAATTACGACAAGGCGAGAAAAGGAGAAAAATATCTGCTTCGGTCTTACCTCGAGGTGCCACGACTGATGACCAACTCGCGCGGCACACGCTATAAGGTCGACGGAAAAAACTCTGAAGAATATCATTAGAGAGCCTCTCGACGAGCATGAATCATAACAATTGTTAGTCATCAGTATTTCCTAATATGCGAGAATCAATTCAAAACATTTATTTTCTCCACTCTGTTTACTTAACCTCGATTTTCTCTCCCCGCATGGCGGGCAGAGCAACGAAAAAATGAAATCCGCGATTTTTGTAGGAAATTTCGAGTTCTGATTTTGCGCCTGGAATCACGAAAATATCTGGTGGGAGGATCGAAACTTTTTTCAAACGAATTTTTCCAGTAGGAGATGGGAAGGGGAAAGATTATCGGAGCATCTCGATTTTTGAATAATTTCCAGTTCGTGTATTCGATTTCCTTCTAAATAACATCGAGGCAATAATATTTATTTTTGATTTCGTAGTTTTTATAATTTTCGTAATATTCGCATAAATAAGGCAAAAGTTCTCTTCGTTGAACTTGGCTATATCTTTCATTACATAGGAACGTGGATAACTTCATTAAGAAGATCAACGAAGTGGGCTGAAGGAAAGTTTCAGTGATGTAGAAATTCCCATCTGGTTGCGTAAGAGAGATTTTTTCTCGTTTCTCGGAAGGCTTTCACCGATCGATTTCTAAATTACGGATGATCCGATATCACGCAAAAGATTCAACAGTCTGACTGAATCAATGAAAAACTACGTCACGCTCTGATAAATCGAATTCGGAGATTGAGAGATACAAACGCGAAAATTCGTCAAGCCTAAACTCGTTCGCCGCGGTTACGACTCTCGAACGTCACGTGTGCGGAGCTTCGTGACTAAATTCACGTGTTCGAAAGCCTTCACGTGTTCGAAAGCAGTTCGCTTGCCTCCCCTCGGCTCCGGTTCCCGTCATATTTTTTCAATAAACTTTGTGAATGCAAGACAGCTTCTGAACGAGAGATATCCAAGTTTGCAGAACTTCACAGTCGATCGTATAAAACACTCCCCCAAACGACGACATATATCCACAAAGGGAGAGAACTACAATCGATCAACCGGTTCTGCCGGTTTCCGACCTTTCGCTCTTTACCATGCGTATCGCGTTCTTTTTCTCTCCTTGGTGCTTTCGTCTCTGTCTGTCTCTTCTCAAGAGACACTATCAAATTATGTATGACTCGTGAAGAGAGCAAAGAATCAGAACAAAAAATCGAAAGTAAATTGATATACTTTTCATTGGATTGGTCACGACACCGATGCACTGCGAAATGAGACACAAAAGCGACGAGAAAAAGTTAACCTCAATTTCCCGCCAAGCTTTTCTTTTACATGTCGCGAATCTTTTGTCGGTCGTTTTTATTTTTGTCGTTTTCACAATTACATTATGAAAAAAATGGTTGTTTCTACCGTTAATAGTTTTCCGATTATCGGTCATTTGGGTCTTTTGAATTTTCTGACCAGCGCTCAGACGTCCTCGAGCGCTTAGAATTAAATATCAAAATTTCGATAAAGAGTTTGAATTGAATTTTCGATCCGCCGAAAAGTTAACTCATTTGTGAATATCTAATTAGAAATCCACTATTAATAAAACATCCGCGATTCCACGTACATATAATCTTCCCGATATCAATATAAATTGAGATTCTGTATTTTGCGAGGTGCTCAGAAAACGAGACGTTTGCCAATGATCAAGTAAAACAAGATTCTCCGCAATTTCGTGCAAACTAAACATTTTCACGCCCGAGAGAGTGTGCTCATTTATTTAAACTCCGCGGGACGAGTTTTCTCGTCTGCAATCAAGAGAATTGGTGAATTTGGAAATTCACGAGTCGAGTTCGTGTACCGACATTCTTCAACTTTGGCTTTTGCCTCCCGAGATTTTAGGTTCTGTTGTATTCCGTGCAGTGTATTGCACAGCTAAGTACACTGTCGGGACTCTCAATGTTTATGCTCCGCCCCCGTCTTTCGGAATATTTCAGTTCCAGTCGCTTTGTAAATGTTTTATGTTCAGCCTGCCGTGACATGCAGCTTAATAATTTAAAAAAGTCAATCTCCTCTGGACGCTCCACAGTTTCATAATACAAAACGTATCGGAAAATATATGAATTCATCGAATGTTATTTGAGCCTGTGAATTTTTTCGGCTCGGGGACCTGCGTGGTGTCAATCACGCGCACTAAAAAAATCGTGACGTCAAATATTTACGTACTTCCGAAAAAACAGAGAAAATTTTGGTGGAAAAATACATGAGACAATGGAATATTCCAACCGCGAAAATTCTTTTTATTCTCTAAAGTAAACTTCACACTTTTTCGCCAAAACTTCGATTTCTGATCACCCCGCGATATACATCCAATATTTTAGTACGGCATACATGACCCATTTCGCAAAATCCATTTTAAATCCCGATGTTCTGTCCGGTGACATGAAACCTTCTATGAACTAGGAAATTCAATTAATCAAGCGGAAATATCTCTGATATAATCCTAAAGTCTCAGGAAACAGAGGATGTCACGAAACATTTGCCCATTGATACGTTATATACGGTGGAAATCCTCGAAATGGAATCTCGCCTTGGTAATTCGAGAAACAATGGAATTGCGTCACAAAAGCGCATGACCCCCGCATCGAGATTCTTCAACTGTACAGCAGTGTATGTGAACGATTCTGTTCAGTCTCTTTGCTTATAATGAAATCCGATCGGGATAAAATCACAAAAGAAAATAACATTTTTCACGTTCA
Organism: Campopleginae sp. 14b; assembly: GCA_030522525.1. Taxonomy (NCBI): domain Eukaryota; kingdom Metazoa; phylum Arthropoda; class Insecta; order Hymenoptera; family Ichneumonidae; species Campopleginae sp. 14b. The sequence goes on along the minus strand of JAPYYS010000070.1, from coordinate 241,728 downwards.
AACAAACGAATATTGCAAGAATTATATTGATTTAATTTTCGACGAAAAGCTCGAGAATTGTTTTAATTAATTTTTTTCCTGTAGTGAACATTTTTCTCTCCCGAAATCTCGTAAAAGCGGTCCCAATAATATATATATTTTTTTAAATCTTGTCGTTTTTTCTTGTACCCACGATAGGGACGGAAACTCGTTTCGCAAAAATTCTGCATGTCGTCAGATCGAGGATAAGATGTAGTAACGGATTTCTAACTTTTCAACAAATGCGGAATCGTTTTTACCAGAAACCTCATTTTCTATCCTTTCTCGATCGGATTACAGGGACAGTCGCAAAATATAGTAACCCGAATATGCCGAACTGTATGCAACTCAATTATTAATCCAATATCCAAAATCAGTAACTGCGGCCTTTGTTCTCAGTTGCTACCTCAGCTTGAAAAGCGTGATGAAGGCAATGAATTCTATTCCAAGCAGAAATGGAGTGGCATCGGAATTCCACATTCCACGCGCCGTGTCCATCAAGTGGCGCAGTTTTTTGCACTGGCGGTGTTTCTCGAAACAACCAGAAAGTTCTCAGTTGTCACTCAATTTCTAGCTTACCGACCGTCGGCAGGGGGATCTCTCTGTAATCCTGGTATAGAGAGCAGCGAAATGAAATAAAAAATTAAATAATAGCTGGCGGAGCATGTCCCAACTGGGATAAGGTGGACCTTCGCATCGGGTGTAACGGGCACAACAATACAGGCAATTAAAAAATCAGCGAAAAGCCACAACAAAACACTCTCTCGTGGGAAGTAGAGCGAATCGTAATAATGTGAATAAAAAAAGCTAATGAGTGGAGACGCTCTTATAATTTTTTATTCCCCCTGACAAAATTATCCCCAGAGGGATGAATAGAGGAGAAAAAAGAAAGAAATATAGGAGAAAAAGGAGGGTAGGTTGAGAAAGAGAGAGAAAGAGGAAAATGCGAGGAGTGCGGCGGTATCTGTCGATCCTGAAGAGGGCGCGAGGCCGCGACCCTGAGCCCGATGGTGGCCACCGAGAAGAGCGATCGCGCAGTAGAGAGTAGTGTGCGGCACCGAGTGGTTGGAAAAATTCCGTGACTTTTGCGAAAAGTCCTCCCTAAATACAGCACAAAACGAAAGAAAGCCCCACTCCTGAGAGGAACCACCCCCACAATAAATAAACAAAAAAATACCAAACAAACCAAACGCCAAACTGTTTTTATTTTTTTTGTTCGTTTATTTATTCACTGCTGCATTATTGCGCGGGCGCGCGGGGCAACGAGAGAGTACATGTATGCGAGTGTGTGTTTATATGACTTTCACGGATTGTCGAGTGCGTACGTATGTGTTGGTTTGGCGAGACTCGATGGTGAGTCTGCTGTCACGCGTTGTCAGTGGCGGGCTCTAGGCTGCAGAGACGAGTGTCGCGGAGACCGTGGAGCGAGAGAGATTGCGAGAAAGAATATAATTTCTCTTCGAATTTAATATCAAAGGACAAGATAAAGTTGAAATAAATTTGTGTTCGGTGCTTAATCGTTTGTCTCATATATCTTGGATAACCAACCACATATGTAGCTATATATAAATATAAAAACAAATATAACCCGTACATATTTTTTTCTCTATATGTATATGCGAGAAAATTTGGAGAAAAAATAAGTAAAACAATACGAAAAACGTTTATATACATAGATTGAAGTGAATATTGCTCGCTGGTACAAAGTACGTGACTGTAAAATACGCCTATGAATATATGTATGCCGCATATACAAACGTGTATAATAGGTATAATCGAAACGACCGATAGCCACGAGCTGTTTGGCCACAATAACGTCTCAAAGAGCACATACGCAGCCCACCAGGCAATATTAAATCGAGAGGAATACTTATACATCAAGTACAGTCCAGTTGAAAATCGAGAACGAAGTCTCGAAATATAGAGGGAAAAAAACGAAAATACCCAGGAAGCTGTCACCTCCTGGCTATTTCTCACTGTCTCTTATTTTTTTCTTTCTCTGTCCTTTCCCCCCTCCCCTTTGTCCCTCGCTCGCTTTGACCCCCTCCTTCTTATCCCATTCGTAACATCTCGGGGCAAAAATAAAACGTTGTCACTGTTGTCTGCAGCGCCGGAACGTCGCGTACCAACACTTTTTATTTCGTTTTTTTCCACATTTTTTCCTTCTTTTTTTTTACGTTCATATTCTTATTTCGCTTCCTTCAAATCGCGTTATTTTCTTGCTCGAATTGGCTCCTCGAGACTCCCGACTGTGATTCTGTGCTTCTTCTTTCTCTCATTGCCTTTTGCTCTTATCCGTGCGATTGATAATTGCTGTGTTTCAACAGAAAATAAATAACACTCTTTTATTAAAACATCGAAATATCAAGTGCTGTGTGCCGAAATATTAGCGAAAATTAGAAAATACTTTGTGAAAATGCCGCTTTTCGGCAAAAAGGATTCCAACAAGAAGCTCAAAAAGGATGGCAAGGATGACAAACCCTCGATCGACGAGAAATACACGCTCAAAGAATTGCTCGGAACGTAAGTACTACTTTTTCCTTCTTTCTCCTCTTTTTTTTGCGTCAAACGGAAGAGGCAAGGGCGGCGCGAAGAATTACGTGTCTTCCTTGGTGATTACATTTCTCTTCTCGATGTGCAATAAGGCAATCGAGCAGAAAAAAGAATCCCGACGGAAAATTTTCTATGAACTATGACTTTCCTTCGCTCCTCCAAAGCAGTAGACTTTATTTGTTCTCCTTCTCACACTCTTCGTCTACGATCTATAAAATAATACTTTTTTCAACTCATATATTTCGCATTCTTTTATTAAAAAGTATTGAATTCGCTTTTTCCGAATGATCGATTCGTCTCTCGTCGCTTCATATTGCCATTTTCGCTAGGAAAGCTTGCAAACAAACACGAGTCCTCAGGGGGCGCGAGGATGAGCGAACAAAAATTCCGAAACTAGTTCGACGAAAATGTCACGGTGTAAATATCGGGAGAAAAGCTTCGGTGGTCTCGCAGCATGGACAATCTCGTTGGAACGTTCGAATCGATGAAAATTTTGCTGTGTTAACTATCACGATGGGATAAAACGTCGTGAATGAATATTTTCTCGATGGAAATGAAACTTCGACAACAATAATCACAAAAACATCGATGAATTACGAAAATACGAAATTTCAACACGAAAATCTGTTTTTTTTTTCTTGCTCGTAATTGAATAGTTCGAAGGATCCTTCAGGAGCATTGAAAATCGATTCGGCCGCGATGTAAAAAAAAAGGCGAGAATCCTCACTCGATGAAGCTTTTAAATAATTCATACGGCCGTCAATAATTCGCCATGTGTTAGAGATTTAACGACAACTGCGAGAGAAACTTTCTGGAGATACTTTGAGAAGGTTCACATATGCATATACATATAAATGTGAAACTAGTCTGGCGATGACCTTGAAATGATACGAGAATTATGCGAGCGCGTATATGCCCTGCGAATGAGAATGTATCCAAAATTCACGAATTTCTCTTTATCTCTTTCGAAGCTTCTGCGCGTATACGTGCATGTTTTCACGATAATCACTTTTTTCGGGACAGTGCGACATTTAACGAAGAGTAGCAATGGAGGAGGATTTAAATGATTCCAACACGTCATAACCAAAAATTATCTTTCCAAACACGAAACACACTCGTTTCGCCAGATCAAACAATCTTTTTCGACTTTTCAGTATCGATAAAAATAAACACAAGCGCAGATGTCCATAACTTTTCGGATTCTTGTATGAAAAATCATTAGCACGTCAGCTGTTGAGGAATTATCTTGTTTTTCTCGCTCTTCGACGCACCCCACGTATTTATTTATTTTTCGGTTTGTATTTTTTTTTATTTTTCTCCTTTAAAGCGTTTCACGCTCGAATAACCCTACGAAGTACCCTCTCTCTCTCTCTCTTCCGCGTATTTGACAGCTCGACAGCTGGCAAAGTGCGATCGTACGTACCGCGTCGCCGCATATATATCTATATCTATAAAACGAGGTATAGATATATTCGCAAAATGCTCAAATCGCCGGGACTCTGCAGCGGAATACCTGCAGTGGCGAAATGGCAAATTCATAACGACTCGATGCATGCACGTATACGTATATTCCCTCTTAACGTATTTATGTATATGTGGCTATAATTAAAGACGTATTGGTCGTACAGTCACGTCCACAAATCGTTCAATCTTCGGTGAAATCGTCTGCGAGATTTTCTGATATCGAATTTGTTTTTTTTTCTCGTTTCGTTGAGTGCAATGCGCATTTTTCATGATTCCGATCAATTTTTCAACGTTATCGCTCGGCTCTGCTACTTTTTTCATTCTCGTCAATTGCTACATTTATTACTGAAACAACGAAAAACATTTTCTCCATTCTTCTTGGTTATTTTTCTCTACAAATAAATTCTTAATCGATCGAAATAAATATTTAACACATAAATTGCCGGAATAAATCGCGGAAGCAGATTTTCCGGAAGCGTTTTTTTTTGCCGAATGATTTATTGATAGGATCAAATGAAATCTCGTGGGACGACCTTTTTTCTATCCTTCTTTCCAAAGTGGAATAATCGTGTTATTTAGTTCCATCTATTTTGAGAGCAAGCCCTTTGTGAATTCGGCCATTCGCATTTTCGACGCATTTACCTGGCTCGTCTAGGAGACTGTATATTGCTGTATCTTTTTTTATGGTTTTTTCGTTTTTTTTTTCAACGTTTTTTTTGTTTTTCTCTCTCTTTCTCTTTCTCTTATGCGTTCGTTCCATTTGGGAACTCCCTTAACGTTCTCTACGTGACGTCGACAACCCCCGTGGCCATCCCAACGAAATTGAAATTTTTCCGACTGTCCTCGACAATAGAATGCGTTATATATATGCGTTATTAAGAGTTCTTTCTCTTCCCCCCCCCTCTCCTTTATGACGCGCACGACGATAATGCGGGTGGACCAAAAATGCCTATACTTCGTTCCGTTTCATTTTTTTTTCGCCTCGCCCTTCCGCATTTATTACATGCCAACACTAAATTTTATATCCCATGGCACAAGCGACAAGAATATTATCGCTCGATTGTGGAGCTTGGATCGTTGAGAAACTACGAAATTTCTATTTTCTGGTAGTGCAGACCAAATTTGCTTACTGCATTGATTCGACTGATTTCCTCGAAAACCTGAAAACTCTTTTCGAGAATAATTCGGGAGCGAGAGCAGAAAAATCAAGTTTAATATCGGCATTTAGTAAATATTCACTTTACGGGTAAAAGCTTCGAATGTAATTTGTAGGGAATTTTGTGCTCTACATTTCTGGTCTCCTATAGTTTTTCTGTATCTTGGACCATTGACGAGATATTTAATAAAAACTATCAGCAAAACTATTCAGCTCGCTATATTTTGGAAAATATTGACTGCACAGAAAAAAGTTTTAAACAAAAGTTATGGAGAATTGAAATTTCCACAAAGAAAGTCCTTATCTTTTTTAGCGTCCGGTTCACCGTTTACGAGATATTTGTCAAAAAGGGTTTTTAATCATGGCGGCTTACGCTCGCGCTCTCCAGCGACGAAATTCTTGTGGATTTACATCTCATGGCTGAAAATTATCAACATTTTTGTTGACATCGAACTCCTCGTTGCGTAGCAGCGATGCAACTTTCGATATAGCATTACAATCGTAAATTCAACACCATCCAACAGAGATTACGTTTTGTTCATTCGTTGTTTCTCCTCGAGAGTTTATTTTCAAATCCCCTCGGCCCTCTTCGTCTACGTTCAACGATCTCGACGATTCATTCATCGTTCTTCGCTCCAACGACACTATCGACTTCCGTTCGAGATATATAAGAGTGGAGAGCTCTATATGATCAGAGATTTATATCGCTAGGCGGCGCCGACGTTATTGAAGATCCTTATCTCGGATTAATGATACGATAACGATTCCACGCCAAGAGTCATATCGCCCAAAATCACTTTCATGTGTGCTCTTCGCTTCCTCTTCATTTCGCTCCGTTTCCCAGCAACTTTTTCGCCATATTATTTTGTCCTCAGACTTCGTGCTAAATATCAAAGTTTTTTCGACAAATTTTCGATGAAAAACGAAGAATCGGGTCGGCTTTAATTTCGTCCAAATATCACGAAGTTTTTTTAATTGTCACGCACTCCGGTATAAACTTATCGGACTACGAATCGGCCTTGTGAAAATAACGAAGAACGTACAACCGTATCGTCATTATAATTTATTCAATTCACTCAACCTGGCAAAGTTACGGAACTGAAAAAAAATCCATCACTGACAAAAGTCTGTTTCAGTTCCGGACAGTTCGCTGAAATGCTTGAATTGGAATAAATTCTTTCGTTTTCATTGTGCGAACGTATTCGTTGTGCTACGATTCTTCATAAAAAATCCGACCATAAATTTTTACGTTTTCTCTATACCAGTCCCTTGCATACCTGGAATTCGAATGTGCATCTTTGAAATTCACGAGAAATATGCTTCCCAGTCTTTTTAGTTCTCAACCCTGTATTTTTTTTGTTTTTATGGATTTTCAGTGTGTAATCCACTTATGGCATTAGAGTAACCATGGTTGGGTCATGGTTTTTATGGATTACCAAAATTTTCGTCAAACAAACAAAATTTGCCATCACCAAGACGTCCTTCTAATTAAAATTCTTTTTTTTCCATTCCCTCAGTTTGTTGTGAAAAAAAATAAATAAAAAGAATTCCTGTCGAAATAAAAAAATTAATTTATCGCTTTTCACATTTTTTTACGTGGAAAATTCGTTTTCTTGACGTAAAATAGAACGATATACCATTTTTATTTCCAACAAGGAGACTAATCGATTTTTCAAGGCAACGAGAAGCTCTATGACGAAAAAAAAAACTCAATTTTACAGTCATTTGTTTTCTGTCCGGGTTTTCCAATATTATAAGAGATTCGGACGAAAGTGAAATATACGATCTGCATGTAAATCCGTATTCGTACTCCAGACAAATATGGTCTCGTTAATATTGTCTATTTTTCGATCGATACATGTCAACGGTCTATGGCGATAACCTCGCAGCTATTAAATCACAGCGAGTCGAAGAAAACAAAGTGGAAAACAAATCTCAATACGAATGAGTCTCTGGATATTCTTGAATTTGTATTCCAACATTCAATATATTATTATCATCGTAAATACTAATATTTCTCGAGTTTCAATGAAATTTCTCGTCCTCGGAACTGCACTCTCGTTATATAAGTGCACTCGATTATACGAAGATATTGCTCGTGCAGTGGAAAATCATGAATTACGCGAAATCATGAAAAACGTTGAGAACGAATTCATGTCGTCGAAATGAGAGCAGAGGCGAGAGGAATATCACTGCAGAATGTTTTCATCGAAACACACAATCGATCTTAATTTAATTTGATAAAATGGAGGAAAAAAATTGTTGGCGATGGTAATTTGACGATTGAGAGAAATAAAAAAGAATAGAGCGCCGATCTGCTTCGATTTTAATGATAAAATTGCAAGATTTTTCATTAAATAACGAATCAATCTTCAGTGGGAAAGATGTATAGCGGAAAACCGTGTACGGAAGCGGAAAATCGTTGAAATTCAATCAAACGCCAAGCACATTTCTTTTCTTCGAGTAAATAAATTGAGTTTTCATCTCATCGGTCATTTTTCCAACATTTTTACGATATTTCTATTGAACCGGTCGCGCAGTTTATCCGTTTCCTCGTCGTCAATACTTTCCGCGTAAATATTTATACACACATTGGCAAAGATAAGGATATGTGTAAATATGTAATTTGCAAGGGAGGACAAAAGTGACGGGAAAGTTGGTATTAATCTCGGATGAAGTAAATATCGTAACTTGTTCCTTCTCTTTAGTGGCACGTTATTTCTTAGCTTCCTTTGTCATGTTTTATGTTTTTCACATTTCCAGCGGTGCATTCTCGGAAGTTAGACTGGCCGAGAGCAAGGACAAGCCCGGGCAAATGTTTGCAGTCAAGATAATCGACAAAAAAGCCCTTAAGGGGAAAGAAGACTCGTTGGAGAATGAAATAAAAGTGCTGCGAAGGTAGGACTTATTTTATATTACTATTTTTGCACCATTTGATTTTTATTATCATTATTATTATTATTATCGATCGTATGGCTAATTAATTTACTCAAAAATGGCTCGTTGCAAATATCTTGTTTAATTATCAATATACATACGTATATTCGTAACAATTTGATTATTAAAAAGCCGTTGTTTTTAGCAACCAGTTCCAAAGTTTGTCGGAACTGTTTATTTTTCTCTATTTATTTAATTTTTTATCTTTTTTTTTACATCATTTATTTTCCTTGTTTATTTTGTTGGTTTATTTGTACCGTGCATGCAGTTTTCTCTTCCTCTTTTCCACTCTCACTCGATGCCAGCTTATATTTTTCGTCATGAGCATTGGCGCGTATTTCGTGATATTAATATACGCTCGTAATATTTAAAGAATTTTTGTAAATACTATTTTGTACTATTAGCGTAGACACGAAACGTCAATAAAGACATTTGTCGCGACGTAGATTCCAGTAGTCCGTTCGATTCGTCGAGCAAACTATTCCCATTGCTTTCAATCATGCAGATTTTCACGGATTTACCAATCGCGAGATTTTTTTAGTACGTCCTTAAACAACAATCGCGATCGATATACTTTCTTCCTGTCGGGCCGATTATTTTCCAACATTTATTATTTACCTTCATCACTAAATACCTTTTGATCACATTAGTTTGACTGGGTACTGCGTTATGCCACGTGGCGCTCCAATATTCAGAGATATTCCACGCCGGAGAGCGTCCATACACCATCAGATGATATTATTTCGAATATTTAGCGCGTACAGTCGCCACCAAATATTAGGCTTCGATGAAAATTTTGACAAATACCGAATCAACCGATAACACAACAAATAAATTCACCATAAACAACGACGAGAATAATGTCAGCGATGACTAAATAAAACAAAAAAAAACTACAATTATCTGATTTTTTCCCAAAATTTCAATAAAAAAAAAAAAAAAAAAAAAAAAAAAAAAAAAAAAAAAAAACTCAGACTCGAGTTATTGGAAGTTATATAAATTGTCAACGATATCACTTTTTTCTGCTCACTCTTTCTCAATGTCAGTGTGCTAATATGTATTATGAACATTATTGTGCAATGAAATTACAGCAAATAATTTTACACGCGTCTTACTCGCTCTCTATCTCTTTCTCTTTCTCTCTTTTCTCTCTCTCTCTCTCTCTCTCTCTCTCTCTCTCTCTCTCTTCTCTCTCTCTCTCTCTCTCTCTCTCTCTCTCTCTCTCTCTCTCTCTCTCTCTCTCTCTCTCTCTCTCTCTCTCTCTCTCTTTCGCTGTATCAACATTATGTCTGTCTAGCTCGTTCTCGTTCCCACTGTCTTTTTTGCTCCGTAACAGTCCAATACGAAGAATATTATATACATTTGTGTCGATTGCGTGTAAATTTCTGTAAACAATAATCGTTGTACACTGCCTTACGATATTGACTTTGATAAGGAGAGCTTGTAGATCGTTGACACAAATAATCCAGTGGTTTTTAGTCCACTGACTCTGTATGGTAATGAGAGAATCTGTAACAACAAGTTAAAGAAAAAGAACAACATTAATAAAATACGAGAGGCTCATGCGAATTGAACAAAACATCAAAGTTATCACGTTCCAGATTGGTCTTTATTTTATTTATTCACGATCATTTTCTTCCTTATCACTGCACCTTTTCGATATAAATTTTTTACTACTCCCATAAGAACACCATGCCCCCGTTAATTACACAAAAATCTCACAAGCGATTCTCTCCAATCCAGAAACCGAACGTGAGTCGTCGTTCAAATTAGAGTTCACTATAAATACCAATTAAATCGAAATAAATCATTAACAAAAAATATAAATCTTGATCAGCAATAAATACGACTACGATATTATTTTTAATTAGCCGACAAAAGTATAGACACCATGCGAACGAATTAACAGCCACTATTTCGACCTTTTCACTCTGTTACATATTTGTGTACGGTCTTGTTATTAATTCGTAGGTTCAGTGAAACTGTGACACCACACAGTGGTGACGGGCCGATCAAGTCGGATAATAGTGACGAAAGAGGATGGTAAGTTTGGGCCCTCGAATCAATCAAAATCAATAAAAATTAAACAAACAAACAAAACGGGCATTAAATTATTATTATTATTATTATTATCATAATTATTACTATTATTACTATTATTATTATCGTAATCCATATTCATTTTATTCGTTTTCATATTCATATATATTTAGTTTTTCTTTTATTCCGCATAATCGTTCGAAATCTCTGTCCATCGTATTTTTAGTTTCGATCATTTTTCATGGCACGCGGACGATGATTCGTTTTTTTCTTTTCTTTCGCACATTTAACATTTTTCATATTTATATATAGTCACTCTACGTATCAATCACTCGTTGTGTATATTCGAATTAATTATTCATCAAACACTACACATACGGAAGAAAACAAAAAAAAGATCGCACTCGGAACGAAGAAATCACATCGCGCATTTGTTTTTCTTTGGTTATCCGTGATAACGAATTCGACGCTCAGATAATTGTCCGTATTGTTGGAAATCCCAGAATAATCGAATGAAATCAACCCCCACGGCGCTCTTGCTTGATCAACTTGACGTGCAGTCTCATTTGTCGTTATGCGATTTAAATGATGATTTATGCTCGTACAGTCACGCCCAATGCCAGTCGATACAAATTGTATTAATCTTCTTCGTACATTACCTTCCATCTCGTCAATGAACAGCTCTTCCGTAATTAAGTTCCTATTCGATTTTCAAACTGTTTATTCCTTTTTAGTAATTGCCATGAAAATTGGGTATCGATTTTCAAATTTCTTTGCTTTTTTATTGCCAAACTTTTTTTTCCTCTCGATTAATTATTTTCGCGTTTTTTGAAAATCAATTTTGATTCTCGAGTGAAAGAAAAAAATGTTTTAAAATTTTGAATGATTTGTCAGAGTTTGCGAAATCGCATTTTAGGATGCGACTGTGAAAGCTAAACATCTTTTAATGCTCGTCGAATACAAAGTGCTTTCAGAAAGGCACTTGACATCGTGCGTCGCCGATTCGTTTCTATATACGGTCTAAAAATGTTGAGTCCTCGGTGTCGAAAGAATATCGTCGCGTTCATTGCTTTTTTCCATTGCATAACTAACAACTTCTTCCATGTTTCAACGATTTTATTTCCATAATAATCGCTGACATTATTCCCACCGCTTTGCCATTCCGTTTTAAGGTTTTGCTGCTTGCATCCACTTTTATTTTTTCAGTTTGCGCTTTGAATTTTTGTTGGTCTTGTATATAAAGCGATTTTTTGAGTGACACCTTAATTTTAAGTAATTATAGAAAAATCTATCGATAAATATCGATAATCGATATTTTCGTGATCAAGAAATTTCGAAAATCGTAAAATTCAACGAATTCGACGATATAATATATATCATCGTACAGAAAACTTGCTCACGCTCCAATTGTGAAAAAATACTTCGTCCATATGACGAAGAGAAGATCGAATTATAAGTTGACGATGGGAAATTAGTCGCGGAAGGCATTCGGTGAGAGAACGCCAAGAGTTATATAACGTTCTGATTAGCATGGAATATCGTCCGCACAGACTATAGTCTCTGAAAAGTTCGAAGCGTTCGGCGTACGGAAACTACACTCGATTTTAATAAAATCGTGAATAACTCAATAAATTGTTGGATTTTTCTGATGGAGCCATTCCTTTTGGAGTCTCTCGATCGAGATGAACTCCAGGAGAAAACGAATAATTGAGAGAACGTATAACTCTCGAACGTTTTGTCAACGAGCATTTATTTCTCTTTCTTTTTGTTGCCTCCTCGCTTCTACAATCTCGAACGAGATTCTGTGAGCTTTCACTTCTCCGTTTGACTGAGTTTAGGCACACGAGCGTTCAGCCGTACACTCAATATTCCAAACGGCATAACACGAATTTTCCTAGCAAAAAAAAACAAAAAAACAAATCCTCATATTTTCAACGTTGAAAATTTTTTTATTCATTTTTTTCAATTTATCGCGTTGTTCCGAATTGGAACAATTTACAAATTTGATGCTAACGAACCGTGCTGCAACATAGAAATGTATTATTTCTTTATCATTCAAGAAAAGAGTTGAAAATTTTGGGGCAGCAGCTTCGCAGGATGTTTGCAAAAAGAGAAAATAAACGAATGGACTTCCGGGACGCCGCTGGGACGAAGTAACGAGTGTAAAACACTCCGAAGTATCAAAGCAGCGTAAAAAACAAAGCTGCAGAAAAAAACGTACAAAATACATATCCGCATAATGAACGAAGAGAATTTACCCTTTGCCTAGTCACGCACGGGGCCTCTTCGTGTTTCTCAATTAATTACAAGTGCAGTACATCGCGCAAATACGAATGGCAGATCCGTTTCCCTTCCTTTCTCCCTTTTTCACTTTGTCTCTCACTCTCCCTTTTCCTCTTTCTCTCTGGGATTCCTCCTTCTCGTCGAGGGATCTGTTAATGAATTTTTTAACGACGTTGTCATTAATATTTCATTTTTTACACACACACAAACATGATTTTAAACGCTCACCTCCTTTTCGACCTTTCAAGGGTCAAAGGCTCATGCTCCATTATCCCTCCCAAGGTGTTTAACTTACGACATTACTTAATGGTGCTAATTGTACACGCACACCAGTAAGAAAGTCATGAAAATATCACGCGACGACGATGCTCTAAAGTTTTCAACGTTCAACCGCAACAAACTTTTTTCCACTAGAGTTCAGACTGCGTTTCCGGTGTTTCCGCCAAGAAACTTGACACATTGTCCCAAAAAAACCAAAAGCAGAACGCGTCAAACCAAAATTAAAGAAAATCATCGATCCAAAAACCGAGAAACAATAAAACGAATCAAAATTTCTCAACCCACCCACTGCCGAATGGTAGAGAAAAAAAACACAGCTCAATTCTCGTTTTTTCCATTGACACGATTTTCCGAACTATAGCTGGTCCAATATTTTTCTCACCAACAAATTTATACGATTTACACTCGATAGCATGCGAACGAGTGCACTTTTAGTGTCGTTTGCTTAATTCTCTTCGTTGCACTTAGTCGAAGCTGGGAAATCAATTGTCGATCAATTATTATTCTTAATTATTTAATTTGCTTGAAATCGGTGATGGTACTTGGGACCTATTGTCTATGTATGTTCACACGAATGTTTATGTAATCACATTTTATTCGAATGCGAAACATTGATTTACTCAATTATCCAATTATCCATGCAACGACAATTATTTTCATTGCGATGAGGATATTTGCTTATCGCTATTTTGCCACGCACAATTAGATTTTGGTGTCAAAAATGGGTAAATATATCGAATCATGGCTCGAGCTCACAGCAGCTCCGATTTTTAATATAATCCTCCTCATTACTCAGCGACAGTGCTACCTAAAATATTATGGAAGGCTATGGGGGGGATCGATAGCACGAGAAAAAAAATCGTGGCAGAAAGTCGTTTTGAGGAATTTTTAAAAAATGCAAATCGATAAACGACTCGAAAGTTTTTTCAAATTTCTGAATTTCAAACAAGAACGAAATTCGATTAATTTTTTTAGTCTCTTTATGAAAAAATCGAAAAAGAAAATTCGATATTTGGAAACTCGATTCGATATAATCACCAGAAATTTTCATGAGCTCATAACAGTTTATCAAAATTGATATTATTCGAGGATCGAAGTTTCGATAATCTGACAATAATATCCGGACGTTAATCTCTGGTTTGTCTATCGTTATAAATGCCACCGGCTCTGTGTACACGTATGTATTGATGAGTGTCGACACACGCTGGGGTATTAGTGGTGGGTTTGGTATAGAAAATATACGAGGGAAAAAGCTGTTATTTGCGTTGAAAGACGTTGATTGTTAATTGGGAAATATTGCTTAGTACAGGCGCTTATTATTTGGTAATTTGACGTCGTGTATGTCCAGTGATTGGTTTTTTTTTTTTTTATCTCATCTTGTAACAAACGAACGTAAAAATTGATGAGTTGATTGTGGATTTGCGTGACTTTCAATCGTCACGTACATCCTTAAATTAATCAAGCCGATCGAGCTCCATATTTTGATTTTTATTCCAGTTCTCTATTCCGAATGTTTTGAATAAACTTTTTTTTTTTTTACTAACTCCATTATTTTTAATGAAAAATTCGTAAATGCCTGAGCAACATATATGACTTTAATATTTAATTCCAAATCGATACATTGTCATGATATAAAGTTTATATTGAGTGGTCGACATTTGTCCCACTTGTACTTACTTTCCCTCGTTCGGAAAGGGAAGTTGGCCCTATCGTTAAAAGCACCAATGTGTATATAGAAAATTATGATACCTATAGCATGATGATGGTAAACTCTGCCTCTCCTTCCCTTTGCTCTTTCTCTCTCTCTCTCTCTCTCTCTCTCTCTCTCTCTCTCTCTCTCTCTTTCGCTCTCGCGGAGCTGATCGCACATACAAACACTTTGACACATACACGTCGCACGAGCTATCTCGGCGATACTAAAAAGTAAGTTTTATACGAGTAAGCAAAGACCACACCTCGTTAACTGGTTGTCCACCAATTGTTTCAGGTTAACGCATCCCAACATTGTTCAACTGTTGGAAACTTTCGAGGACAAGCACAAGGTCTATCTCGTTATGGAACTGTAAGTCACGTTCGTCCGCTCTTGTTTATTTTTCCTTTTTATTCGTTTATTCACCTTTTCTCCCTCATCCCTCTCTCGCTCTCTGTTTGTTTCATCTTTCGGGGCTCCCCGGAAACTTTTATATTATATTTTATTTATTGTCAGATATTGCAATAACTTTTAATTACCTCAAGCACCAAACATTCAATCCACAGTCGTTTGTTCATACAAATTTACTCGAGCCAATTACCAAGTGCTTTTTTTTGTCGTTATTGTTATCATTATACTTTTTATCCATTAATCACTATCTTCTCAACTTGTGAGAGATTTCCTTTCGATTAAAAAAATCTCATTTATACTCAGAGGCTTAATCCGGTATAATGAAAAAAATTTCCACATTTTTCGTCATTTAAATTCCAGCGAAGATTAAGAGTTTATTATTCGATCCAATGAACGTTAGATTTGCAACGGTCCGTTCGTTTTTTTTTTCCCTCATTCATTGCAAAACCTTTTCCATTGTTGAATTCCGCGGAAATCCTCGTATCGAAAGGTCGATTGTTACTCTATTCATCATTTGTAAAGCTGGTGATAAAAAAAAATCGATATTCTTTATTGGCGGTCGCCATGTCACGATCGTGCTCGCTGTACGGGAGTCCAGTGAAATAATTTGTCATAAATGGCAATACAAGTTCAGAGAAAGGTGCAGGAAAAAAAATGGGGCTCTGACGTTCAACCGTTTCGGATATGTTTTTTTTTTTTCTTTTTTTTTCAATGTCTTTTTTTTCTCTCACGTTCCTATTTTTATCGCTTGTTCGCAATATATTCAGTGTCACCGGCGGCGAGCTGTTCGATCGTATCGTCGAGAAAGGCTCGTATACGGAAAAGGACGCATCGGGATTGATAAGACAAGTACTCGAGGCGGTCGATTATATGCACGAACAGGGGGTCGTGCATCGCGATCTTAAACCTGAGAATCTACTTTATTACAGTCCCGCCGAAGATAGTAAAATAATGATAAGCGATTTTGGCCTATCGAAAATGGAGGACTCGGGGATAATGGCGACAGCTTGTGGCACACCAGGATACGTTGGTACGTTTGACATCAAATTTTTTCCATTTTTTTCTTTATATTTTCCTTCCTGTTGCTCCAATTTCTTGTTCACCTCGGTCTGCACACCGAGAAGTGATAAAGAATTATGAACATGTGCTGCGAGGCGTTTGGAAATTCGAAAATAAATTTGCATCAGAATTACCGAGGCAAGCATCTGGGCGTGAACTTCTCGGTTCTACTATTTGTTAACACATTTCACAGTTGTTTCGTCTCTTTACCTTTATAACATTCGTTCGATATTTCACGTATTTCTCGCTATTGAAGAATCCCTCGTTCCCCGGCGACTTGAAAGGTATTCTTTTCAATTCGATTGCTTAACGTTTTACAATTTATTCGTCAAGACATTTCAATGTATCGAAAAATTGAAATTTTTTCCGTCCATTTCCATTCTCTTTTCAACTCATTTCCTTTTCTATTATCCTCTCCCTGACGGATTCATACTTTCGAGATTTTTTTCCAAATTCTCGATCCATGCAAAATCCTTAATAATTCAACTTCCGGATGACTTATTCGTCGCTCTCGATTTACAGCCCCCGAAGTGCTGGCGCAGAAGCCGTACGGTAAAGCCGTCGATGTATGGAGCATAGGTGTTATATCGTACATCCTTTTGTGCGGCTATCCACCATTCTACGACGACAACGACGCTAATCTGTTTGCACAAATCCTAAAAGGTAACGTAAATAAAAAGAAAAAACGTAGCCTCTAGTACGATTCGTACTGAGAAACCAAAAACAAACAAAAAATTATTCGAAACACCGAAAAGCAATGGAAACGAATTTCACTCACTATTTTTTCTATTATCTCATGTTCTATTCGCCTATCCTGTCTTTTTATTTCTGCATAGAGCGTTAAAAAGTTTAAAAATAACAAACAAATTAAAATAAACAAATGCATTATAATTTCGATTTTAAGGTACTAGATTAGTTATGAATCGCAGACACTAGCGTAGTAAGTAAATAATGAGTGAGTGTGAGTGTGCAACACTACGAGATTAATGTTTATTCGATTTTATTGTTGCTTTACATTTTTTTAGTCTAATTAAAATGTTGTTTCGAAGAATTTTGTGACACGAAATAACGCATAACTCTAGGCCCTTAAAAGAAGAATGCTTTGACTCGATTTTGAACTTTCTTTAATTTACCATGTATATATTTATCGTTTATTTTCATTTTTGTCCATTCTCCGACTTAATACTTCATTCGATAAAACAACGAAATCGTCTACTCTATAGCAAAGAGCTAACCAGACTGTTGTAGGTGAATTTGAATTCGATTCGCCATACTGGGACGACATAAGTGACTCCGCAAAGGACTTCATTCACAAGCTCATGTGTGTCAATGTCGAGGAACGATACACCTGCAAGCAAGCACTGGCGCATCCATGGTGAGTTTCTTCAACGACGCAAAGGAAAAGAAATAATTGGAAAGAGATAAATTATCTATTTTTTATATTCGTTTCAATTTTTATATCTACACACTTTTTCCAATGAAAAAATTGTCAATTTGTGCCAACTTCTGTGTTAATACGTGGCTTTTTTTGCCTGAGACAATAGAGGAGAAGGGAAAAAGCTATGAGCAGGGCCGTACAACGGTAAAACGTGTGTGAATGTTAAGAAAATGTGAAAAATCAAAGTCAATGAAAAACAAAATTTACGATATTTACGTGTATAAACGCCTCTTTGCATATTGTTTACTGTGTATCTATGCCCCAGGTAGCAAGGATATCGCGAGAACACACAATTAGCCCGTATAATGACTAAAAAACAAACAAAAAATCAAAATTTGATTGTAAGTAAGTAGAACCAAAGGAAAAACCAATAATTCAATATTTTCTGGGAAGGTCAGAAGGTAAAATCAACTAAATTAACTGGGTTCTCATTCTCTAAGTGTCTTTCTCCTCATTCGGTTATTATTCGCATCCGCATAAATATTATGTGCTATTTGTGGTTCGTCATTGTAACAAATTTCAACATTTGGAAAACATGAAAAAAAAAAACAAACAAACATACACCAAAATTGCGCTGTCCGCAGTCTAACAATTTCGTTTATGTGTCGTGAAAGTCGATATGGTGTTCACGATGGGTCAAAGATTAGGGAAAAAGGAATCTGTCAAGAAAATTGAAATTCAATAAAAAATCAATTTTTCATTTGTGCAATAGTCTGAAGGAAAAATCTTTGAAGTTTCAAGGTGAAAACGACATTTCCCTCATCTCTGACCGACTCCCTCTAACTGGAACAAACTTTGTCACCAAATATCGTCCCCGGCCTAAAAAAAGCGGTTGAAAATCGTCGTGAATGTTTGGTCTGACCATTCTCTTTTGAAAATTCCGTTTTTTCAGGATTTCCGGCAACGCAGCGAGCAATAAAAATATCCATGGTACTGTATCGGAACAACTTAAAAAGAACTTTGCCAAGTCAAGGTGGAAGGTTAGTAATTTGTTTTTGATTGGCAAACGCGGCTGATCGTTTGTAATGTTTGCTCGCCAGGCTCCGTAGGAAAGTCTCCCTGTTGTCTCATGGTTGCAGCAAGCATATCACGCGGCTACGGTCATCCATCAGATGCGACGAATGGTCCTAAACAACGATCATCAGCAGCAACAGAAGCAGCAGCAGCAGCAGCAGCAGCAGCAACAGCAGCAGCAGCAACCGCAGCAGCAACCGCAGCAGCAACCGCAGCAGCAGCAGCAGCAGGGCCTAGGATCGACAGGCCCCTCTACAGGCAGCCAAATGTCACGAACCGAACAGTCTTAATTAAATCGCAAGCATCATCACAGAGCAACAACCGGGACAACAACGTACTACAAGCAAAGGATATTAAAGGGTCACCGAGGTCGACGCCGAACCCGTTAGCGACAGCATCACCTAATTTATCCACGTTACCCACAAATACACAATTATATTTGCGCAACAAACGCTTCAAGCTGTGGGGTAACACACGCACCGCACTCTCTACCCTCTTTCGTACGAACGTATCGCATCTGAGAAGGCAGAGAAAGCATAAGAAAAGCTGAATCTCATATTGCTAAATAATATTAATATCATATATTATAAATATATATAAATATATATATGAATATCAATATATATGTATATCGATATATATTTATAAATATTCAGCGTATATGTACATTTGTATACATATGAGACTTATGTATATACATATACGTATTACAGTAAAAGAATTAAACCGTTAACGAAGAAATGCTGTGTTATTACGAGAGGAAACGATAGGCGAAGCTTTCGTCGTCAATTCTAACGACTCGCTTCGCCGGACAAGTCGTTAAAGCCCATGGCTAACTCTCGTCGGGCGGAATAATTAGAAGAAACAAAGAACCGTATAAATATTCGAGATAATGTGGATAATCGTTGTCTCTATTGCCGTTGAAAGAACATTTTTGAAGAAATAACATGATGAAGAGAATCGTATTCCTTCGCGGCCGAAGACACTCAGCTCTTAACGTTCTCCGGGCAAATAAAACACCTCTCTGGGGTTCTTTAACTCTGTAACTAAAGTAGTTTTCAATCTTGCTGTGTTGATTGTTGAAAGAGAGAGAAAGAGCAAGAATACTGAAAGAAAGAGTTATGTTGAGCGCGCATTGTCTTTTCAATTCACTAAAACACGTACACATTTAAAAAACACGCTGAAAAATTCGTCTAGAGTGTGAATCATCCTCTTTCCACACTCGGCTGTGTAATATATTATTTATGTATTGCTTATATACGTATATTATATATTACATAGTAATTTACGCGACGCTTGAACGTCGTAAACTCGCTCCACTCGAAAGGCGAACGCGATACAACGACATATCTTAATAATTCACTCGATGACAAAACACAAGTTGAAAAAAAAGGAAGAAAAGTATATATATGCATATATGAAAGAATAATAGGAATCTACGACCTCGCACGAGATCCATTTACTCGAGAAGTCGACCGCGACGGAAACGTTTCAACCGCGGAGATTATCGATTACGTTCTTTTACATCGGATCATTTAAAAGGAAGAAAAAGAGTCGAATTTTACATAGAAACCGACATACCCGTTGCCAGAGATCTCAACTTATTCAAAGAACCAACTTTATTCGCGTAAACGGTTGCTCGTGTGGATCCAATATTTTTCAAGAGATTGTACACTTTGCGATGTCGGTTTACACTATTAGTTAGAGACTTACACAATGCGCACTGTGCAGAGTCGCGTCGATACTAATATTCGTATGGAAATGAGGATTTCGGAGGAGTCACGAGACGAAATGGCGGAGAGATCATTTCAAGAGAAAAATAAACATGCACATGTTAATATTAAATACAGATTATTATATTATTGATAAAAACAAAAAACAAAACGAATACGTGGTTTTTACGCTACTCATTTATTGTGGCTCTCGCTCTGCTCCGCTTTTTTTCTCTTGGATGACTCGAACTGGACTGAAGTCACTATATCATATACATACCGATATAGACGCATTCATTCTGCTAATATTTTTATTAAAAGCTCTATGTACCATGCACTATAGTTCGGCGATTACGTCGGGTTGTAAAAATGATGAAAAATTAGTGAAAATACGAGTGGCCAGAAGCTCTTCTATGTACAATAATATAAGCTGTCGAACTCCTGGTCAATCGCGACTTTTCCAAGTTTTCCAAATGCCGTTCCGTTCCGAAACTAAATCTCAACATCTAAGGTTGCTTAAGCCCTACGTGCTGGTCCAGTGTGTACAGTTTTCAAATATTCGGAGCATACACTTTTGTAAAAATCGATCTATAGTTCTTACGTGTGGCTTTTTCCAATTAATTCGAGTCCACGGACTTTTTGGACTGTTATTTTATCCATTTGGTTTTTTTTTTCTGCAAACCATACGGACGGGAGCGGTTGGCTCGAATGTCTAAGTTTTTTTCGTTGGTATACAATAGTTTTTCTGATATTACTAAATGCAAACGTATTCCTGAATCTTACTACGATCAATTTATCTCTTCGCAAGTTGTTATTATTATTTTTCTGTCGAATATTATTGTTTTAGAAATAAAAAGATTTTCTTGGTCTGTTCAATAAACGAAAATAGTTGAAAATCGTTACACGCTTTTTTCATGCGAGTTTTTGTATCTTTTGAGAATTTTTTTTTTTATACTTCTTTTTCCGTCGATACTTCGGCGTTTTCCGGCTTACCAGTTGTTTACACAGTACCTAGAGCTCGAGCTACCTTATCAGTAACCGTTTATGTTGATACCGGTGACAAATAGACGTCGCGCCACCTGTTCTTGTAATTCATGCTGACGCGAGAGAAAGAAATGACACGATCAAGGCAACTTCCGATCAAAACGAACAGCATTTTGCTGATTATCGCTCCTTCAACTTGAATCTGTTCAATCAAACTTTGGCTGTGAGTCTATCGAAGTTGTTCGATCGAAATCCACGCCGTTATACTATGCGCGACCATGTGCACACTAGCAAGCTTTAGTTTCTTCCGGTTTCTTTTCGTAATTCCAATCGCCTTGCTCTTCTCTCCTTCCCTCTCTCTCTCTCTCTACATATATAATTCTATGTTTGTGTGTCATTGCGGGAAACGTGTGGAATCGACTGCAGAGCGTTTTCTGCCAATGAGAGTAAAAAAGAATTTCACAAAAAGAAGTCAAAGTAAAGAAAAAAAAGCTTCAAATTGCAGTCTCTTGCTTGAACCAATATCGAAAAGCTTCAAGACCGAAACATTTCCTTGCACGAATTGGATGTTTTCTGAAACGAGGTCTTTGAAAATTGTTATAGGAAATGAAAGCTTTTTTCTCTTTTGCATAAATCTGCGAAAAACACTGCGATCTTAAGATCGCAATTGAAAATCAAAAGTATCCAGAAATCTTGCTATTCGCGTATGAGAGTTAGAAAAAGGAATCAGTTTTGTTTCTTGACGAATATTTTGCGAGAAAGAATCCAGACTGGTATCCACTTACGAAATTGCTTTAATTTCTCTCTCTTTCCCTTCAAATTTGCCATGCATTCGGATTGTCTCGATCCTGATCAACCGTGTAGAAACCATAGTCAGAGATCCACGTCGAATTTACTTTGAAAGTGAAAAACTTGTCTTCTTTTCTTGGAATCGCACTAGAGCTCCGTCCGAAATATTAGCAGTTGTTGACAGATGGTTGATTAAGATGAAAGGCTCGAAATCTCATTCGATGGGGTTTGAAAAAATTGTGGCACGACTTGACTCGCATCGAATGATGTTTGATTTAATCATAACTATTAAGAATATCTATATCTTCGATAAACTCTTCTGAAAAAAGGAAAGAAAAACATGCAAATCTATGAGAACATTTAATAAAAAAAATAAACATAACTAACAACTTTAGGACGAGACGACGCATGCACGAAATTATACATCATAGTATATTATATACAAGCTTACGAGTCATTTAGTCCAAAAATTGGTAAAGATACTTGGTACCTAAAAAAAAAAATGCGATAACTATTTACATTGTATTTCACGTTGAAACTTTGACTGAGAAACGTCGAGTCTTATCCGTACGGAAATGACGAGACGTTTCATTGCGGGGGATGAACATTTTTTACCGTGGAACGAGAAAAACAAAAGAAGACGTATCGAGTACTACTTATTATTGTACTTAAAGTAAAACGTTCGTATAACATTTAGGAAGATTAATCGTTTGGAAAGGAAGGAAGGAAAAAATATCATTTCTCATTTATATTGAATAAAAAAGTGTATCTCGCATCGAACGTACTTAAAAGTGATAAAACGGGAAAAATTGATCGATCCATCGAGGCTTATTGCGATGACCATTGACTTAGGATTCACACGGAGTTAACGTTTGTTGACGGAATTTCCGATTGGTTCGTAAAACGAAGACGTGGCAATAAAAATCAAATAATTTGTAAATTACTCATTCAAGCAAATAGAAGCATAACTAATAATGATTTTAAAAATCCATTTCGAATAATAGCTTTTGGAAATAGTCATGAGAAATGAATTATATTTTTTGCTCAGACAATTCTTTTACTAACTGTATTAATCTCTGGCGATACTTGGACGAGCGAAAGACTTTGGCAGTCCACGATAAGAATCTGTAAATGCAATTTCTGATATATATTGTTGAGCTCAGACTGATTGTTGTGTAGAGATTGACTATATATATATATATATTTGCTTTGACGATAAAAGAAAAGAGGGAAAAATGTGAAGATTGTTAAATATAATGTCTTCTGCATTATGATACCTGTTCACCAGCTCAATTTAACGTACACGAGCACGAAACTTCTGTCTTTCTCTCTCTTAACCACACGTTTTTTCCATACTATCTATACATGTATATATATTAACAAAAAGCTTTCACTTTTCATGCTTACGTGGCAACGACAAAACCAGTTTCTCGTTAATCGGGACATTGCCGATGTCCCTGGACGATCTACTGTAAATTATCTATGGAGCATTGAAAAGATGAAAAAAGATACGATTAAGAAATAACGAAACTGCAGGTTACTGAAAGATTTAACGCGGCGTCGTTATACTGGGGAGTCTGTGACGAAGGATTTAAAACAGACACACACATTTGTGGAATTGCCTTTGAAGTAAACATCGTCATGCATAGTCGTTCGTGCCAATATCTGTAATCTTCATAAAACGACAAATAATCTAAAAGAAAAACAAAGCCGGAGCTATTTTGGTGCTAGTAAAAGCGCGTCGTGTCTCGTATCCCTAAAATTTCAACATTTTATCTTCCTTTTCAGTCTCGTCGAGACCAACATTCGCTAATACTATTTTTGTCCAATCAAACTTGGCGCGGAATGCTTCAACGTATTTTCTTTATTCCGATTAATCCACGATAATTGGCCGTGCCTAATGACATTAAAGAAAATAAAAGAAAATTTAGATAGAAAGAAAACGAAGCGAATAAAGACAAATGGGGGATTAAGAATGTGAAATATATATTGTTTTTTTTTTCAACGTGAATTTTATGTAAAGTATACAAATGTTTGACATTTTTATCATTTCACGGATTGAGTTGAAAATAAAAACATGCATAAATAATCAATTATCTGCTTCCTCCTGCGTTTTATTCACGAGTCCTTTTACCCTTCCGCCCAAAAACCTTCTCTCAACAATTAAAACGACTGCAATTATCAGATATGACGAAATAATTACTCGTTCTTTATTTTTGGTTTCTATTAACAAATATTATTCACAAAGTTGTATACATATTTGTGCTAAAAAAATAAGCCACTTGTGATAATAGAACTCATTCAGTGTGGAATCTCATCTCGAATACTTGCCCAACGTGATTCTCTTTTTCAATTCATGTAAATTTTTCTTAATCCCTACGAAAGTTACTCGTTAATAGGGAACATTCATTTGATAAATGATTTCAAGGTCATCCATCGAATGCGCGGAAAGATTCACATTTTTCTCCAGCATCATTGACAATTTGGAAAAAGAAAGCGAAAGCGATCAATGATTCTCGGATAAGAGAAGAAAAACGTGTAACACTTTTGTTCCCTTGAGGTGACCTTGAAATCGCTTAATTTTACAGGGCGTAGTGGAACATCGAATATTTTTAACACACAACTGTGTATTTCAATTTTCACTGTCGATCCTTACATTTTCATTTTTTATATATACAAAATTCCTTAGTCTATTGTTTATACAGAATCGATTGGGGGAGGAAAAATACATGATTCATAATTTCAGAGCAACTCAAGCTTTAGTGTGCAGCGTTAAAGTAAGTTCCATTAAAATAAATTGCTAAATAACGATTAAAGAAAAACAGTAACTAGTTAGAATTTTGGAATTAGCTTTCCTACATTATTTGTCCGTAGGAAAATTCAAGCTGCGTGCTTTACGCCTAACGTAGTGGAAATATTTCGTCTTTTTCAGCCACAGCGATATTCGGGTCTTCAAGTAATCAACAACTTTGTTTTAGTAGCGAATTAATTCGATCATCCACCGAATGGATGGTAAGCTCACATTTGTTCCATCGTTACAATATAAAAAATTTCAAACATTTAGACCATTTACTGAAAGAAAAAAAATATTACGAAAAAATATATATTCGATTAACAATATGCATTTTTTCAGATACTATCGTCTTTCACGTATAACATTTACAAATCGAATGAGCCGTGGTAACTTGGTAAAAGACTCAAGTCTCATTAGGCTCTGCCGATCGGTGATCGCTTCGGCCAGATTCGCTGCCTTCCATCTTCTCTTCGGTACAAAAAGATATCTAGTCATTCTTTATCTTTTTTTAAAGTCATAAATGCACAAAAAGTTACCATGATCGTTCGACAAAGCGGTATTTCGTCTATACGCGCTTTGGTAATTAAACCGTGAATGTATATTCAGCCAGGAACATTGAAAATCCCCGTTTGTACCACTCTCCATCGAGGCTTACTTTGTAAAATCGATCAGAGGCTCGTATTTTTCGCGAATTCATACTCCGCTTGGTCTCCATTGATTAACTTTGTAATGGACTATTTTTATACAATTCCGCAATAGTTCGTGCAATGTGAGACAAACTTATCTGAAAATACATGATTCGTGTGAAAAAGAGACAACGTACGGTTTTGAAAAAAACGAGCTTTCTGTCTCTGGAATCGATTGGCAATAGAGATGCACATCGTTCGACCATTCAAATGCTTCGAGCCATTTTTCTTCTTAAATCCAAAGACACCAAGAATATTTCGTGATTTTTGTGTTTTTTTTCTTCTTATGCACGAGTGTAGCTTTTTTTTCTTGTGTCCACGGGAGCAGGTTCGAGGATGCCCATCTCTGATTGGCAGTAAATAACCTTTCGTCGTCCAAAAAGAACTGATGCCAAAAAAGAGCACCAGTTTGGAGCGGCCGAAGGGAAATCGATGCGAACGGAAATAAATTCGACATAATGTGTAAAGTTTCAGGTTGTGAACAGAAGAAATAAACTTGCGGGAATTATTAATCATCGTAGGCGGTCAACGCTTCTTGCAATCTCGCAACGATCTTTTGGTAAAAGGCAATTTGCTCAGTTAGATGATTCTTCATTGCCTGATTAATGTGGATCTCACGTTCCTTTTGAAAGTGATTCTCCTCAGCCAAAAGAGCTCGTGCTATCACATCGGTTCGATGCGACAGTTCCCGTAATTGTTGAGGCTCCATCTTATGCTCGCTGACTAGACGTTCGCAATCTTTTCGTTTCTGCACCGCACTCTGGATGAAATAAAAAATATTATTAAAGAAGATTATCAGAATTTTTTATCCAATGATATTTTCAATGTTTTTTGCGTGAAAATTAAATCTTTCTAGTGAAAAAAAAACCTTGTGTATACTGATGACGTCAGGGAAACTACTGATGACTCCACGATAAATGTGGAACTTGTCTCCCAGCGGTTCCCAGTCGTATTTCGGCTGCTCGTCGTATAATTTGCCTATATCGTTGTAAGCTTCTCCAGTAGCTTTGAGGGCTTGAGTCAATCTACCTCGCCCAGCATCGTCGACCTCCAGAGCATTTCCCAAGGACGTGAACGATTGGCCAATTTTCTGAAACTCTCGCTTGTACAATACTTGATGTTTTTTGCCGTATTCCATCACCAAAGCCATGAAATTTTTGACAACTGGATCGAGCGCCGTTATGAAACGTGAGAAGGCGTCGATTTGTATCTCAATTTTAATTCCGTCCAATGGCGCCTCCGGACACTGCACCGCGTTGAAGTAATTAACACCCAACAATTCGTCTTTCTCCGCTTGACGCTTGCCAGCTTTCCATCGTTTGTCATCAGTGCATGTTATAAAATGTTCCCACACACGGCTTCTCGATAAAACCGGATGTCGACACACGTAATCAACGAATTCCTGTAATTGAGTTCTTCGGTGTTCTATGAATTGCTCCTCGTATCTTCCCGATATCTGCTTGTCCGGAAGTGGAGGAATCGTCAGGAAACAAAACTTTTCTTCCAGTCTCTCGTGCAACCAATCAAAGTGTTTGTATCGTCGGGAGACTTGAATATTGTTGAACTAGAATTCCCAAAAGCAATTCATTATAAACTCAGCAAACCAAAATTGAAAATGAAAGCTCCAAATATTTTTATAGTGTGAAAAAGATTTTAATACGGTTTCTCGTCCCGGGGTCAGGCTTATCGAATGTTCTGAGCTTCATTAGGATTTTCCATGAAAAATAAATCGTACCGTGGGTGTGAGTTGGTAAACGATGAAACTTTTCAGTCCTTTGAGCTTCGATTCCTTTTTCGGAGAAGTAATAACGCAATTATAAGACTCCCCTGTTGGCACCCACGTGCATCGACCGTCTTCTTCTTCGATGAAAACTTTTTCGTTCTCAGGCACCGGAATGACTTTGGTGCCCAGCAAAAAGCTATCCTCGCTGGATTTAATGAGCGTCGAGAACTTGGTGTTTTTCTTTGGTACGTTCGGGATATTTCTGTCTGGTATGACGGAGTGTATGCCCTGCATGGATATCGTATCATTGTAGTCTGCTCCGGGATGGCTAGATTGTAGCGAAGTATGTTGGGGTTGGGAATAATTGGTGGGTACATAGGCCTGCGTCTGCCCAACCTCTGAATCGTCGTCCCAATCATCGTCCCAGTAGTCGCCAGAGCTTTGCTGCGACGTCGTCAAACTGACAGCTGCTGAGGGTTCGGGAACGATCCATAAATGAACAAAAAGAACAAAGAAACATTGGATATGGTATGCGACTCAGAGAAGACGGAAAAATTGAAATCGGCGGGATATTTTGCCAGCACTGAAGAGTTTTATGCAGTTTGTATTGGAATTTTCAGTTCTTTGGATTTAACGATACTTTGAAAGTTTTGACGGAAGGAAAATAAGTTCCTGTACCTGGAACCGGAGTCGTTGGCTCGGCGATTTGAACGTACGCTGCTGGGAATAATCCAGTCTTGTTGGATTGGTTATATCCTTCGCACCATCCATCGCCAACATTGTCTCTAGTCACTGTAAGAATTTCGCCAGCAAGAATGGACAATTCGGCTGTTCCAGGTTCACCAGAAAAATCGTATAGTGCTCTCACCTAAGAGAAAATTGAATTTTTTCGAATTCGTTTCTTGTGCGATGTTTTTGAGTAGAAAAAAAAGAAAAACATCGGTGGAGGAATGAGTTCTGAACAACGGTCAAAAATAAGTCACGAGTAAAGGAGATTCTTACAGTCACTTGTAGAATACTCGTTGCAAACTTGCACTACATTTTTTCGCCCCGTATTTTCACTCACCTGCTGGCCTTCCATCGCACCGTCGACTCACTTTCAAACTCCGCTCGATTTCGTATCTCAACTATTTATTGTTGTGATTTTTGATTGTTTTCTTTTCCGAATATGAGTATCGACGTGACGATCACCGGTCACATTATACACCCTCCACCTGCCTCGTAATCAGACGGCTGACATTTGCGCGTTCGCATTTGTGTTCGTCCGCTGTCTTTCCCCCACTTTTCCGCAACAGATCTCCCACTGACAAACCAGGAGCGTACGGATATGCTTTTTGCATTTTTATGACAAAGAAAGAATTTTTCTTTGTTGAATATTTATTGTTATTCATCGTTAATTGATTATGTTAATGACAACGTGTTATCATTTTACATTTCACTGCTACATTCATTATTAATCGCGAATCAGTATTTTATTTAGTTTTCAACGAGAATAATCGTCGACATAACCTCACGAACACATCGGAAAATAGATACCGAAGTGTGCCGAGCAATTAATGGCAAGCGATTTAATTTATTTGTGGAATGGAGATTAAGATAACAGGCAAATGGCAATTATATTTTTCCTGTAAATCGAAAACTGACATCCGTCGATAGATATTTCCAGCATTAGAAAAAAATGGCGAAAAAGGAGCAGGTTTGAAAAATGAAATTACGGATCTGCACAAAGAGAAACACCCTTTTTCGATAAAGATATAACGAGAGCGTATCGAAAAAGTCAACGAATATTTATCGCTCATGCACATGAACATTATGACGAGTTTTCTTTAATGCTCGATTTTTTTTTATTTCTGCAGAATATGATGAATGGCATATGGACATTGTCCATTAGAAAAATATAATATTTTATCATTTATATTCAAGAATACAGAATAGATTTTCAAATAATCGAAATCATGATAAAATTGCTTGATTTTCTGAAGCAATTTTATTTCAATTTATTGTCTTACTCTGTCGGTATGTTCGAATTAGAATTATCATCGATTCGATAGTACGTGGCGAGAGGGCGTTAGTAGTCATTATTAGCTTCCAGGCATAAGGTATTACAACTGTGGATTTTCAAAAAATGAGAATTCACTCAAACTTCGCACAGCGTTGATTTTATTTCATCTAGAAAATGCATAAAAAGAACGAAGATCCTTGGTTATTATTCGATTTCGGAATCACAATCGACTTTCTGAAGCTCGCGTATTTTTTTCTCAAGACGACGAGTCTGCGTGTCCAAAGCCTTGCTTTGAGCTAACCATTTGACACGCAATTCTTGAAATGCTCGTAATTGACGGCGTGTCGAACGGTTTTCCACACTCTGTGCTAACAAGCGATAATCCCGTCGGGTAGGCCACAATGGACGTTTTTCCTCGTGATCTTCTTCCGTATCTTCATCGGTGTATTCGCTCTGAGAAGAGTACGAGGCTCCGGGCGGTGCTTCGAGATGTTCCGACGAACGCGATCTCTCGTTCGTCGAGGACGACGAATGTTTGCTTGTTTCCTTGTGACAACATCGTTTCACATCGAGAAGAAACGAAGCGGGGATGGTGTCGCGTTCGAGTTTCGAGACTTCGAACACCATCTGCGTTTTTCGGCATTACATACGTTCGGTTTTTGACAAAATTCCTCTTTTTCTCCAGCCAATGATAAAAAGATGGATTTCAATTGACGATAACCCTACCTTGCTGTTCGTACTCGGACGCTTCATGCAGATAAATCTCTTCGTAAGGATATCGCTTCTCTTGAAATGCAAACTGCAGACTCGATCTCGCATTGAAAAATCATGATTTTTCAGACCAAGTGCAGTTTCCCATTTTTTCAACAACGACAAATCTTTCGGCGGCTTGAAATACGAAAGACTAACTTGGCAAATTGTACACTTGTCAGCTGAGTTGCACGAAGGAACACAGCACTTGCGTTTCATGGTTCTGACTCGCCGCTAGCTCGTTTGTTTACTACTTGAGTTGCGTATCGGATCGCGCTCTCGTCCCTTTTGTCCTCAAGGTCTCGTCGCTAGATATCTATATATTGTTATTTTCAACGCCTCCCAGCGGATACGAAAACACCATTTTTTCTTGACAGTGCTGCCAATATTGGATTCGAAAAATATTCGAATTATAACCCTCGCGATTGGAATACAAAGTTCCGAAATATTTCGATAATTCAAACGTTAAGTTCACAAGAAAATCATGATTCGACGATCTTAATTCTCCTGTCATCGTTCTGGAGAATATGCAGATTGAATTTCTATCGAAAAATTGATTTCGGAGGAAAACGTGCATTTATACAGATGCCCCTAATTTATTACAAAATTGAATGAAAACCAACGGATTTAATTTTATTTTCAGTTCGTACGATTGACACATTTTTTAAATGTTACAAAGGAATCTTGGTTTCTTACAAACTAACATAATAAATAATAGTTTAAGGGATAAATTATTAAACGATGACAATAAGGATTAAAGTAGTAAGACAACAGGGATACATAAATATATGTAGAAAGGGTGAAACGAGTTCATTGTGGTATTACTTTTTCTTTCGCAAGTAATAAAAAACGGGAGTTGGGTAAATTTGTTTAACAAATTCGTATTACTCGTCGTCGTCGTCGCGATCGTCGAAACCATTGAAATCGTCGTCCACGGGGTCTGCCGCGACTTCGGTAATCATATCATCGATATGGAGGATTTCTTTCTCGGCGATTCTTTTCTTCCTGTACCAGGATTGCCGACGAGTGCGAAGGAAAACGATTTGCTTCTGTTTCCTGTGGCTCAGGTTGCTGATTATAACTCTTTTGGGTTTTCCGCCGTGGGAATTCCTCTGTGCTTTCGCACTTTGAAGTTCGGATTGTAAATTCACGCAGGCGTCGCATCTCGGAGCTTCGTGGGTCGTGACAATGCTGCAGGAATTTTTACGCCAATTTTTGTAAATGTCGACTTGCGCGTTCGCATAATTCGTAATCGGGAATCTCGCCACCGACGGTCCACCGGAACACACGATCAATATATCGAGTTCTTCGACGCAACGTTCAATTTCGCTCTTCGTCAGCACATTCGCTTCGTTTATCTTACGATCCATCACCCATGATGAACAAGTCCCATCCGATAAATTCACGATAACGTGCTTCCTTATACGAGGATATTTCCAACCCTCTAAAATCGTCACTTCGTAAATCATCAAAGACGTATCGCTGATTTTTGATCCCACCCAATTTGATGCTGGCAAATTGAGAGTATGCGGATTCACGTCAGACAATGAATAGTACTCGTGAGACGATCCCAATATTTCCACTTCACCGTCCTGCGGGTGCACAAACGTATTCGACGATCCCTCCAGTCCATTCATTTTTTCAATTGTTGTGGAATCGATTTTATCGATTATTCGGAAAAGTTAATTTTTCTGCAATAAAGAATTATTTTTCTTTACGAGTTACAGCGATCAATTGATTTCTTTTCATTTCCAATGAATAACATTGAGCGTATAGTGTGTTTGTACGATTTGTTACTTTTTATTCGAAAGGAAAAGTAAAAAGTTATTTTTACCGGGCAAATGAATATTTTCCTCCGAATGATTGCCAGTAAACATCGAGAAATGAAACCTCAAGAAGCAATAGTCGAACGCGATCGTGCCGGCATACAAGGACGAGAAGGACAAGTGGTCCAAATGTAAACAAAGAGTAGGGGCTGAGCGTAGCCGACGATGGAATCGGGCGGTGACTCTTTCTCTCTCTTCTCTATATTTGTGTGTATGTTTTCTTTACCGCGAGATCGCTGGCACAACAAAATCTTTTGAAAAGAGAAGTTGGGCAAGCATTTACTTAACGAAGTACTATTTTTATCGATGCTTCGTAACTGAGACAAATGATGGAAAATTTTCTGACAGCTATGGGTAGCGTGAGACGAGATCGAAACAAAGGGTTAAATCGCCTCGCTTACATAATAACAAGTTCATACAATGGGAACAATATTTATATAAACAAATTTGTAACAGTACCTGGTAAAATAAAGTTTAAAACTGACGATTCCCTCGCGAAGTCGATTTCTTTTGCATACACTGATATTTGTAGACGAAGAAATTTCGTTCTGTACGATGGAAATTATAGTCCAACCATCTTTTAATGATTTTCGGTTAAAAGGATTTTTTGTGTCCTGAAATTCGTTATTTGCGGCACGAATGATGAAAATGACATCTGCCCTTGAAACCTTTACGAAAGTTCGGCGATCTGTATAACGCGCCGTACTCGCTCAGACTAATCTTATATCTAGAGCCAAATCGTAGGCTTTTGTTTACTGGATCGCCGGTTACTGGCTGTTTTGTTTTTTGTTTACAGGATGGGCGGGAATCTTTGATTCTATTGGAACAGTCTTGTAGCCCCATCTACTCTGTACAGAAAAGGGGTCGAGTTATCTGTACGCTTCGCAGATCGGATTCTTATCGACTGAAAAAAAAGATAAATCGAAATTGTTTATGCAAAATAAATATTGAATTTTTATTTCAATTTATATTTTCAGACGCTGATATGCAATTTCTACATTTATTATTCCGTTGTTCATTAAAAATTTCGTAATGATATGTATTATTGCATTTTGATTTTGCTCTACCAATCATTTGAAGAGGATCAGTGCTTTGCAACCTTCAAGATCGATCGCAACTTTGAAATATTTCTACTTCCGAGTAAAATATCGTGAATAAGAACAATTCACGATCGTACGAATGTCGAATGAGTTAGAAACAAATAATTAATGCACTTTAGAACGGATCCTGAATAATCAAAACTATGATCATCTTAGCATGAAGATTGACAATCCTGTGGGAAAATACACATTACCAAGATCATGGCCGTCCGAAGAACATTCGGTTTCGGTAAGATACAAAGGATTTCGAACGAGTACCAGGGCAAATGGTCATCATTTACTGATAGAATAAAAAATTACGAAACTCCAGAAAGGTTCAAGGACACATTCGTCGAACGTTGGGGTGAGTTTTTCCATCAATATTTCTTCTCTTTAAGGTTATGCTTGGCCGATTCATTGACAATAATGTAGATTGAGTATATTCGTTCAATGGATCGATGTCATTCAATGTAAAAATCAAATTTTTATCAGAAATTCAATAAAATTTCAGGAAAGTATTGGCGGAATGTTTTCCTCGATTATCAGGAAGTGATCGTAGACGTAGCAAAGCATTGTAAAACTTATCCAGTTCGTGCATCCATCAAAGCCGGACGTAAGAGAAATTTCGTTATTCTCAACCCAAAACTTGATTCCTCAGAGAATCAATATTTCCACAACGTCGATTAAATGTTTTCTTTTTTTTCAGTTTTAGGTGGAACTTACTATTTGGCAAAAAATAATCCCGACGAAATTTCTTACTATCAAGAATTTCTGCAGAATACAATGCGAGTGATTCCCGTGGGTGAATCTGTGCGCAATCCCATAGCTGTGAGGCATATAAAATTCTTGGAAAAGTGTTACAACGAGAACGTCGTTCGATATTTGAATCTAGGAATATTGTCGCTCATATGGGTTGACGATCACGACAATACGTGTTCGAATTACCGAGCGACTTGTTCATATTTACGGCCTAGATACATAACTTTTTACCAAAGAATCATAGATGTCGGTTTCCTGAATAGATGGTGGATTTCTGAAGAGAAAATGCGAGACTATGACGTGAACGAGGAAGAATTCAAAGGCCTTGACTCCTGATTCGTTACGTAGGACTCTTACGTTGTACACAATGATATAAAATATGTGCTGAAAATACATGAAAAATAATCGTTCCTACAGACAGTGATTGCTTTTTTTTAAAAACATTTTTTATTGTGCGAAGTAACTAACATTCGTAAAAGGCGTTTAATACGCTGAGTATATCTGTATAACAATATTCTATAAAAAATATCAGTTTCTTTTTGGTTTGTGATAACACACGATTGGTCTATAATCTATAAAACTGAACAATAGAGAGAAAAATAATTTGCGGTCAGCTGTGAACGAATGCACTCTTCTTCAGAACTCGATGGGACTGGGTCTCGTCAATTATCAATTGTTCACGACACTGAAAAAGAGTATTAGGCACAATATATGTCGATTCACAAACGTCACGAATCAGAAATAATACATTTTCGAAATTCTATTTTGAATTTTTCAATTTTTCGAGTAGGAAAAAAGAAAAATGTCGTTTTGTTGTAAGAATTTCGGTTTACCTCGAGCGTAAACGACAGCTGTACGACAGGGAGTATAAATCATCATACGGTGTGGACGATCGGAGTACGGTTCGGGTTTCGTGAAGTGATCAACATTAGAGTCGAGACGTCCTTCACCTCCAAATTGTGAATCATCACTGCTGAGAGTGATTCTGTAGGTTCCGGGTGAGTAAACGCCGATGGGATAATCGGGAAAAGATTTAGTCGTGTGGAAATTGAACACGAACACGAGACCGGCTCGTTCGCAGACGATTACTTTGTCGTCTTCGTGTTTCCAGCTGACGTAGGCCTGTGCACATAATTTTTATGGTAACAATGAATCCTTCGATGTTTCGCGAAAACTTTAGTCGTTTATGGAAATTTATTTTGGAAAACTTACGGGATCGCAATGGAGCCATCCATATTTTTCTTCGAGCAGGTTCATTTCGCGATCCCAATTGTTCATAAATCTGTACTTGAGCAAATCACCGTCAACCAAATTCCATTGGCGTCTCGCATAATGGTAACTGTCGTTGTTACCGGCACGAGGAAAATCCAGCCACTCGGGGTGGCCGAATTCGTTACCTGAGACAAAAAAAAAACATTTTTTCGTTAAAAGAAGGAAAAAATTACAATAAAATCTCGAAAACTCGAGCTAACGAGACTCGTTATTTGACATCGTGTTTGTATCTGCAATTGCACTCACCCATAAAGTTCAGATAAGCTTCACCACCGAGAACATGAGTGATTAGCCTTATAATATTATGGAGAGCGATACCCCGGCTGATAACAGGATTCGGTGGGCTAACGACACTCATGTGAGTGTACATGTCTTTGTCCATGAGCCAAAACGCAATGGTTTTGTCGCCAACGAGAGCCTGGTCGTGCGACTCTGTATAAGAAACTGTTTTTTCCATCCATCGACGATTCGTCAAGACCCAAACTATGTCCCCCATGGTCCAATTTTCGTCCTTCACCTCTTTTAACAATTTAATCCACTTGTCCGGTATCGCCATTGCGAGACGATAGTCGAAACCGACACCACCCTCATCCACAGGTCTGCAAACTGCTGGCATCCCACTTACGTCCTCGGCTATCGTCACGATCTCGGGATAGAGAGAGTGTAACAGGTAATTCGTTATCATTAGATAAACTACACCTTCGACGTCCACGTTCAGGCCATAATATTCGTCGTAGTGACCACTGAAGCCCTGGCCGAAGCCTCGGGAGTGGTACAGCATCGACGTAACGCCATCGAATCTACAAAAATGATTCATTCAGTTTTTAGGATTTTTTTTCCATTTTCTTTTTTAATTCTTAAAAAAAAAAAACATTTCAGTTCAAAAATATGGAAAAAATACCTGAATCCATCGAAACCATACTCCTCGATGTACCACCGCAGATTCGAGAGTAAAAATCTCAGCACGTCGTAATCTCCGTAATTAAACAATCGACTGTCCCAGAGCGGATGTTCTCCGCGGCTTCCGGAATGGAAGAAACATCCATCGGTACCGTCGAACATGTTCAAACCGTCCATTGTATTTTTCGATGCGTGGGAATGGACCATGTCAAGGAGAACAAAAAGACCGTGCTGGTGAGCGACGTCTATCAATTCTTTCAGCTGCTCCGGCGTACCGTATCGGGAGGAAGCTGCGTAGAACGACGTTACCTGTTTTTATCCAAATAATTATTAACCCTTCGAGTATACACCTCCTATTAGTGCACAGAAGGTCAATCTGACCCAAAGTGTTTTTAAAATCGTTCCACTCCGGTAAATATGTTAAAAAAAATTTTTTTTTTGACCCGGTATGCACTCCAAAGATTAAATTCGAACCGAGCTAAAACCCAATTTACGTGAAAATTTTGTTCGAGTCGTAAAAACAAACTAGAAGAATTGCATAAATAATTTCCGAGCATTTTCCAGCTCACTGATTAGTAAATGGACAAAAAATCTTGCCTGATAACCAAAGCTTGCATAATAAGCATGTTCCATGATCGCCATGAGTTGGATGGCGTTATATCCTTGTCTGACAATCCGTGGTATCGTGTCTTTGGCAAACTCGAGATAAGTGCCGACTCGCAATTCTTGAGTAGCAATCCCCACATGACATTCGTAAATTCTCAGACTTTCTGGTCGTTTGGGTTTTGGGTGTTTGAACTTGTAGACCTGAATAATCATAGTCGTGGTAATTATAAAATGGAATGAGGAAAAAGTTTTTCATTTTTTTTTTCCGTTTTTGTACGAACCTCATTCCTTGGTGGATGCCAGATTCGTTGTTTGTACGTAGATCCTTGACTGCGATCCTCTGGTTGAGTAACATATGTGGCCCATGGACTGAGACGTTCCAAAAGTTCGCCATTGCTATTTTTTACAATAATTTTGACCTCTGAGAGATGTTTGATAGGACAAGTTCCATCTGCATTGGGAGGCAGATTCAGCTCCCATTTTCCATACTCTAATTTTTTGAAGGAATTTTTGGTCTTGTCCCAACTATCTGGAAGAATGGATGATCATTTTTGGAATTATATATTTTGAAAGATTGAATGGAAACATATTCATAGAAAATAAAGGTTGGAGGAATGAGAATAATTGAATTTAGTAAAATGAATGAATGTCTCACTGAAATCGCCAGTGAGGAAAAGCTCTTGAGCACCCGGTGCCCATTCCAGGGCTCTGACGCTGTTGTCGTCTTTGATATGGATGCCAAAGTCGTTGTAAGCTTTGGAAAATTTACAAAGGTCACCATCTCCTGACTCTATCTTCTCTAGATAATCCTTGTACAGAGCGTATCTATAAATAGCAGTTAGAAGAAAGATTATGTCCATCAATATGATAATAGTATAGATAAGGAATATAAATTATATTGAAAATAATTATGTAACGGCAAGATGGATTCATTTTAAGCATTTGACTCATACTTCATCGATTGAATGATTTATTAAAATTGAGGGTGAATTCATCTTTTTTTTAATTATTGTTGATGAATAAGATCCACAGTTTTACGATAGAAAAATTTGATTCGACAGAATTCAATGATTTTATTAATGTACATTGATGATTAGATAATTCAGAACATCTCGGTTGTTTTTTCGGAGCTGATACTTTTGTCAAAACAAAGCCACATACCTTTTTCGTATTTCCGTCTCGTACGGCTCTAAATAGGGATCTCTTTCCAGCAACTTTTTTATTTCTGGAACTTCGATCTTCGAAGGGTCCATACTGGACCATTTTCCACCCATTTTTATTTCAACTTTATATCAAAATTATAAACAAATGAACGAAAGGACTGTCACGTACGCCACAATTTGTGTCCTACCGGCACGATAGCACTTGGATGAATGACATTTCAAGGTGAGCCCTACTCTTCCGCCATGTGATGCTGCGGAGTAGTAACAGCTCGTTCGATTTGTCCATTCGTCCTCTTATGTTTGTGAGTGCTACGCTTTTGGGAGCCAAAATTACCAACGTCCGTAAGCTGACACGGTTACATTCAAATAGATATTTTACTGGAGAGCGAAAAATCGAAGAAATAGTGTCATATAAAAGATCTTTTGATAATATTTACGATATAAATAATTCGTAATGTATGTAATGTAAGAAATTCAAGTCAGCTTCGTATATTTAAAGAATCGCACAAAACTTCCAGCGACAGTCGTAAGCGTCGTAAGGATTTCGCCACTACCGACGATTATCGGAACTATAAAAATTCGCTAATGTCCTTCCAATGAGGTTGGCGTTCTGCATTCGCCATGTTGTATTTCAGCCTCACAGGTCAATATTCGAAGTTTTGGAAAACATCTCGATTGTCATTCTCATAATCCAAGTATATTTTTGTACATCGTTTTTCATCAGATTTCATTCACAATTATTGAAACACAATATCAAAAAATTGCAGCATCAACCGACTATAACGTAAGTACTAATAATCCTTGTTGGTAATCGTCATTTTTTCAAATTGAGAACTATTTACATCCCATCTGTTTTGGATTGTTGAGATCAAGGTGAACGTCCTTATCATTAATAAAGTATAAATCGCTATCAGTACTTTCGGGCACATAAAATTTCGATAAATTTCTCATATTCCACGAATTTTTTTTCGCGTCTACGTTTGAAAATTTGGTGTTACGTATGGAAGCATGACAAATAAGTCAATTGCGAAATGTCTTTGGTAACACGATCTTTGCCCATGCTGGATAGCAACAACTCTGTCTCACATAACGAGATAAAAAATAAAAAACGTTTTCCTAAAGGTAATAAAAATATTTCAGCATCGAGTGTCACTGGGTATCGAAAGAATTATCTCCAAAGGAACAACAATGAGCTGTATCTCCAATAAGAAACAATGGAATTTGCTTGCCGCATATCACCGCAAGAAGATACTTTTTAGACTTAGAGTTAAGTAACAAAATTGAAGGTTAACTGGATTCAACGAAAATTGTAAAGGAACAGAGTTACTATATGGAGACAGTTGAAATAATTTGGAAAATTCTAATTGAAAAGATTTTACTCGATGAAAACGGGTTAATAGAATAATAATCATCAATATATCGCCGTTAAGAATTTCTACAAATTACGTAGAAGTTAGTTAGCGAAATATTAGCAAATTATGATCCCTGAGACAATCACGATACTCAATGGAATTTACAACCATAGAATTGAGGCCTCGTCTCCAAGCCTGTAACATATTTGTCTGTTTGTTGGGCAGCGCCGATTCAAGTAACATTCAAGTCAAATTGTACAGAGATTACGTTACTTTGCGAGTGAATAGAAATTTCTATAACTTGTCGCTGGGCTCTGTGAGAATTATACCGACTTCGTTGTCTAGTCTGAGAGTAGCAGGCTCTTGGGTTTCTTTTAGAATTCAAACCAGTCCACCAGATTCTTTGTACGGCTCGTTCATAACGGAACTAGTGGGAGCATCCAGCTTGACAAATGACAATTGCTTTTCCTCCAGTAACGTCGAACTCCCACCAAAAAATGCTGATCTTATTTTTTCATGCTCGTGTTGCGACAATCCTGTGACTAAAGTAATAAATCTAAAGAAAGTATTACCCCTACCGAATAACGATTGCGACCCGGCAGATTTTTTCTGTTGCTCTCACAATGGACAGGATTATTCTAAGCTCTTGGAACCACGGGTCTGCGACTATTTTTATGGGCCGTACTTTGCAGTTTTGAGCAGAGAAAGTTTTGGAGAAAAATTGAAAATAAACGACGAGTCTGTTGTGTGTAATCGATGTTTGGCTGTCATCGGGACACCGAACAGTCACTTTTCGCTGAAAATCTGGAATTGTTGCATGGAATATACCAAAACGGCCGATGATTCCATAACAACGACGAAACGATCGAGTCCTTTGGCTGATTTCAAAGCAGCAGTGAAGAGTTGTTGCTCTGATGGCTTTTCCAACAATCGTATTTTGCTAGAAGCCAAAGAACATGGCTCGCCTCATTATCTCCTGCTTAAACCGATGGAATGGAATCTCGATTTACTGGTCGAGCCTGGAGAAATCAAAGATTCGCGTGCGATTAATTTGACGCGAAAAAAAGTTGTAAAAGTTTTGTATGACTATGGCGAGACGAAAAACACTTTTAAGAACGATTGCGAAGATGCGAAACGTCTGAAAATTGGAATGAAATGTATGTTGGCTGGTATCGAGCATTTGTTGTTATCTTCGAAACGTATACCACCAATTTATCGTAACGCCGATGAGGATCATATTGGATACATGAGCCTGGACATATCTGATAAACTTTGAAAATACGAAAAAATAGCAAAAATCAATTGTTTTTCGGGTACTTTATAAAATCGAAATTCCGATAATAAAAGTTTGAAAATATGAGCATTGAGAAAAAATGGCAGCTCCCAAGAAACAGTTCAGAAGAATTAACTTTACTTTGTCAGTTATGGAATAATCGTGACCCAGTGCATACGAATAATGCAACAGTCGTTTATCCTTTTATTTTTGCATATGTATTTTTTGTAATTTATTCGCATGAACTGAACATTATACAAAGCGTTCATCGTTTCGTACATCGTTTTGAGATTAATACTCATATTGCCTTTGTGAAGTTCCTTGTGACATGTATTAATGAACAAAACAAAATCATATTTTTGTTAAAGTCCAATTTTTCAAATGTATATATTTATATATATATATATATATCTTGATATTGTCTAGTCTAACGCCGACAATAAATTGGTTTATTATACAGATTCACTAGTGTAAATATTTATCATACATTAATACGGGAGTCCGAACCGAAACATTTAAAAAGTTAATCGAACGAGCTCGATCGAAATCCAATGGTCAATTTGCCGACCATTTACACATGCATTGATACGTGTAATATGTAAAATTAATCATTATTATGATAATTAATAAAAACTGGAGAAAAGACTAAAAAAAATCACGTATTTTTGAAGGAAGAATCGATAACGTTTTTTCTTGTTACTGTATAGAAGAGATGGTAATAATATGGAAATTTCTTACGAGCCCAA
The DNA here is from genome assembly GCA_030522525.1 of Campopleginae sp. 14b. Taxonomy (NCBI): domain Eukaryota; kingdom Metazoa; phylum Arthropoda; class Insecta; order Hymenoptera; family Ichneumonidae; species Campopleginae sp. 14b. The sequence continues at coordinate 200,970 of JAPYYS010000070.1, read as the reverse complement.
AATGTGTTAGACCCAGAGTCGTGAGTATAAACCTTCGAGGGGTTTTACGTGTAAAATAGAACAATGGAAAATACAACTCATAACGATACAAGAAGTGTATCGGAGCTGGCTTCTTTCTTTGTCAGACTTCACAAAAATAAATTCTAGCCAGAACACGGGCATTGCTTCTTACAACAAGATAACATTTTGTGTGCATTATATTCGATGAATTTGGTGACGAAAGGCCACTTGAGTAGTCCATGATGCACTTTTAAAGCCTCGTACAATTAAATATGATATTCAATCATACTTTCGACGTTACAACGTATTCATCGTAATCAAGGAGTACACTTTGTCTTCCAGTTATTATTGCCTAAGTGTTTTGTGCTTAAACCCAAAACGGAAATGTTACGCCGGTCGAAATAATTGACCCCAATGTATTCCAAGCTCAGAAGTTCGGTCACACGTTCTAAAAAAACGTTAAAAACATAAGATATTAATTTATATACATTTTTCATCCGTTAAAAAGGACTCTCGAAATGAGATCGACGTTTTTTTTTGGCTGAGAGCTCAATAAATCCATGAAAAATCAAATAAAAATATACATCATATTTATTCAACTCGAAATATTAAGTTCGATACATGATAATGCACCAGGTCACTCCAGTCGGTGTGAAATTAAAAACCATCTAGAAAAAACAAAAATTGCGGCAAACGATCGGTGGCAAAATTATTTTTTTCATAATCTCCGTTTAAAATGTATTATCCTACACTTGAGGAGTTGCACAGAACAGATTAACACGGACATTTCCATCGGAACGCATGATGCATTACGTACGAGTTATTGGCAAAGGGCTCAACGGGACTTCTCTCGTTTTTACCATTTCTGTTCTCACTATTCTTTTTTTCATCTTGTCAGTATCTCGAGATACTCGTGTGCAGGGTGCAAGCTCTTTCTGCCTAATTTTTGTAACGAGCAGTTTCTTTTGTTTTTGTTGACAAAAAAATTTTCGCGCACGTATATTCGCCGGGGTATCGTCAGATTGCGAAAAACATTAGAGCAATGGATCGTAACGTACGATGTGCGGTTTTTTTCTTTTATTTATATCTATGGCGACGTTATTGTTGCGTTGTCCTGTAATTTAGTCGAACTCGGGACTTCCGGCTGCGTGTTCAATCTGTCGCCAAGCATTCCCTCGTACACCCAAACATCTTCCTTCGTTTCTTTGAAGAACTTTGAAAAATACGAATCGAAGGTTAGAGTCTGCAATACTGAGAGAACAAAATTGTGAACAATTTGATGCACTCTCGCTTACCTTCGTCTCCCAAACGATATTTGCTTCTTTTCGAATCCTCGCCTCGTCTCGTTGCTTCTGCTCAATCGAACATTTGGCTGCCGTCGCTTTGTCCATGTCATTGATTTTCAAGCCAACAGTCACGTCTCGCCACACTTTGCGTGACTCGAATTCTTCTTGCTCGGCTACTGGTATTACTAATTTCCTCTCCGTGTGGAGTTCCCTTATGTCAGCGAACAGCTCTGTTCTCTGTTTCGATAAGACCTTTCTATTATTTATGTTTCAGGAAGATCTATCGATTTTCTCTGTTAACTCTCTGATACTGAATTATGACTGAGAAACTACTCTAACGAAAAATATGCAAATTCCGAATTCCACTTAATCCTCTGGACATTTATAAATTGAAACAAAGGCCAATTATTATTTGTTGATAGCAAAAATGGCACACATAAATAAACAAGCGCCATTGGTACTTTTCCAAGGAACAATCAGTTCAGAAAATTGATCAACAAATTAGTGTGTCACACATTTTTGTTTGACTCACCCCGTCGGCCCATTTGGCTTCCATTTGTCCACTCCATTCACCGTTTATCGTAAGGAAAGGTTTCTTCTCACCAGGCTGCGTGACTTGACAACTTATTCGATTTTTCTTGCCACCATAAAATGGTTTTGTGATAAATTCAATGGCAGCTTGGTAACCAGTTTGTGCGCAAGTTATCTCGGCTGCTCCGCCAAGTTCGATCCATGGAACTGTCAGTATCGATCTACCATAACCATTTGGAAATGTTAAGTAATATTCCTCGCCGTGTTCTAAGACGGACACCCAACCTTTCCCAATGTTATGAACTCCTATGCTCAGGCCGAGGAATTTACTCTTCGTCCACACGTGTGCACTGAACGTTATTCTTTTGGCGTAATGTTCGGCGTAAAATGCGCTCACTAAATACAGGATTCCGACACAATTAGCAAAATCCAAATAACTCTTTTTTCTACCCTTGAACTACGAATCGGGGTAAATACATGGCTCGTGGGTTTCTTGTTCGTAAAATCGTGCTGGAAGCAGTAATCTGCCATATGAGTACATGAATCTTTCCTTCTTTTCATGCCAAAGATGATGGCGAAGAGAAATTTCGATTTCAACAAAATTTAGTTGATAAAAAATCGATTTTAACACCTAAAAGTGCTGATGAACTAATCGAGGAACGTAGTTAAAAGTTCGTCTGTGATAGACTTCTACCCTGGTTTGTAGTTCGAGGGTTTAATAGTCCCAATGATTACTGTAGACTAAGAATTTGTGTGAAGTTAAAAAAATGTGAAATTCACCAGGTGGATGATGGGAAACTTGTTCAGCTATGAAAGACAGTTGATTTTCTCGACACCAAGGCACAGGCCCGTCCTTAACAGTTCTTGCAGTGGCTGTGGTGACGTCCCCGCCACTGGGTCCAACATTTTTATCAATGCTCCAATGACAACGGAATATCTCGCCCAATATTGGATTGTAGGGTTTTTTCGCAACTCCGGATTTTCGTCCGGCATGGAAACTGCACAGGTACCATCTGACTACCTGAATCATTCTATCTTTGGGCGTTGGCATATCTGCTATGCTGAAATCAGCAATGAATAAAAAACATGAAACGGCGAAATTTGTGGAATGAAATGCAGAGTCCAATCCTGATGGGAATTTGTACAAAAATGATAAAACAGAAACACAATATTATAGGGAATTTTAACGAAGTCGAAGAACTGCAATGTTTTTATCCGCAGAAAGGGATTGTTGAGTAGATTTTGTTGAAAACAAACCTGACGAAGAGATCCGGATGAGCAAAATAGTCTGCGTACATTTCCAGAAGCGATCGACGCTCTAGAATGAAAGTTGGAAGAGCTACTTTGGTCAAGTCCATGCCGATCTTGACCTGTGACAAGAGATGGGTGACCACGGAACCATGCGTGTCCATGGAATCCACTGTGAAGAAATTATATCATCAATAAACTTATTTAACGAATATGAATCGGCTAAAAATATATATGTTCAAAAAGTCTTACTCTCTGGTTCGCTCTCTTCCTCGTACAGTGCTGAAAAGTAATAATAAAAAAAATGCGATATTAGAAAAGCGATCCTGGCGTGCGAGGAGCCAAAGGAATTGGCAATGTTTATTTATTATTTTAGAGCAAAATAATCAAGCGCACTTGATAGAAAAAATGTAAAGTGGAGAAAAAATTGTCCCACAGGAATGAAACTTAACCTGCAAGGATAAATTTGACATGCACGAAAATTCGAAAACTCACGATTGACATGGGAATTCATAATGTTGAATGGGCAATATGAATTTTTTCATATCCATTACTCAAGGCATTGACAGCCAGGCAATTAAAACGGCGTTTGTCGTGACGAAATATTCGATGCGATTTAGGTTGTATTATTTTCGTTGTAACATCACAACGTCAGTGATAGTATACACCGACGAAATATTCATTGCACGTTTTCACAAACGCGAAATAAATGTCGAGCTCTTGTTGCCAATTCTCGTCAAGGTTCATCATCGTTTTGTTCCTTTGTATATGCGCGCGCGACAATGAGAAAGAAGGAGTAAAAGAGAGAAAGAATAAGAGACGGAGCTACACTTGAATACGAAGATAAAATTGGTCTCTTTATAATTCCCTGGGTCTTAGAAGCACCAGCGGCACACGCGTTATGATCCCCTCCGAGATTAAACGAGACGTTCGTGTTCGACTTTTCTATCGACGTAGCTTTTATATCTATATACACTTTTTACGCGTTAACATATATATATATATATCGTACACCTATGTATAGACATGTATATACATAACGCCGAGGTAAATCAATAATTGGACCAACCGGTAAAGCAAACAGAGAGACGAAAACCCAGAATGCCAGTATTTTTTTCAAGGATGCGTAATTTCGAATCATTCAAAATTGACAATAGAAAACATTTTTTTCAAAAAAAAATAAAGACACATTGAGAAAAGTGGGTCAGGCGGTCTGCCGATCAAAAACAATCGCGTTCTAGACTTTCTATGGGGAAGAACAGTTGAGAATCGACAAGATTTGACTCTGGCCACGTTTCATACGCTTTTTTGAATCCAAGCAAATGCTTTGACCTTAAAAATGGCGATTCTGGTTCCCGCTTCTTACGGATTTTGGATGAAAAATCTACTTTTCGATCGTTTGGTTTCTGAATGGCGTAGAAAAAAAGGGAAATGAAACTTACCATCGTAATCTACCGAACCGTCGCCCTTGATCGGAGGCTGAGGAGGTTGTTTCCTATTATCACATGGCCCGGGAGTTTCCGTCGGTGTTTGCAATCTTTCTGCATCTCGACGTCTACTGGAAAAGCGATAACTCGATAAATTCTTAATTTTGATGCCTCCGGTGTTTGGCAATGTACGGAATTAAGGGAACGAGGACAATGGCGACGAGAAGCGTGAGATCGAGAGCTAGAGGCTGGAGTGATGGCTCACGGGTTATCGTTGTTAACGTTAATTAGGACCAAATCGACGAATGAAGCAACCATTACCATTCCCGTGATAATTATCCGGTCTTTCAGGATTTACAGGGACTCGAACGAGAAATGGACACCAAATATTCGATCGTAAATACAGTTGACTTTAAAATATTTAGAAAAGTCTGCGATAAGCCTCATTTCTCGGAAAAACTATATTCAATGTTACTTGCAGTGTAAAATAGTTTGGACCACCCAAAGGCGTGGATGGCTCATCCGCTGCGTCGTAATAATCCTCGTCCTCGTCTGACGACGAGTAAGAAAATTCCGGAACCGGCAAATCACGATCTACAACTTCAAAGAGAGTTTTATGGTTGAGTCATGATTTTATGGTGTTTCGATAACAAACGTATCAGTCAATTATTTCGCTCCTATTTTTTCTTCTTCAATATTTTGCGTTTAATTTGGGACAATTTTTGGAATAAGGTCCAAATTTTGTAAAACGAATTTTGAGGTGACGACGTACCAGCTGACAGGGACAGGGAATCGATACGAGGCTCGAGACACTCGGAGCCCAATTCTATGCCAGTCTGCACAGTTAACTCGGACTCTCTTGAGGCGACTGTTGAATAGGAAGCAAAAGGATTATCGTTACGTCGAATTGCGGCTTTGGAGGACAGATGTGGATTAAATCGCATTTGGATTTTTTACCATGTGGCAAACTCTGTGATACGAGCGAAGTTTCTGTTGGTCCTCGATAAATTCCATTGACTGGTATCGCGGTATTCTGAAAAAGATCGTCGCAAATGGGAAAATGTGTAGCGGTTAAAATCAATTTACCGAAAAGGACAATTTTATGGTAATTTGAGTTTTGGTTCGCATTGAACGTAATTTTCATGGTTCATATCATGATCGTTGTACCTTGGCAATTTGAAGTTGAACGATTGTGTGCTTGACGGAATTGAGGACCGCGTTTGCCTGATCCAAAACAGCTGTGTATCTTCCTCTAGTTTCTTCGTCCTCGTCTGGAGTGTTTTTACGTTTTTCTTCGATTATTGTTATCTGGTCGATCAAAAGTTGCAGATAAACGTCGGCCTCGGCTACTTTACGATCAAAGTCTTGCTTAGGAGGCGATTTCTTTGGATCCCACCGCTGCAAATATTTTTTAAACAATCTAGAGTATAATAAGCTACTTATGAAGGAGCTAATTGTTGGTGATGAGTCGTTAGGATTGTCTTACCGCATGGGAATGACGAACTATTGTATCCTCAAGGGCACGAACCCATCTTTCGCGTTCCTCGCCGTCTCGCGTTTGGAAATGAAAAGTTTTAGGATCGTCCTTGGACGATGACGTCGTGATCGTAAATGTGCTGTCGTCTTCGTCATCGATACCGATTATTGCTCCTCGTAATCGCACGCAACCTCTGCGTGCCCCTCTCATCATTTTTTCCTTACTCTGCAGAACAGAAACAGAGAGAAAAATGAATTAGAGAGTTTAAAGATTTTCTTTACCGTCGAAAGTTTTTTGGCCTCTTAAAAATGTTTTTTGGAAAGTAATATTTTCAAGTTTGCAGCCATGTACTTGAGAATCATGTTTTCGGAGCCAAATCTCCGGTCTGCTGTTATTAACTTACAATGGTGTGTACAATTCTTTTTGAGGAGACTAAATAGCGATCGGATCATTCCTTGATAAAGCAAAACTGTTTGTTCTATTATAAAAATGTTATAAAAAAATAAACTGCTTTTAAAACACAAAGTTTTCATATTTTTGCTCGATAAACACTCATTTGGGTTGACATCAATTTCAGGGACAGTAAAAGAGAAGAATTTTCAAATTTGGATATCACTGTAATTTATGGATACTCACGTACGTGTTGAAGACATGTGGTATATAAGATTATTGCAAAAATTTGAAAATGTTGATATTTATGTTTATAATGATGTGATTATTATGTTTCTATAACCTTAAAAGCGGAGCTACTCGAATCGTTCGGTATTCGGCCGAATAATGTATTAGTCATTAGAAAAAAAATGGATTTTGACAGATTCGAACATACCGTGTAATATGACAAAAGACCGGCATTGTCGTCAAGAACGAACCATCGATACTGCCATCCGTTGACAACATTCGTCCACTTGCTGAGCGAACCCTCCATAGTTGTCGACATTTTGGGTTGACGCGTATCAGCTGACTACAGCTGTGATGCTTCCCGCGAACTGTTGATCATCATATAGAACTTTTGACGTATCTATTTTTTACTGCATTTCACTATATAAACTGTGTGAATGTTTTGCAGAGATAAAGGAAGCGTTGATAACGAAGAAATGAGAGGTTAGGTAGATCGCAAACTTCGACCGATGAATTCTCCGTTTCTCTAACATTTTCTGCATCATCGCAATCACCGATTACACACTGAATGACATTCAACTTGATGGAAAATTTAATCATGCGGAAAAAGTTGATCGAGACGTTTGAAATTCAACATAACCTCTACTTTCATCGATATCACGAAAATTTTATGAGAAAAACACGATTCCGTTTAAAATATTGTTTATTAAATATAATGACGAAGCTTTTTACATTTGTTTAATTGGTCCGCGATTAATAATACGATAATATTATGATGGGTTAACAATAACTCTATATAACGATTATTGGAATGTCCTTGAATATTTCGAAGGTAGAGGCTGGCACTGATTTCATTGATTGAATTCCCAAGTCAAATTATGAACTAAATCCGCATATTACTTACCAAATTTCGATTGACAATGAGGCATAAATATTCGTCAATGAAAAATGAAAATCTGATTGGTATTGTTCAAACAAAAATAGACAAGTTCCGAATGTCGAATTATTTTTATTCAACTCGTCGCGGAGATGCACTTGACTCAGTGGTTTATCGTAATCGGCGGGACAAATCAAATCAGAAAATTTTGAGAAAACGAAACGGTCGAACGGTTGAAACAATAACAAAGAGAGAAACCTAACCCCACTTTCATATCATCTTACCTCGATATTATATCAATTAGTCGCTAAATTATAGAAGAACCTTGGCTCGTGGTGAAATTCAGTGGGATCCAATGACTCCATCAACCGTTCACGAACTTACAGCAAATGGACGAAGACGTACAGTGTTGGTATCACGTGATACACGCCTTTGAACGTAATTTATCGTTCGGAGGAATGCGCATAAAGCACAAAACAAGTCTTATCTACGAAGTGAAAGATAAGAAAGCGAAAAATTAAAAAAACGAAACTTTCGTCATTAGTTTGGTCTCCTGATTTGACGAAACATTTTTCGAAGAATGGAATATTGGGTGTCGAAACCAGGCGATTCGAGGGATGACGAATTGAAGGTAAATCTTTGTAATTGAATTTTTGTTACTTATACCAACCTTTATCTTGCATGATGCCGATAATTTATAAAATTCACTAATGGAATTGATCTCCGAAGGAGCATCCCAGAAATCTTATCCCAGAGCTGTGCCGACAATTTTATCATCTAGGATGGGTGACTGGAACGGGAGGCGGAATATCAATCAAAAAAGGGTATAAAAATCATATTTCCTACTATCCAGCACCAGTGAATTCCATCCTACAACAAATCTAAATCTTATCATCTATTTTTCTCGATAAACGTGATGGACTGTTTTCAATTGAAAAATTTGTAGATCTGAGATTTTTATAGCTCCATCGGGAGTCCAGAAGGAGCGAATTTGTCCTGAGGATTTATTTGTCCAAGACATTTATGGAAAAGATCTCGAGTTACCACCTTCCGGAAAGAATCTGAAGAAATCGCAGTGTACTCCGCTTTTCATGTGCGCGTTCAAAGCAAGAAACGCTGGAGCTGTTATTCACACGCATTCCAAATTTGCAGTGATGGTAACTCTCCTGTGGCCTGGACAAGAGTTCAAAGTTACTCACCTGGAGATGATAAAAGGTGAATTGATTTTTCAACCATCCTACAATTTTGGCTCGAAAAGAGCAAAGAGAATTTCAAGATTTTTAATGTTTCGCTTCCCCAAAGTTTTTATCATTTCTTTTCCAAATTTCTCATCGATCAAGGTATAAGGAACCAAGAGCTGGGAAGATCTTACAGATACGACGAGGAGCTCGTTGTGCCCATAATCGAAAATACACCGTTCGAAGAAGACTTGAGAGATCGCATGGCTGAAGTGATGCACAAATATCCAGCGACGTGTGCCATACTTGTGCGAAGACACGGAGTATATGTCTGGGGTGATTCTTGGCAACAGGCCAAAACGATGTAAGTAGAAAACGTTCAGAATGCTGCAAATCCTGCGAATAACGAATGTTCGAATAACTTTTTCATTATCGAATTGCAGGACCGAATGTTACGATTATCTGTTCGACGTGGCTGTGCAGATGAAGCAGAGTGGGATCGATCCTTCCCAGACACCGGATCAATACGAATTGAAGTACCAAAAGAAGAATAGAGAATGATTATCAAAATTCATGATTTATGTACATATACAAAGGTCACGTAGAATATTGTATACACAAAAAAATATTATACAATTTTGACGATCGTAAAAGATTGTTCGTATGTTTTTTGAATAAAAAAAAATAATTCATGTGTCTGGATCATAGGGTTGGAATTGATTTCGAATTTTCTTAGCGAGCTCCGTTTCTTCTTCCTGATCCAATTGACACTCTCGCCAATCGGCTCGTTCCGGTATATCCAATATTCGATCGCTGGCTAAAACTTCTCTGCCGAATTGCAGTGGAAAATCTTTTTTTATGCGATGATAGAGCATCGCGCCGTCCGGCAGTTCAACGTAGAAATAAATAACGCCAGGCTGTGCGATTTGCTGCAACTGCGAGTGTTGGGGAATTTCGTCCAGCTCGAAATTACTGCAAGATGCCATTTCCTGGAACATTTCGCGCAGAGCCGATGCCTGGTTCCTGTGGACCGGCACAGCTTGCAATTGACAGTGAGAACTTTTGTAATTTCTCTCGAAAAAAACTGGAACGCAATCTTTGCTGGCGTAATATTCGGCCACGGCTTTTTTGTAGAGTTTCATTTCTTTCGCGACAGTGTCCGGTAATATTGATAAACTCTGATGGTGAGTCACAGGCAGAATCAGGAAATGGTCCTCGACCAAGCCGCCTCGGGCGAGGGCAACGTAAACCTCAGTTCCTACCGAAATTACCAAATGCTTGGAAACTTCGGGGCTCGATAAACAGAACCAACATTTCGCTTGGTCAAACTCCATTTTCGGCTTCTTGGTCATTCTGTCGGAATTTTTGCCTCCGCGTTTCTCTGCTTTTGGCTCCATGTCGTAGAAAAATTGGACGTTTTTACTGTCCGTGTTCGGGCAAGAGGGCTGAGCACCCAGCATCGTTTTTGGATACGGACTTCCTGTTTCGTCCGTCGTTTTCTGACCCAACTCCGATAATCGCGTCCTATCCACTGGCGTCAGATTCAAAGCGTACAGCCATTTCCTTTTGTCCGCGTTTCCCACCGACGACAAAGCTATGAATCTAGAAGCTATTTCTATGCTGTTTTCGTTTTGGCTCTGATTCCTGGAACAATGAAATGTAAACATGAAATTTTAAAGGATTCGCGACGATACAGGAAGAAATCAAAAAGAATTTATAGTTCTCCTTTCAATTTCCTGCATGAGTTCTTTTATAACATCGTTTCTAAATGGGGGCAGTAAATTCCCAAGCATTCTGCAACCTTGTAACTTTGCTTTGCTTTGAATTTTTCTTAAATTCCTCACTCATGTGTACAAGGTTTTTTGTTTTTCTCATTTACCTGTAGGGTGGCCTCTCGTAGTGGATTCCTTCCATGGCGCAAACGTGATATCGGGGTTTTATTTGTGCGGCGAGCCAAGCGACAAAATCGGAGCCTTGATATTTGTGTTGAGGATTATTAGGATCCAGATTAGTGATTCCTCTCGGCCATGGGGTTGTCATGAGAATGTCAACGCCCCTGAAACTCGGTTGACCCTTGAGGCAAGAATTTCTAATGGCTATTACGTCGTTCTCCGTGATACCACAAATATTGTCTTTGGTGTGATCGCTATTGCCGCTCAAATAAGCTATTTTGAGGCCGGAGCTCGAAGTGTAAAGTCCACGTTTGCCGAGGTAGGTCAAATTCTGACAGATCTCGCAGCCGCTCATGTCCCCGTAAAATTTAGCATCTTGCTCACGATTCGGGCCGATTATGTAAGTTGGTATTGATATCGTTTTCATACCATTTTTATAAGGCTCCAATTCGATGTTGTCCGCTCCAAAAAAATTGCCAACGCAGAGCAAGAAATCGAAAGGACCACTTTTCTTGTTTATCGAGTCGACTTTGTTGAAGAGAAACTTGAAATTCCCCTCCACGTCCCCACATAATAAAACTTTTTGCTTGTCCCCCATTGTCTCGTTTCTCTTTTAATCCAACGCGTTTGACGTACGATTTGGAGGTTAGGTCGTTGAAATTTTTGAGGTTAGATCACAAATAACTGGGACTGGTGCTCCGAAATGACGCCAAAGTTATTTGTTTCACACAAAAATCTAGTGGAGCGTTAATCCTAGCGCAGGATATGGTTTTTCCCTTCTAATAATTATTCAGTCCCTCTGATAATTAGATTGGTCGTTGTCTGAACATTGTAAACACAACGTTCGAAAGCGACCATTCGAAAATATTCCATGGCGCAAGTTTTGTGCGCAGATATGTTCGATAAAAATCAGATAGGAGGCTCAATAGATCTCGCTCGATTAATTTTTCATTATCACGTATTGATTCAAAATTCCGGTGGATTTCATATGATCAGTTGAGATGAGTTAAGGAAGAGAAAATTCAGTTCGTTTTCGAAGATTTCATTAATTTCTGTTCTTAAATTGTTGAACAATCGATCAACGAATTACACAAACAAATTGGATAAAACTGAACATTATAAAACGACATCGAACGACCTCCATATTTAATGGACGTTTTCCCCAGCCATTGCCGACTCATTAAAAAAATACAAATCGTAAAAAAATAGTAGAAAAAAATGAGGTGGGAAAGTAATAAATTTCGTAAAGGATTAAAAGTGAAAAATTATTCATAGGGTAGTTGAGGTGGTTCGAACTGATTCCCACAGATTTCGGGTAGACCGTGGGAAGAGGATTAGAGTGAGAAAAATGTCGATTCGTTCCACTTAGTGGAGAAAACATTTCACAAGTGCAATGCAAATGAGGAAAAGGAAAATGCGAGAGCGAGGGAGAGAGAGAGAAAGAAAATTGGGGAAGTCGCTCACGTAATTTCGGGCGTACAGGTTGGCGCTTGTCCGTACGAGACACATTCGGCAAAACTTTATTTATAAACAGGGAAAGCTCTTTCGTCTTCGAAGGTGTCTTGCAGTGCGAAATATTACTCATGCACTCTAGTAAATACCTGTAACTATATACACAAGAAAAAACTTTGAGTCGTGGGAACGTTGCACTTGGTACGAGCACACCGAATTGCTAAGTAAGACCAACATCTGGAAGTGATTTTCCATGCAGTTGTAAAATTTACCTGTAAGGCCCTCAGAGACCGAGAGAGCTCTGCCGAAATGAGTAAATGGTCCCAAAGAAAAAAAAGACTGCGCAGTCTCATTTACGTCTTCGTTTACCTGATCGTGAGAAAAATGTGTGACTGCTTCACGAGTCCCTGTATGATAATGTACCACGAAAAACGAAGATACGTCATCGACGTACGAAAAAAAAGCAAAAATTCCAAAAAGCGTGACTACAGCTTGTTTTGGTACTGGTAAAAAATGTGAAAAAAACGTAATTACCCACGATTTGGTATCAACAATTTCAACGTTGATCGAACCATTCAATTTTTTATAAAATAAAAAATAAAATCGATCGATTTACCAGGAAAATAAAGATTCTCTTTTCTCGATTCTCTTTCGTCGAAAAAAGGTTGAATCTGAGGAAAACATATTCGTAAGCCACAGTTCCGCGTAACAGGAGGGTGGGGGGTTGTAACATAGTTCGAGCCTCAGAAGGAAGTAAGAGAGGAGCGTAATGAATATATTGAAGAGTAGGTGGAAGAGGAGATGGAGGTCGAGGGTGCAGTAGGGGAAATTCGCGAGTAGAATAGTCGTAAGGTTCGTCGAGAGTGGTGGTGGGGGCAGTGAGGAGGGGGGGGGGGGGGTATTGAGACTGGCAAGGGGGGAAGGGGGAGAGGTTTCCGGCGGATAGGCGTGGTGTAAGCGTGTCGGAGATTGGTTCCCGGTGAATATTTCGTCCAATGAGAAACTCGTGGGCGTCCAGCGTGGCGAGAGATGAAAGATTTCATTATACGAGGATGCCACACGCACGGGGAATCGCGAGGAGATGTGCGCAAGTCCGGAGACTCCGCGAAAGATGGATGTGGGAGTCTCCCCTTACGTTGCCTGCTTAATCTATGTCTATGTTTATGAATATATTATTATTATTGTTATTGTTATTACTATTATTGTTACTATTGTTATTATTGACATTATTATTAATGTTAGTATCACTGTGTGTCCTCGGTATGTAAGGTCATGATGGGAGGGATGAATTCCAAGGGAGGGAAAAGTACCCCAGGTGGTGGTTGTTTCCGTAACACTGCGGGGAGTTCGCCACATTACGTGTATCTAGTTGTACCGGAAATTCTTACGCCCCTGGACCAAATAAACTGGAAAAAAAAAAACAAAAAACGAAAAATGAGAAAATTCTTCATTTTCGTGAATTTGGATTTGGATATTTTTGAATTTTCATTGAAATTCATTTGAGGGAAACGTTTTTGTGGGCTTTTTCGTCAATCGAGTGAATTATTCGGGCCTGGGAAGCTGAACGAAAATTTTCAGTGCACAAACGCTCGTTCCAACGGATTTTTGACGATTTTTATTCGGCTCCGACGATCAAACGATCGTATCAGTGGAAATAAGCCTCGGAGGTCGAGCGGGACCGAAAACATCGAGTGGAAACACCGAGTGAGACTTTTTTTTCCAAAATTTTCATGGGGGTTTGACGTGAAGAGAGAATTCGGCGGTTTTTTAATATTTATTCTGTGCCATTGCGAAGACTTCGGATTTGTCTCCGTGACGGAGGATCACTGTGTCTCAAAACGAACCCACATACGTGCTCTCGCATGAAAATAGCGACTACGCGGTCATCTTTTGTCCCACAGCCATTGAAATGTAGAATAAATAAAAAAAATGTTAACGAGTTAAGCGAGTAATAAGAAAAAGAAAGAGCATACAATATCTATCGCATCCAACAATGTTTTCGTGAAGGAAATATTGCTCCGCGACGTTCTCGCCGTTGGCAAGAGTTGCAACGTAATGGCGGACCATGTGCCGTAATGTGACGACCCGGAGACGTCGTTTCCTCCGTTTTTTATCGACTATTGAATAATTATTTAAAGAAATCGTGGGCTTCTCGCTGCTTGTGCAAACGCGAGTTTTCATCGTCGAATCTGTAAAGTGTGTGGACGGTTGATCGCGCCGTTAACCAAACAAGAAACACGCCAACTTCTACGCTAAGGATTTTCAATTCCGAGTCGTCGCTGCCTCGAGAAAAACCCCTCGAGATTTCGTCCTTTTCAGGTAAACACTGACGATCGCTCGCATTCATTGTCATTCACGAATTTACTCACAAATTTATTAATTTTTCATTTTTTTTTTTCGCTATCGACACGAAAAAATGAAGCGGGAATTATTGCAAAGCCGTTTTGATACCTCCAGCAATTTTGACAGTCAATGTCCACGACTCCGCGTACCTTTTTGTCTCGCTTTTTTTTAATGCTTCCGTATATAATGTGCGAGAGGTTTAGGGGGCCATATACCAGTCTGATCGGTGAACACGACGCTTGGTCACGTCCGATAGCGATTCGCAACCCCCGAAATACAATCTCCTCTACTTCAGTCTAACGCTGGCCTTAAAACTACGAGGACACTCGTCGTTCCTACTCTCGATTTATCCTGGACCACCCTCGCTCTGTTGTCGCCCATTGTTTCGTGGGAAAAATGTATTTTCCATCGATTTCCGAGTCGCAATTACGATTTCGAAAAATCAACGTTTTTTTTTTGCCTACCGTTCGGTCACCACGGATTTTGCAGCGAGTGCCAAGTGCGGAAGTGAATTAAAAGCACGAATCATTAGTGGCGGCAATATCTACTTAATCGCTCGTCGGATTCGATCGCTTCCGGAACACGAAAGCAGAGCGCGAGAATCCGATCTTCGAAATCCTGAAACTTTATTTCCCAACGTTTTTCACATACGACGAGATTTCTCGTCGATTTTCCCACTTGCAACATTTTCATTCGTCAATTACGCATTTTTTACGGTTTTAAATTCACCGCCAGCATCGTCGAATGGACCCGAGCCAATTGACAGGAATTATTACCGTGGCCCAGGAAGCGTGACAAATATTTTCAAAACTTATTGCGATTAACTTTCTCGTGTAAAAATTACGATAAATTGGTGAACTGTCGTGTCCTGAGGGATAAAAAATGTTTCTACGATCTCGAAGAACCCAGTGACCGTCGGAAAGTTCGAGACTGAAAGTTTCTCGAGTAAAATTCTTCGGTTTTCCTCGCTCGATTTCCCGAGCGTTCATCTGCAATCCGAATCATCACACGCCCCAACGATAAATATATATTTGTCGAGTCAAAAATGCACGAATTATGTACCAGCCAGTCGCCCTATTTACGTTTTGGGTAGGTGACACTTTTACGTTCTGTTTATAAAAAAATTATATGCAAAAAAGTTTGATGATTTCGAGGGAATTCCGAAATATTTTCAACGATTTCGTGTTCAGTCCAAACCGTCAAGCCATGTCAGGCTTTACATTGCCCAGCCTCGACCTTTTTTTACAGTTTTCTTATCACAAAACTACTATTTTACCAAAAAATGTGAAAAAATAATGAACAATCGATTTTTGTTTATCGCAGAAACTAACAAAAAATAAACAAATGATTGGAGTTTGTACGTTTTGCAAAACATGGAATCGTCGACAGCGACAAACATTCTCTAGACTCTTCAGACCCCAATGAATAAAATGGAAATGAACCGAAAGCTTGTTCTTGCTTTTCTTCCCTCGCTAAAACGATGACGAGTCGATTTTCTCATCGATAATCTAATCGATGAGAAAAAAATTGCGATAAAATCGAAAAATTGTATAATCTTTTATGACAAAACGGATTCTCACACTAACACCTGATAAGAATGCATTTTTAAGGGTTAAAGGGTTAATGCCAATAAACCGATCGTTTAGAAATGAAAGTGTGCGCGTCACAACGTTATTTTTTTTCTCACCATCCGACGATTGGCGAGCGCCAGGTGGGTAAGAGAAATTCTCATCGATGCCGGTCGATTGTTCGATCTCTCGGATATCCCGAGACTCGAATCTTCCATATCGTGTTACCTGCTGCGCCCGCATATTTTTCGTTTTTATCTTTAGCCTTTTTTTCCCTCGATCTTTTCTCTTTGAGATTGATTTTTTTTTTTTAACTTCATAGTTCCGAAGGTGATTAATAATTCGATCAAATTTATTGGCCATTAAGATGAACATTGAGCAGCGGTCGATCGTCTCAGACTTTTTCTATCGTAAAAAAAAATGTTTTGAGAATTTCAGTGAAGATTTTCGCTCCACCGACCAATTTTTTCTGCAGAAAAATTGATTGAATGTCGCTCCAATGAAATCTTTTCCCTCCATCCTGTCGCGTATCTTTTTCCCCCATTTCCAAAACAAATAATTCGTTTTTCAGACCGACACTCGGTGACGGAAAAAGCCCGAGCTTTTAGAGCGAGGCTCAGACAGAAAAGAGAATTTGTATTATTTGCCTCGAGACGATGAGGGTGGAAAAATTTATCGCACGCCCTTGGTCGCTCGGTTTTCTTTTCCACCAAAGATTCAACTCGTTCTCTCATTTTTCAATCTATTTCGAGAGTTCTCGAGCTCGGGGGAGACTCTGCTCCTTGGTCGTCAATTTCTTTCTCACAGGGATTTACGAACTCTTGGTTCCCAAACACTAATTTTATGGTCTAATGATAATTTCAAACTTTTCTCATAGTGTTTTTCCATCTCGTTTATTAACTATTGCTTTTCGGGCTGTCATTCGAAAACCAAGAGTTTCTGAACGAAAATGATAAAGAGCTGGATCGACTACTTGGTCGATCGAATTTTTAATCGAAATACGAAAAGAATTGATTGAAAAAAACTCGAGGAAATGATCGGAGACATGAATGTTTTTCTTTGTTTATCTTCATCAATGAAATCGATGATTCGCCATGTTTGTTCGATTTCCGGTGACTTAGTATGGTAAAGTAAACATTGGAGCATTAGATCTCAGCAGCCGGAATGGGGCGTGTCGTTTCCTAAAGCCATTTGTAGAAAGAAATAGCGAAGGGAATTTGTGACACCCTTCGAACGTGATCCTTTCGTGTGTGTCCTGTTAACTGAAGAGATCTCGCCCTTTTTTTTTTCTGTGGCCCTCTCGATTCGAGAAAGCGAGAAGAGAGACTCGTGGAAAGAGAAAGGAAGATTATTCTTTATTCACGCAGCTGTCGTAGGCGCGTGTGTTAACCAATCAAGTCAATTTTCCGGATCGTTTTTATCTTTTGGAGGAAAAAAAAAAAAAATCTTGGAAAAATCAACGTCAACGGAGGTAATGAATTTATCGAGTGTAAGGGTTGCACCTCGAGCAGACCTAATTATAGTCCAAGTTTGTAGCAATAAGAATAATCGAAACACAAGGGAGGCTGAGAGCATTCGAGGGAAAATAGTATTGTGAATTATTGGATAAAAGCTGTTCCCTTCATTTATGTACATATATATGTAGAAAATCGGAGGAATAAATACGCGAAGTAAAGCGTTCTTAAAACATCCTGCCACGTGCATAAACAGAATATCGCAAACTACTGAGTACTGCGGCTAATATTTTCCTTCGATGCTTTTTTTTTTCTCCATACGCGATATTTCCTATTTTTCATTTTGGATCCAACGTTTGTATTCGTTTTTGTATGTAATAAATTGCCTCACGTGTTCTATAAGCAGAACACGTGAGGAAATATTGTGCGAATTGAGATTTTTTTATTTCGTACGACTCTCTTTTTTCTGTTGATTCAATTTGCCAAGCGGAGATCGACTGTTTGAAAATATGAGAAACACTCTTTGTTTCCGTAAATAATCTTATTACGTTGCTCATGAAAAGAGCCTCGAGTCTTCGTATCGAAAATAATTCGAATTTCAACACTCACTATTTTTCAAATTTCATCAACTTCCGGACGAAATTTCATTCTGATTGAGATATTTTTTGGTATTTAGTGGATGGGAACGTTTTTCTTCAAAATCAATTGACACTGGGTCAATTTGACCCAAAGCCTTCATCTCCCGCCTGTCCTGAGCGAGCCTCCGGTGACTTTTTATTGAAAAAAGTCGAGAGTGGGCTTCGGAAATTCTTTGACCAATGGGCATCGTGAAAAGCCGGAGAATATAAATGTTTTTTTACTAAAAAATTGATCGAAAAAGTCGATTTTTGGAAAAGGAAAGTTTTACTGAAAAAATGATAATATTTTTTCTATTTTGGGAGCAAGTGAAGTGCCTCTTTATTGAAAATGAAAAAGTCGTCGCTATTCGTAAAGAAGTAATTTGGCTATTGACGCGGAATATTTCGCTGCGAAAGAGATAATGAGGCCGAAAAATCGTTCCGGGTCAAAATGACCCAGTGCGTCAAGGAAGGTTTAATAAAAAACGATAAAAGTTGTTACTACGCACAACTGAGTTTGGTAGCCTAAACAAAATTCGAAGGTGGTGTCGCGACTAATATCTCGTATGAATTTTGATTCGGTGGCTAAGTCGATATTTCTACACGTGGAGAATAAGAGTAACATGGAAGAAAAGAGCCAGCGAGAGAGAGAGAGAGAGAGAGAGAGAGACAGAAATGCAGGGCTCATGTTGCGTACGTTGTCACTGTTAATGAATTCTTTGTGCGTGCTACACAAAATATATTCAAATGTATAATAAACATAGATATATAAATTAGTATGTACAATCTCTAGGCAGCGAAAGGGTTAGTGGACACAAACGTAAAAGAACCTGAAAGCCCAGGGCAAATCGCTCCTGTCAGCATCGATAAATCGCTGCTGTGCCAACGGTCCACGCTCTAAAAAATATATAAAAATATATTTGGAGTGTCTGGTGACCTGGAGCTCGGTAAACTTCGGGGTCTTATATATTCGTTAATTAAAAAGGAAAATGAGCAGAAAAAGGAAATCCACCGATTCATGTGTCAAACAAAATAGCAAAAAAAATAAAAATGTCTATAATTTCGTTGCACTAATGTCAACATATTTTTATCAATGAATTCAATAGTTCGTGGGAAAAGATTTTGGAACAAAAAAAATCGATCGTAAAATTATTGAAACGATCAATTTAAAAAATCGTCAATTCAATCGAAGAATATTCAACTTTTTGGGCTGTCCAGAAGAATTATGGCTCTAATTCCGAGGCTTGTGGTTAATGATAAAACAATGGTTGACGTTGTTCGAGTTAAAGTTCGAAGGAGGTCGTTGAACGAAATAAAAATTGACGCGGTCATCGATTCACCATGAGAGGTTTTTCCCTTTTCTTTCGTCCATTCGAGCCAATAAAATTTTTATGACGATTTTTTTACGAGAGCAAAAGAGGCCGGGATCGAGTAGTGACGAGCATTGTTTTTTTTTTTTATTCCCTGCTTTCGAAAGCGTGCCTCAGTGATTTAATAATTTGTGGAGGTCGATACGTAAAAAAAAAAGGGACTCGAGACGAGTTCACGCCCTGCTATCCTTTTGCACTTCCGCAACGAGAGCCTCTGTTTTTACTCTCACACTTTTTCTCACTCTCTCGAGCGAGGGAAATTGTAGAAAATTTCGACGGGTCAAAAGATCAAGAAAGTCGTAGGAGGCCCTGGAAAATGAGGATCATTGTGGGCACGATGTAAAGCTAAATCACGCGTGAACGAGGATCAACAAAAATTAGTTCACGCCGTCCCATATCGTCGGCTCTCGCTAAAGACTCTCCTCGTTTCTTTACTCTCTTACACACACGAAAGGAAACCCCCGTAACTCGAGACTTCCTCGACCAATACCCAAAGAAAACATGTCGCCCTTCAAGCAGTGGCTTTTATTTTTTTCTCCACTTTTACACAATCAAACAAATATACAAAATTATAAAAAAAAAAAGGTTTGACATTTCGACGATTTAGAGAATTTTTTTTTCAACTTTTTTTTCTTCTCTTTCGTCTTTGCCAACGAGAGCGTTCGCCTCGAGATCGAAGAATGTCAGAAAAATCATAGAAAAAAGTTGAAAAAATGAAAAAAAATTGCAGTTTTCAGCGATTTTGAAAAAAATTAAGAAAAATTCGATTATTCTTGAAACTTTTTTTCAATATACTCCAGAATCGCTATTCAATCCGATTCCGCACTTTACGTAAAAATCAATTTTCCCATACAAATAGAGCAATAAATCGTTGTACACGTGAATAATGAGTAAAAAATGAAATTAAAAAAATAATATGAAAGAAGAAAAAAGGAAGAGAAACAAGAGGAAGAACGAAGCTGTAAGAAGTGGTGGGGGAGAGCGTGGCGTGTGCCCGTGTATGTGTTTTCATTCTGCGGGAGCGTGTGTATCCGAGCGTTGAATGTGACACCCTACGCGATCGTGTCCAAAGTCCCCCGAGAGTGTGTAGTGCACCAGAAGAGTTTAGTCTCGTTCGACGGCGTCGTCGTCGCGACCCTTGATTCTCCAGGGGGCTCAACCCCAACGCGATAACGAACTGATTGATTTATCTCCATTCGAAACGTCGCGGGAAAATCGGGCACGTCTTAAAGTTTTTCTTTCGGAAAAACCAAAACAAATTTTATGAAATTCAATCGCGAATAAAAAGGGAGGGGGAAAGAGTGAGACGCTGAAGAAAAGGCGCGCGAGTTGAGTGTCAAGTGATCGTTTACCATGTGCTCTTGCAATTATTTGTTCCAAGGATACGAATAATTTAGGATTTCCCATTTTTTTTCCAAAATGCGTAAAAGCAGTGAGTGCATAATCGAATGTTTCCTGTCGATTTTTTTTTCATCGATTAAATATTAATCGATCGATCGACTTTTTCAAAAAATCATTTATATTTACTCCAATTAATAGTCACGGGTGATCGTTCGGAGAAGGCAATGGAAATTGGAGTGTTGTGCTCCAGCGAACCGCGGAGAAACCGTGAGTCAATAAGAATTCTTTTTTTTTTACACTAAAAAGCAAACTTTTGTTCTCCATTTTTGAAAAATTCTTCGATCGATGAAAAATCGCAAACGAATATACGTGTCACACGTTTTAAAACTTTCGATCGTTTCCAAATAATATTTATTCATCAAAATGATGTCAACACAATTTTTTCGAAACTTTTATTCGATCCCATCGATCAATTTCGATCGGATTCTCTCCTCAGCGACTCTCTGCGCTCCTCGCAGTGAAAAAACGAAAACAATGGCACGTAATCGAAGCTCCTCGTCGCGTACGAGGACCATTCGATGCCAAAGAGAAAATTTAGTTCGTTTTCGTCCCTGTCAGGGTTTACGTTTGCCGAGAAAGGTTGCTAAGGTTAAATGTATGAAGAATGAATAATCGTTGGGATAATCAAATGAATGAATGATTGGACAACAAGTAGGAACGGAGTTGGTAATCGAAAAAAGTCAGAGATTTGACGTTGGGCTACACATTGTTGTGCATCCGGAGATTTGACGCGTGGGTTTGGTACACGAGAGAAATAAAAAATCATAAAATAAAGGGAATCTATATGTATATAAATATGAAGCTAACGTGAACGTGGTGAAGGTAATTCTCTAGCGAGAGAATAATAAAAATGAGTGAGAAGCTGTAGGGTTGAATTTGTGCGTGAAGCATATGTATTTTTTTTCGTATTTATTTCGTTGCTTTTTTTTTCGTCAATATGTGTTCGTCTGTCTCGAAATCGTCACGGGACAACAGCGACGAGAGAGAGAGAGAGAGAAAGAAGAGAATGAGTGTTTTTCTCTTTGCTACGCGAGATTTGAAAAATTTCGTTAGGGCCTTTGTCGACGCTTTTGTCATCACGGCGATCGTCCACCGGTCATTCGTCCCGGCAATAAACATTCGAAGTATATATACAGAAACTGGACGACGTCCGAGCGAAACGAGAAAATAAACCTAATGAGACGAGAAAGAGAAAAGGAGAAAGAGCCTCTTTTGCGCCAACCCCCCAGGTCGTTTCTCACGAATTAAAAAAATAAAAAAACAAGAAATATCTCCAACCCGAGGAATCAATGAAATTCGAATAATCAATTCTTTCCATATAGTTGGCGTTTAAATTCATATTTGACAACATTTGAATTTAATGCTAAAAAATGTTCTACGTTAGATAAAAATTATTTCAATATCAATCAAAAGATTATTGATTACGAACTTTCATAAAAATGGAACAACGAAGAATCGATTTTTATTTTCCAAGTATCGCCAAAAAAAATGAAATGTTTGATGAAAATTTTTCATTCAATTTGCTATTTCGACTTAGTGCCTAGTCTTTATCAATGAAGTCGTGGATCGGAGCATTTCAATTTGTTTCAAGAGCTCATACAGCTCTTGCTTCTTCTTTGATCCACGTCGAGAATGCAGAGTCAGCAAAATTATTCATTCTCGTTATCGAAAACTCTTTTCATTGTTCTTCCTGAAAGGCATACGGTGGCCTTGTGTATATATATATATATGTGAAAAAAAAAAAAAATTAAAATAAAGTGGGGCATCGTAGTGAGTCAGATTATTTTGGAATTAAATTCGCGAGGATTGGCTCAAGGAAATGAGCGAATTCAAGTCTCAAGATCATCTGTGTTGTTGATTGCCTGACGACTAATTTGTTTATCCGTTCATTGTTTATTAATATTTGTTTATTTAGCCCCCGGATGTTGTCTCGATTGAAATCTTCCGGGTGAAAATCGGTAAATAATGGAGAATTTAATTTGATCGTGAGGTGGCCACAGTGATCGAAGGTTCGGAAGTATTTCACGTGAATCTGCAGGACCTACTGTCCTTGAAATCGTGGGCGTGGCACTCGGAGAAAAAAAAAAGGAAAAATTAAATTCTCCTTTTTCTTTGTATCTCGATTTCTTTCGCTTGCTCACTCGAGTTAGCGCGAAGCACTTTTTCCTTCGGATTTTCCTCGCTCCGTAACCCTTTGGCCCAAAGTATAGCGTCGCTGAAGTCGCTTGACGCGACGTACTTCATCGAGCCTCGCGCACAGAGCTCGTGAGAAGAGGACGAAGGAGACGAAAGAAACGCACGAAATCGTTGTGAAATGTTTTTGACGTGTGTGAGAGAACTCTCGCAAACGTGCGCGACGAGTCCGTAGTTTATTGGCGAATCGAATTCGTATACCTCCGCGAAGAGAACTCGGAACTTTTGACGGTCTCACTTCGATCCCAGTGTCTGTCGCGAGTCAAAGAACAAAAGCCAACAAATTTGAGAAAAAAAAAAACAAAAACAAAAAAACAAAAAAAACGAGACAAAAGCGTTTCTTTTTTTTTCGATAAATTTCATTCTTACAGTTGTTTCTTAATTAAATAAATGCTAATTCCCCAAAAAATAACGCAGACAGAAACAAAAACAAAGTTGCATGAAAATTTTATGAACTGTACAATTTCCTTCCACGAAGCGTGCAATTGACTCGAAATTTACTGCCCAACACTTTTTCGGCTCATTTTGTTGGATCATCGTAAATAAAAAAAAAAAAAAAAAAACTTAAAAAACGACTTACTCCCCTTGAGAAAAAATCGCAGACATATTATTCGAAAAAAGAGTTCGAAATGTTTCTCATCGCCGAGGATTCGACGTTTAACTTCCGTGCGGAAAAATATGACAAATAAGAATATTCCGCAACATATGCCGATCCCGTACGTGTTGAATTATAAAACAAACGTTTGTACGTTGTAAAAAGTTGCATTTTTGCACGAATTTGTCATTGGCAGAGATTAACTGGAATTTATCGAACATTTTTTATGGCTGACGAATTTCGAGGTCAACTGATGGATAACGCTCCATTGTTTTAATCCCTAATCAATGTTGATGGCATTTTTGTTGGGAAGATTACTGAGAAGAAACCGAGAAGAAACTCGAAAGCAAGAAAATAAAACATTTTATTTTTTCTTTGAAAAACTCGTGTCCCAGTACTCGAGTATTTTGAGACGCTCGGGCGGACACGATCGGTCACACTCAATTTCGTCCCACGGACGTCTGTGGAGTGACTTCCAGTTTAGGGTTGTTTAAGGGCGGGCTTGGTGCAGGAAGCGCGAGGGAAAACGAAAGGGCGGGAGCTTCCAGAGAGAGAGAGAAAGGGGCTGAAAGTCTCTTGCAGTTTAGCGGTTGACTGCGTGACTCCACTGCATCCACTCTCGAGCGTTTGCCTTCAGGGACACCGCTCTAGCAACTCTACAATACAGTGGAGAGTGACGCACACGTACATAGTAATACACAGGAAGGGATAGAGCGGAGGTAGACAAAGCGAGGAAAAAGTTTCCACCCCGCAAAAGTCGATAAAATCCAGTTTTTCTATTGGGTTAAGCCAAAAAATGGAATAATTGACGAAAAAATGTGGAAATGCTTGATAAAATATTGGATAAAGCTTGAGCTTGGCCATGGATGAAAATTGGATGAACATCGATCCACGGAAATGAAGAAAATTGTCCTGAACTTCTCGTTAAGGAAGATGATGAGAAATGATTATTTTTTAAATAATAAACAAAAACAAGTCGACGATTTATCTTTTTCTTGCAAGTCGTAACAAATCATTAAAAACAAAAGTTGACGATTCCTCACAGAGATACTCTAAGTGCATACGCGAATTCTCAAAGGGAGAGGAGAAAGTGAGAGAAAAGGAGAATTAAAGTGTACGTTGAAGATTGCAGAAAAAAAAACGTAGATGAGTTGGAACGACCACAGGCGTTTTTCATCCGAGGCTTGCGACACTTTTTTCGAGCTTTTTTCTCTCGAGGATTGTTACTGACGTTTCTATAGGCCTAAAGCAACGTGTATATATATTTTTAACACATACATTGAGCTTGTGGTTTCGAGTTTGGCTTCAGGGGAGTGAATCGCTGTTACACTAATTGTTACCAAGCTCACCTCACAGTTTTGCCCTCTGGCACTAGGAAATCTCTCCCTCTTAACGGAATGGCGCATTCCACGAGGCCATCAGCGGAAAATTCTCGCTTGTTTCGTAATCGCACCAAAACCTCGGGCTTTCATATTTTCTTTTCATTTCTTCTTATTCGCGTTTCTATCGGCGAGGGTGAAAAAAAACCGCAAGAAAATCATAGAGGGATGGAAAAAAGTGTTGGAGAAAATTTAACGGCCAACTCGTTTCTCAGACCTCCTGTTTTTTTATTGTGGAAATCGTTAAACGATAACTTTTATCGAAATATTATCGCACAAAGATTAATTGCGATAATAACGTTGTAAAAGTTTCAATTTTTTTGTTTTTTCCTTCAGCGATTGAGCCTCTGTATTTACCGTTTTGGCACGAAGCCAGAAAATTATCTGTGCTGACTTTTGGCATGAAAGTCTTCGTTTCGTGACTTTAATTCGTTTTTGTTTGGAATTTATCTTTTTAATCTTTTCATCATTACTCTTTATAATTATAACAGAAATTCGAAGGCTGCGATAAATTTTTTGGGGTGGTCAAAAACTGCGAACGAAAAATCGTCTCACGATTAAAAAATGTTCTTTGTTCCTTTCTAACCAAAGGGGATGTACTTTTCCATCTTTCGGACACGCAGCGGAAAATAATTTTTTTTTTCGATAATTATTTGGAAATTTCAAGTGAGAAAATGTTTCAAGGAAAGGATCTCGAATTTCGAAATGAAATGGTGCTTGGTGAGGTCTCGAATAACGGGGAATATTATGGACGACTGAGCTTGGAGCAAACACGAGCGAATTATAATTGAAGCGATACTCAATTAGTGTTTCCTTGGAGCTTTCGTGTTATAGAAAGGCGAGAAGCACGGATAGAGTGTTGGGTTATAAGAAACCACGAGAGCCATAAGAACGCTCGTGTGTTACGATGTATTTTCGTATCCCCGTACAAACTCAGGCATATGTGTATTTGTATATACATAAATGTTTATTGTAAAGCCTGGAACATTGTAACACACGAACGGTTGGCTCGAGCGTTCGGACCCTTTTATTTGAAATTTCTTCTTCTTATTTCGTTCTTGGTTTTCTCTCCTTTGACGCCATTCGAGAAGGTAAAATGGGGACCAACATTGTAGCAAACAAGTCGAGTTGTATTGTCTAGCCGTGTCGTTACGTTACAGTCACAGTCGAGATAAGCCAATGAAAAAAATTCACTACATTCACAATGTCCAGCTGCCAGCACCGCTTGAAAAGCACAAAAATGCTCGTAAGGATTTCCGTTCTCTCTAAATAAATCTACTCCGAGCATAAGAACATTCTTCAACGGCAGCAAACGCTCTGAACGGGGATAAAAATATCCAAAAAATTCTTTTGCCTTGATTGAATTTTTCATTGAAAAACAAAATCAAATGAAAAAAATAATTAGATCGATTTTTCAATTTGCCATTCGGAATTTTTTCCTCCAGAGTTGAATTCGTCGAACGAAACAAACTCCAAAATTACACTCGGCAACAAAAATGCAGCAGCAAATGTGTGATCCAAGTGTGAGAGGAGGATAAAACAATGAACCAAGGTACATGGCTCGAAACATAACGTTACAATTGTCGGATCAGCAAAAAATCCAAAGTGCAGCATACTCAGAGATGCACTTTTATAACATGCGAGTGACGAGTAAGCACTCCTTTCCGAGATTGTTTACATCAGTGTGCATTGGCTGATTGTGTGGGTGCATGCAGAGTCAGAAAAAAGTGTATCGCCGAGGACTTGAGCTTTGGAATACATCTGCTCGATGAGACATGGACAATGAGAATCTTGTTGAGATCTCCTTTCGAGAATCGAAAGATGAGAATAGACTCTGACGAGGAATAAAATTTTAAACAGTCATGGAAAAAAAATGCAAAGCTATGAGTATTTTACGTATCAAGGTCAATTGGCTGGGCCACAATGATCGAATGAGTTTGATTCACTGATTGAATGGATCGAAGGCTCGAACTTGGACTTTGCCCTATAAGTTCCATTGACCTGGCAAGTACGATCAACCCTAAAACTAGAAACCCATTTCTTCGACCTTTAAACTACAGACCGGGGTATATATTTACCCCACAAGGCTTTCTTGTTCGTAAAATCATTTTAGAAGCAGGATTTTGACTTTCATAGGGAAGAAATGTGGTCAAGAGCAAATTCGATTTCGATTCGAGATTTTGTTGGTAAAAAATCGATTTCAATACGTAAAAGTGTTGAAAAATTTATTTAGGAACGTAATTCGAGGATTAAATATCGCAAAGATTAAATTTGGAGGAAAGAAACGACGCGATCTACGTTTGTATTATACGCTGGCCACGAGTAATATCGATGCGTAATTTCCATTTGCAAATGGATCATGGAACCACGATCGACACTGAACGAGCTCACCATGATGTGGGTGTTTTTTCTTTTTCTTTTTTTTTTCATTTTTATTATTAATTCCGTATTTTCTATTTTTCAATGCTCGAAATGGGAGAAGCTCGTGCCGAAACGCAGAGATAATATTTGTTAGGATTTACGCTCGTGCAGGATACGTATAATAAGCGAACGAGGGACTCTCGTTATTTTCGTATCGTGATCCCTCGGACTACACATTCTGCAACCCCTGTTTCGTGCTCGCATTCTCGTTCCCTCGCTTGCCTCTCGACGCGAGCTTTGCGTTGCGTTTTTTCAAACCCAACGCAGCAGCAAAAATAAAGATATTTTTCGATTGTCATTTTCATTCGATTCGATCGAGTCCTTCAAATTCCAAGTCTCGAATTTCGATTTTTTCGAAATTCGAGCAACAAATTGTGTGTGTGTTTTTTTTTTAAATTTTTGTCTCGTATTTGAATGAAAAATTCGCGTTAGAAAATTATTAATCGACGTCGTTTGGCGTCGAAAATTCGGAAACACTCGAGGACCCGGTTTTGTTAATGGAATTTTTTGTTTCCCGCGTGAAAAACTTTTGTCGTTCGATCGAATTCTCGCCGGTTTTTCCTCTCGACTGGAATAAATTTGTCAAGAGAATTTCCGCGTATAAATCACACTTTCATGAGAGAGACAAACAGCAAATTGGATCTGTCTGGTATAGCAAAGCGTTGAGTGCTGCCAGGGGTTGAAACATTCATTGCTATGTGTGCTGGGAGTGTATGGGATTGTATATGATGCAACTGTTGTGTACGAGAGTAAATTTAGCGTTGGCGTTATTTTACGAATCCGGGGAGAAAACGAATTTGATGTATCCATGGAAGTTGCTCATAGAAAATTTGGTGCGCCACACGCGAGGAAATGAGCCCATATAAACTTGGAGTTTGATGCGCGAACACGTTCACCGGTTCAGAGTATGAGATAATATAATGTGTATAGGTTAGGTCGTAATACCCCTTGGAATTTCGATGTTTTGTTACGTCACATTGTAGTAACCGAGAGCGTAATAAAAAATATAGGTCAACAAATTAAAAATTCACAGACCATTTATTCCGAACAAAAAAAACGAAGGTAAAGTCGTTTTTTTACCATGAGACTGTGAATAGATTGAAAAAGTTTGCATATTCGTGATAATGAACGTGGATCGAGGGCAAACGATAAGAAAAAACATTTTTTTTTTTTGTCGATAAAGACAAAGCAATTTTGACGGATCTTCGGAAGCCTGAACGAAGCTTTGCTCGTGATCTATAGCGAGGGATGGATTTGGGAACATTGACAAGAGCGAGTTAGTGAAATAATTTGTGTATTTTTACAAATTCGCAGGAAGAAAATTTGTTGTTTATTTTTCGTGAATGATCCATCAAATTTTGGGACATACTGACGTTTCACTCGACGCTGTTAAACAGTTTTTATGTACTTAGGGGATGGCAAGATTTGGGAGTTGATAATGTATACAGAAAAAACATTTTTGCTCCGAAATTTTTCGATTTTCCGACATTTTTCTACGCGGTTTTGATAAGTACCCGAGAGAATTGACTTGGAATATCGAATCAGGGGCTTGGACGATCCACGCAAGGAAAACAGACTTCCCAAACGAAGAGGAAACAACAATGATTTTTGGGGCCTGTCGAATAGGCGTGGCTAAGAACAGCCACCCTCCTCTCTTGTTAGCGACTCACTCCTTTTTGACACTATGAACGTCGACCTACGACACACGACTGCGGCCACATAAAGGAACCTCGGGGCATGGCAAGCCTTCATTAATATATGCGCGATCACATACCCTCAATAATCTGTCTCGAATAAAATTCATTAAATGGACCGTGAGGATTTTTTCTTCACACTTTGGGATCGTTCTAGATTTTCAGACCGTTTGTCTCAATGATTCGGTGACAATTTTCGTCCAGTACGATTCTTGTGCTTTCAGGGGATGAAACCTTTAGCCTCAATAAATTTATCCAATTTTTCGCATCGAGACTTGACTAAAAAATCATAATTTTGAAAAAAAAATTCCTCACCAACACCGAAAAGTCCGAAATACGATGGAAAAACGTGTGAATCTTCAAAGTTGAGCGTTCCAACGTCGACGGACTATGACTCATTCGAGAAATCACTTCGACCTCGTACATTCCGAGGCGCAAAAAGATTCAGGACTCAAAAAGCTCCTGAGGACGTCGAAGAGGAAGAAAGAGGGAACGAAAAATGTATAGCCAAACGAAGGTTTTTGGTGTCTAGGACGAAATGAGTGTGAAATAGAAAAAAGGCGATGGTGGGGAAGGGTGGAAAAAGGTATAAGGGTGGGAGCTAAGCCGCGAGGATGTTGCGAGGACTCGCGCGGATCGCACCTATGTACAAAACTGTGCTCATTGACTCGGTCACGACCAAGAGGAAGAATGGAAAGAAGAGAAAAAAAAGAATTCGTTTCATCCCTTTTTGCAGCACGAGAATTCTGTTACACTAAGCTTTTCTCTTTCATTTACAACACACGAACACTTTTTCATCGTCGTAGATCGTTTGGCCCTACATAGACAATTATACTTGGTCGAGTTCCAGCTGAGCCTCCAAGAATCAGCCTCGTTTCGGCCATTTTTAACGAGCCAAGCACGTACGACGAAAAATTATCATTCCACAGGCGATGCAACTTCACGTTTCTTTTTCACCTCGTCACGAATCTCATTTTTTCACTGAAATTCCGTAGACTATTTGAACCAGCAAGCAAAAACTATTCGCGATTCAAACAACTTTGCCACTTTCCAGAGACTCGAAACGTCAGAAATCTCGTCTTTACAATCGAAACTTTATTCTGTAACCAATCGTTATGCCGAGGTACTGGGTATTTTCATTTACAAGCTGCAACGTAGAGGGTCAGGGATTTCCCCAACGACACCAAGACTTTTGATGTGAAACACCCATCAGGTTCAGTCTCAAGTGGATTTTCGTATATCCAGTAAAAGGTGATTCATTTTTCAACGACCAAACGAAACAAGTTTTACGTTCCGGACGGTCCGGACGTTCCGGAGAACGGAATTGCTACAAGGAGGAATCCGAGGAAACGATGAAAATCGGTAATTCCCATAGCTGGCAAGCAGAAAGTCGCAAGTCTCGTTATTTAGTCGGTGGAGAAAATATCTTCATGCCTTTTTTCGTTGCTCACGATATTATGCAGTACTGCCATTCCTTTTCTCACATTGTGTCTCTTTTTCTGGTAGTTAATAGACACTCTGCCAGTCTGGGCAGTGTCTTTGGCGACACATGTTTCGTATTAGATGTTCTTTCCTACCTGTGCCAGGGACTCTGGCTCGTGAAACAAGTCCGAGGAAAAAGAGAGACAAGATGAGAAAGGTAAAGAAGAGAAAGAGAGAAAAATATAAATTTTCGAGAGATGACAAACGAGAGAAACGACGAATTCGCTCGTGTATGTACATTGAATAGTTAGCAAGAGAAACTAACGGGGATACCCGCTGGTGTGAAAAACCGTAGATTTTGCTCATCCGAAGCCTGTAAAATCGTGGCTCGGTGAAGACTTTTGAAAAACAGACTAAATTAGTCGGAATATGGGAAAAGACACCTTACAACTTTACAGGATCGTCTCTCCTCGCTCTCTCTCTCTTTGCTCTTTCCCTCTCGTTCGCACCCTCGTCGGGCAGTTAAAGTTTATGCTTGAGATGGAACAGCCTTTTCGGTGGAGACAGGTTCGCGCCAACATGTTGCGAACACATGTGCCAAAATGCCGGTGTCCATGCACTTTGCTCCACCTCAATAAATATATGTATTTGTACAATGTGAATACGGTAAATTTGGAAAAGAGAGAAAGCAAATGCCGAAGGTGCAAGTTATCGTTTGCGAAGCCTGGCATCGACCTGTCCTTACTTTGTCAAATTTGTTTACGAATAATTCGAAAAATGGTGCGAATAAAAAAGTCGAGTCTTGAAAAAAGGCCAAGAAAAAGTTGTCAGAATTTATTTAAATATTTGTTACTCCCATTAAAGTCTCATAACGATTGATGAATTCGACGGGATTGGGAAAGATGGAAAAAAAAAAATTAAACGGGGAAATCGCACGTACGAATGTCCCGGACTCGTCGATTCATCGGGACTGACGAGAGTGCGAAAAAAATTAATTGAGCCGATGGATTATAGTAAGTCGATTCAAGCTCTGCATTAATAATGTAGAAAATTAGTTGGAAGGGTGAATGTTGAGAGATTATCGAATCACAAGCATTATTGGGATTAAGAATAAAGTAAAAGGAGAAAAAGGAGGGTGAGTTTTGTTTTGGAAAGGGTTGCGGGAGAATTGGAAGGATTGGCAAATACCCTGACAGTTGAGAGTTGGATGGATGGTCGGAAGAGAGGATTTTTTCGGCTGAGCAAAGAGAAGAAGGTCGTAAAAGGTGTTGCATGCGGTGCGCCAAGTTTGCTCTGAGGCTCTTCGGATAAGGTCTCGGAAAATTGGTGCACGGTATAAGGAAATGCGAAAGGAAGAGGATGCCGAGGAAAGAACGGGAGAAAGAGGAAAGCATGGGAAAGGAGGAATTACGAGAGAGAGAGAGAGAACGAAAGGAAAAGAAAAGAGAAAAAAAGGAGCCCTGCTGTGCTCGTCAAGGGAACAGTACCGCCACCAGCCATCGCCTTTTAACATTCAGGATTGCCACCCGCCGTCGAGAACCCTCGCTTTTACTGCCCGGCAGCATAACCCTCGGAATCACTTGGGGCTTTCCCCAACACCGGCAGCATTCTCCTCTCCCTCTCTCAACTGCTTTTCTTTTCCCTCTCTTTCTCCTTCTTCACTTGCTTCCTATATCCGATTCTCTCTCTCATTTAATCTCTCTATCCTCATCTTCCCGGTCCGTTTCTCTGTAAGAAAAAAGCCTTCTCTCTTATTCTCAAGCCTCCATATTTCCTATTCCTCGTACTCGTTGTTTCGTGTATCTCTCATTAGCCTCTCGCAATCCCACTCGTTCTCTATTCATTGAATCCAAAATTTGGGTCACTCTTTGTACGAAACTTTTCAAACAATTCCTCGATTTCCTCAATTTTGATGAAACTTTTGGAAGAAAATTTGCTTGTCGTTGCGATTTTGTCATTTAGCGAGGAGAATTTCCGGAAATCCTTTCCTTTCGCTTCGTGCATTTTAATCGAAAAAAAAGCTGAGAGGTCGAGGAAATTCTCGTGACTATATCGATCTCCGTACCCTGCAATTTTCTTTTTCATCCGTTGGCTGTTTTTTTCTCTCGCCCACACTCTTTTCCCTCACGATTCTTCTTCCAATATTTTTTTTGTTATCTCGCTGGAAGGTGAGCGTAAAAAAACTGCTGCCCAATGACGATTCCGTCCTTTGGATCCCCACTCTTTTCGCCCTTTGCGGTGCCACCCTTACGCGTGTGCGTGGCCGTAGTATTAGAACGTCGAGAACGAGCGAGGGGCAAAGAGGAAAGATAGAGACGGATGAACGGGAAGCAGAGCGTGAGAGAGAGAGAGAGAGAGAGAGGGATGGAGAGTTTAGAGAAAACCAAGGGTGGAGCTTGTGCCAAGGGTGGTGCCCAGAGCCCACACCCAGTGCTTCCCACTGTGGCGGTGGAGTTAGTGCCACTCTCTACCTTCCAAGCACTCTGAGAATACAACATGGGGATCGAGCCACGAGAACCCGACAATCCCCTGTTAGCTGAGGCGCACGAGGGTTTCTTCTTTCTCTCCTCACCTTCCTGCGATTTAACAAATGCCAGGCTGGCACAGTCGGCGTTAACGGATTGCCGAAGTAGCACGGCCAAGTTTTTCCACAAATTCCCATTATTTATCGCGACGATTTGCCAAAAAGTTGTTGTTGTTTTTTTTTTTTTTTTACCTCTAACTATTTCCTCGCAAATTTTCGCGCGTCCCTCGAAAACATCGCGGGAATTATATATCTATTTTTTTTCCATTTACCACGAGAGCGCATGTGCGACCGAACTGTTTTAATGGCAAAGCGAATCTCGGCGTGGACTTCACTTCGTAAATAATGAATTGATCGTCCAACGATATTTTTTTATATTTATTTTATTTATTTCATCGAGTGTCTGCTGTGTCAACTTTTTATCGTGTGAGTGTAACGCACTTTCCGGTGACATTTCCAAGTGTGTGGCTTGTTTACTTGCATCAGATTCAACCCTCAATATGGCCCCGATGATCGAGAGTCATGCACGAATTTCCAATGTCGTTTTGGACAGCGATCCATACGTCGGAAGCTGGAGAAGGAAACAGGCTGCCCAAAAAGGTGCTTATCTACTTAAAGGTATTTTACATCCCCCATTATTGCGGGCTCACGCGTCACACCGGAATCTCGAAACAACAAAATCGCGAAAGAAACTGTCGCGCGAATAATAAAAAAAAAACATTGAATTTCAATGGCTCGAGTAATTGACGAAATGGAGTGAACATTTATCGAGATTTATCGATCGTAAATCCATCGATTATGGAGGCAGACATGACGAGTGTTTTTGTCACAATCATCAATAATTCGGTGGTGAATTTTGATCAGGATTCACATAATAAATAAACAAAAAATCGTCAAAATTTGTCACGATTTATCGATCGTAATTTATCTCCGAATTGCTGTAGACTCAGAAAGTTGGTCCGTCGTCAAATTCTCGATGTTTTAACGACCTGAGAACCAGGCTCGATAATTTTTAATTAGACTGGCTGGATATTGCGGAAAAATAAGAATCCCGCGGTCCTCGAAGTGCCCGGCAGATGAATGAATTCTCGCTCGAGAAAATTTAGCGATGCGAGCGACCAGAGTTGGCGAACCTTCGCTGGACGCTTCGAGTATCGCAACGTCAATTTGCTAAACGATGTGCTACGTGCGCCGCGAAGGGGCTTCCGAGGGGAGGAAGGAAAAGGAAAATAGGAATTCTCGGTAAGCCGTGTATGCAACAATGCATCTCGCACGCGAGAGACGCTTTCCAGGTTTCTCCTTCGCTTCTCTTCAATATTTCCTGATGCAAGTACCGGTGCTTTTGGAGAATTAACAAAACACCTCCCACACGCGGTTCTCGACCGCAGTAGGTCAACGTTTTTTCCCCCGGACACTCCCACACAATCCACGAGGTTTCTATTCTCGAAAATCGGAAAAAAAATGGCGAGAAACTCGAAATTACAGTTTTTTTTTTTCGAAATTTGTCGCATGGAGGTAAAAGTTGGTTGAACGAAAATCTTAACGATCGCCAACGAGCGGAAACTCCAAACTACACGAAAAATGCCGTTGGAATAAAATCTCAGAAAGAAGGAAGAGGCGCACGCTCTAAATGTGAAAATATATATTTTTTTTTCTCTAAAAAGCGTACAGAGCGCAAGTTCACTCTTCTCGCGGCTCTCGCTGCAATTTTTATCATTTTTTCCTTCGTCATAAATAGAGAGGGAGAATAAATTGGGGAAGATGGAAAAAAATGCATTATTCAGAGAAATTTCCATCGTGAAGAAGTCTCTCGTCGCGTTCCGGATGTATACGAGAACAACATCGTTACGTTGCTCTCTTGGTGTTGCTCCCTTTTAACGATGGCCTTCGATGCTCCCTTTTTCATAAGCATCTCCACAATGTCTAGTGTGCGGTCGCGACAATATTTCGCTCTCATTCCCTGCCTCGGTCTCTCGTCAGTCATAATTTTCTACCGCAAGTCCTTGTTTAAAAAAAAAAACAAAACGATAACGAGCAAGATGCTGCGTCGTTAGGGAACTACGGAACCGGAAGTGGAGCAAATTTTAATGGAGAACGAGCGAGATTTAAAAAAATATATATTTTAAATCATTTGTAATTTAAATATTAAATAAAATTCGTTTGTTTTTTGGCAGACGCGTCACTTGGACGGACGCCGGTTTATCGGGACGGCCGCAACATCACCGACAACAACGACACTACCACAAACAACAACAACAATAACAATAAAACGAATAACAATAATTCGTACGGTGGCCTCGAAGCTTCCGGTCCCCAGGAAGTTGTGATGAAAGAGAAAAGCAAAAACGCGGCTCGATGCCGTCGAGAGAAGGAGAACTTTGAATTTCTTGAATTGGCCAGGCTACTACCACTTCCGGTTGCCATTACCACTCAACTTGACAAAGCAAGTATCATCAGGCTCACCACGAGTTACCTCAAGATGCGAGCCGTTTTTCCACGAGGTGAGTTTTTCGCTTTAATATCAATCAGCAATTCCAAAATTAGTTTCCATAGAAAAATTGAAAAAATTCAATAATTAGGAAACACATTTGTTGTATATCGGAGTGTCTGACGAACCGAGAAAAATATCAACAAAGACAGAAATGCGAAGCTTTGAATAAAAAACGCCAATAATTTTTGCCATTTTTTAAACTGAAATTCAAAATTTTCGAGCAATTTTGATGAGGTCGTTGCCCGAAGCCCGTTCCCTCATGTTGGGGTTCAGGTTCCCCTCAATAGAATTGCAGGCATCGCAGGTTAATTCGAGGCGTCGAAAAGCTTCGGGAGAAAAAAAAAGTTTGCCTCAAAGTTTATTAAAATGCAAAGGCGACCAAGAGTTTTTTTCGGAGGAGAGTTTCGAGGACTTGAAGGAATTCACTGTGCGTGCAGATGTGCAGAATTCTAGAGTCTCGTTTTGCTTATCTCTAAAGTCTGTTCTATGCATGCATCTTTATATAAAAGTGCTCGTCGTTAATTCAGCATGGAGCGGACACTTACGCGCGCAAAGGGCAAATAGTATCGGATGAGATGGGTGTGATTGCGCACTTAATGCATTGTTAGGGTCCCACCCCAAGGTTGCTTTGTAAGCATGGGATATAAGGGCTGGTTACGTAGAGAAAAAGAGTGCGAGAGACAAGGCGAGCAAAAGAAATCATGAACGTTTACAATAGAGCTGTAGTCGGGCCCTCCCTCGGTCCGTCTCTTTTCCAAGAGAGACAGCGAACGCTACGACGCATCGACGACGAATTGAATTTCAAGTGGCCGCATCCCTCTAGAATTCCGATCAGCGTGCTAACCACCCTTCTCGCGTCTTTGTGCTTCTCCAGTACGCACCAAACGACGTGGCAAATTTTTTTTCACCTCCAAACACCTCACACGATTTTAAAGCGCCTCGAAAATCATTTTTTTTCCTCGATAGTGATTAATGCTGAAGTTACAAATTGATTTTTTCACGTTAAATCGAAAAAACGCGACTTATTTCCCTGAGGGAATTAAATCGAAGCAAACAATTCGCACGGTTCTGGCATCGACAGAATTCTCGAAAATGAAGAAAATATTTGTGAGACATTTTTTCAAATTTATTTTCAAATATTTTCTCAGTAGATTCAATCCGATCGATCGTCCATCGATCAATTCAGGAATTTGCTTCGCATTCGTTTACGTATCCGATCGAATATTCGAGTAAACTTGAAAATTATTTTGAATTTGTGTGTCTTATTTCTTTGGACACGAGTATACGATGTGAAATAAAGATTGGAGTTTGATTGACGTAGACGCGATCGAGAGAAAACTCTATATATCGCTTTTCATTGAGACGTTTCGGACGACGTGTCTAGCGTACGAAATCATACGAGGACGAAAACGTGCCCCAGAATACGTGACAACTTATAGAACATTCGATATATAAATATACAAATATCTCCTTTTCTCACGTGCTTCGGGTGTCCAGGCGAAAAAGCGTTTTGTCAACTGTTATGCAAATATCATACCCTCTTTAAGCTTGTCACTTGGGTTGCTTCGAGACGAGATTCCATTGAAAAATTCACGAATTGTCTATCCCCTTTATTTTTTTTTTTTTTTTTTTTTTTTTTTTTCATAATTCTTGTTCGTAATTTTTGCTGTTAAACTTTAATTTGCTCGTTCAAACAATCCGAGAATAATTCCGTCGCTTTTATTTCTCATAAGGATCACCCGGTTGCATTTTTTTTCCCAGAAAAATGTGAAAAATAATTTAATGTAACTTTCGAGTGCATTGTGGGGGGTTCGTAATTAATGCACCGTCACGAAATCGTCGGAGCAAGATTTCGCGAAAGTTGCGGCAACGCTTTCGAGTGTACGGACAGACAGGCTGCTATCTCTCTCTCTCTCTCTCTCTCTCTCTCTCTCTCTTCACCTACACCTTAATAATAACGTGTGCATTGCGTTATTATACCTATTTTACTTGAGGGGAGTTGTAACTTGAAGAATATTGGTGAGGGCGGAGACAGAGTATCATAATGCACCGGAAGTGCATTGCTAGCGGTGAAGCAACATTTTTGAGACTCGAGAAAAAAGTCCCAATTGACAATTAACATTGTGGAGTAAAAAAAAAGGCCTAAACATTGTCAGGATGGTTCTAAAAATGAAAAATACAAATTTTTGGTTTAGCGAATGATCGAAGAAGTTTTTCTATGCGCACTATTCAACGATTTTTTTATCCAGGGCTGGGGAAAGAGTGGGGGGCATCGCCAACGACGAACCCACGAGAAACCCCAATCAAAGAATTGGGCTCTCACCTTTTACAGGTACGTTGATGATTTTTTCGATAAAAATTCAAGGAAAGAGATCGTTTTTGAAATTGTCCAATTTGGATAATGAAAAAAAATGTTTCAGACGATGGATGGGTTCATATTCGTCCTTGCTCCCGATGGGAAAATCATGTACATCAGTGAGACTGCCAGTGTACACTTAGGACTGTCCCAGGTCGGAGATATCCCCTCATTTATTCCATTGCTTTTGATTTTTATTCTCTTTTTTTGTTTTGTTTTTCGGTTCCTCGATAAAATATTTGAAATCGCGAAATGTTTCGCGATTTCGAAGCTTTGCCTAATGAATTTTTGAATTTTTTATAAAATGCAGGTCGAGCTCACGGGCAACAGCATTTTTGAATACATCCCCGAGTGCGATCACAAGGAAATGGGCAATGTCCTCAGTCTGCCACATCCCTCAACAGGAGCCACTTTCCCACCCCCTAATTCACGCGGAGACATTGAAATTGAACGTGCCTTTTGCATAAGAATGAAATGTGTATTGGCCAAGAGGAACGCTGGTCTCGTGACGTCAGGATGGAAGGTAAAACATTTAATTAAATTATTAACGAATTTATCGAATAAAACGAGTTGCAAAAAAAATTGCAACTTCGACGTTCAATTCCGTGGTTAATTTATCCCTTTAACTTGAAAAATAATCCGAGCGCAATGATATACAACCTTGAAGGCTTTTCCGGCGCTAAGTTTTCGAGCTCTCGGTCATTGAGGCTTCGAAATATTTTCCAACAACAAGGATCAGCCAATTGAATTCCATTTGCGATTAAATGCCAACTTTTTATTGTGCGTTTGACCCTCGGAAGCGCTCGCCAATCACGGTTAGCAGATTATGGGTTTATTGGGCTTCAATAACGCGGCGCGTGCAATACGTTCGGCAAACAAATTGAGAGAGAAATAGAACGAGGCGAGAGGGGGAGACAGCAGAGAAAGGACGTACGAGGGACATACTGTGAGGTTATTAACATAACGATGTGGCTACTGACACTTCACGTAACAGGAAATCGTAAAAGTCGTATAAAAAAATTGAAAGGTTAATTGCGGAGATAAGAGGGTAGTTCGGAGACTAAGTAGGGCTCGTATTCAAAGGGTCACGCACAAGAATCTCGACGAACGAACAAGCAGGAGGGAATCAGGAGGAGCCAAACGTATTTTTATGAATTTATGCTCCTGAAAAACTTGACGCATCGGTACAAATGCGTTCTGTTACGGTTGGAGCCTCGGGCACGCAGTCCTTCTCCATAAAATCGATTTTTTTTCCAAAACTGTTTAATTTTTTCAAAAGAAAATAGAAAAAAAATGAAAAATTAATTTTTTCTGTCACATTTTCAACATATTTTTTTCCACTCGATTGAAATTTCGAATTTTTGGGAAGAATATTTTGAAAGTTGATTAAAGTCTAAGGAGAAAAATAAAGATTGGGTATCGTCGCTAGAGCGAAGAAAAAAGGATATCGAAAAAAGATTTCCATGGCGAGTGGTTGGGAAGCGAAATAAGGAAAATCCGAAATATTAATTCAGCGCCGATAACGCGAGAGTGAAGAAAAGTAGGATGTGCGGGGTGAGCAACCAATCAAGTTGATCCGAAGTACAAAGGCAAATTACGGAGAGGTCGCTTTATCCGGATTTATTATTATTACGAAGGAGAGAATTGCATGAATTTTAGGAAGGGAGAAAAAAAGGTGGCGAGTAAAAATGAGAGTAGTTTACAGAAATGTGGTAAAGACCTGTCCGGGCCGCTGAGAGTTATTTCTCTTATTTGTTGAACCCATGTAAGTTGGGCGACGAGAAAGATGTTCGGGAAGGGTGTCTCGTGTGTACTCAGCGAGCAAGGGAGCAGACTATGGGGGCGCTTTGTGAGTGTGGGTTTCATTGGGACATATGTCCGGCTAATATAAACTAGGCCGGATCAATTTACACGGCTATTCGAGAGGCGAGAGGGTATATAGTAGCTCGGTGTACATGAATGAATGTAAATGTACACAAGGATCAAATTATTCGTGGGCGTAAGTTGCGTTGGCCTGACAATAATTCGTAAATGCACTTGTCGAGGAAGAATTGAGTGGTGGCTATTATTGTTGGCACCATTTGAGGCGATACTCGGACGTTGCCTGAATATCAGTGAGCCTGAGGAAAGAAGAACGAGCAACAAGAAAAACTCTCGAGAGAGCTGACCTCAAAATGAGCGGTTGGTCTTGTATAGAAAAAAAAAAGAAAAGGAAAGAGCATTGTAGCGCCTCGAGTTGCGGAAAATGTGAAGAAAAATAAACGCCTTTCATGCGCCCACCGAGGAAACTCTCGTACGAATAAAAGATCGCCGCTGCACAGCCGAGCACGAGAAAAACTCTGAAAACGATCGTCACTCTCAATAGCACTTTCCACACAGACCGAGAATCCCACTCTACAGAGCCTTAAAGTCACATCGTTACCCCATACTCATCCTCCCATAGTCCAACAGCTTTTGTCGACGCAGTATCCCATTGCGAATAACGGACCAAGACGAAAGAACCACCAAAAACCGAGAAATAGTGCTTGTTCGATTCTCGTGCCAACACACAATGGCCAAATACCGCGAAACTGTTTGCCAGTGTTTTCGGCGATTAACGAGAGTCCCCTTAATTATAATCCACGAGCCATTCGATCGATCTTTATCAAATTTATACGCCCAAACGTTCGTTAACCCGCCAATTTCAAAACTTTCGAACTAATCGATCAAATCATTTATTTCCGAATTATTTTTCACAAAATTTCCACGATTAACCAATAAAAATAAGTTTTTTTTTTTCATGATTTTGACGTAAAACAGTTAAAAAATTGTGATTGCTGGATTTTCAATAAGATTTTTCGAACCGAGGGCCCTCGGAATTCTTTTTAAAAAATACACATTTGCCCTCGAAGCTCATCGCGATCTCACATGCATTTTTGTGCCTCATTCCCGCCACTCGAATCTCTACACGGCCTATTTGCTTAACAAATTTCTCGTTTTTTTTTTTTTTCCTTTCCACGGCGTTGTTCAAGGGTTTAATTACTAAAGAACGGAATTGGTAATTTCGCGATGCAAGTCTCCCGCACATATCGCGCGTTGCATATATGCAATTTTTTTATTCACATTTTTTTTCACTCAAGAGACTCAGCGCTGTCTTATGCACTCGATTCTCTCACTTTGTCAGTCTTCATTTCCATTATTTAACCGCCCATCCCTGTTGCAGCGTAATCGAACCCCAAATATCACCAGTTCCGGAAATACATCGGGCGTTTTCAACAATAAATAACTTAAAATTTATTAACGCACAGTGACTCACACCCAAAAATTTTTTCCCATGTATTCTCACCCCTGTTTTTTTTTTTTTTTTTTTTTTTTCTGACATTTTCGATAAAAATTGATTTTTTAACCAAACCATTATGAGCATCGAGTTGGCAATTTTTCCATGAGCTCAGTAACCTCCGAGGAATGTTACAGAATTTTTTCGAATTTTTCCGTACGATGGTTTTTGTAAAAAAAAAAATGGAGAAACAGAGCGATCGATTTTTATTCGAAAATATTCATATTTTCTTTTCTTTGTTTAATAAAAATTCGTTTTTTTCTGAGCCCAGTATTTTTTAAAAGGAAGAAAATAACATTTCGATTAGCCAATTCTGCACGAAAGGCCCCCATGTCGGAGTTTGATTTATAAGCCTCAAAGTGTGCAGGAGGATGCACGTTGCATCAAGCTCTTGCATCGCCAGGTACTCTGCAATATTAGTGCATGCACGTACGTTAAGAGGAAAGCTCGTGCGAGTGGCAAGTGCTTAGAAAAATTTGCCTTACAAATTTTCGCACTCGTCGAATTCGCCCCCATCGCGATACAGTAGAATCATAATTGAGGGAACGTGAGAAACCGGATCGCACCTCGTATTTTTCACTCCCGAGATGCTGATCATTTTTCCTAAACATTCAACAATTTATTCGTCCGTTAGATATTGGGGGAGTAACTCAAAATACTAAAATATAAAAATAGATTTTAAATAATTAATTGATTAATTGATTAATTAATTATATTAATTGATTACATAGAAAAAAATCTATATATTAAAATAATAAAATATCAAAAAAGCTTTAATTATCTGGAAATATGTCGAGATAAAAATGTTGAGGTTACTTGTCACGAAACGAGACTCTACTGTATCGTCGCGACGAGAATGTTCGCTTAAGCAACACGCACACACTCGGACGTGGGAGTGTACGATATTTCTCGCCTCGAATATGCATCGCATCTCAATTGACTATTCAATTACACACGGAGGGACGAATTGGTAATTTTCTTCTTCGTTAACACGCTTCCTCGTTGTTTTTTATTTCCTCTTACAAAATTTCGTCAAGCCGCGTTGCATCGTTTGGTTTATGAGTGAAAAAGTCCCCACACGTCCCTCAGGAAAATCAAGCATATGCACAATTCTCGAAAACTTGATTCTTCTCTGAGGTGCGGATTTATAAATAAAGGTCGGAGAGATCTCGACGAAACATGCATATCCTTGAATTTAGTTAATTCCCTTCACGTATGCGATCTCTCGGGATTAAAATGAAAGCAGATTTTTGCTCTGGAGTTGCGAGCACGAGATGCTCCTTGAATTTTCAATAAATACTCCAAAACCCCAGCTTCTTCGAGGGGTCAATTTGACCCATTAGTAAAAAATCATCCTACGAAGGAAATAATGGTCGGATGACCTTGAATCTGGTACCAATCGGTTAGTCAGAAGTTGGACGATAATTTTCGAAATAAAAAAAAAATCTCGAAAACTATGGATTTTTCGAGAAGCCACGGACCCCGCGAAGAAATGATATTTTAAAAAAATCACAGTTTTATCAATTTGAATAAAATTTGAATTTCCGTCATTTTTATCGTTCAAGGTTATCCACTGTTCGGGTTATCTGAAGGTGATAAACATCGGTCCACCATATGAAGACCAACACACCCCCATAGGCTTGGTCGCCGTAGGACATTCGTTGCCACCGAGTGCTATCACGGAAATAAAACTGCACCAAAATATGTTCATGTTCCGTGCTTCGTTGGACCTCAAATTGATTTTTCTCGATGCAAGGTAATTCGTCTTTTTTCATTAAAACGTTAAGGAAGAAAAAAAATGCCTTAAATTTTTTTGTTTTTCAAATGGAAATTCATCAATTTAGATCGAAGAGTCGGTGACAAACATTTTTTTTCGTTCCGATTCTCGATTATTTACTATCGAAATATCGAGTTTCAATCGAGTTATGTTTGCTTCGTATTATTTTCTACTATTATCCTGATAACACAATACATGCCCCCAATGTAATTATACAAAGTAGTTTCCTGTTACGCCATCAATGTTTCGATAAAAAATCGAAATGGGAAAGAGCGAGAGAGAGAGAGAGAGAGAGAGGAGAAAAAGGAGATTGAAGGAGAGCATGGTCCGAGAAAGCGGAGCAGCAGCCATTAAAATCCGTTTCGTATTACCTTTCGAGGGCATTCTTCGCTCTCTTTTTTCCTCGTCTCCCCAATCTGAGCTCGTTTTTTTTCTCGTTTTTTATCCTGACAGTAAACAAATGTCCAAGTCTCGATATCCAGTGGGAAAATTCCATGTGGTAAAGAAAGATACTGGGTCATTGAGTAAACGTCCTTTGGATTCGTGTGCCCTGGCTTTTTATTTATTTTTTTTCACTTCACCGGGGAGGCGTGCAATAACTTTCGAGAGAAATTGATAGAAAATTCAACTTTTTCGGTTTCAGCGTGTCTCAGCTGACCGGCTACGAGCCACAGGATCTGATCGAGAAAACGCTTTATCACTACGTTCACGGATGCGACGTTTGGCAACTGAGGGAATGTCACAAGACTCGTGAGTTGCT
Source organism: Campopleginae sp. 14b (assembly GCA_030522525.1). Taxonomy (NCBI): domain Eukaryota; kingdom Metazoa; phylum Arthropoda; class Insecta; order Hymenoptera; family Ichneumonidae; species Campopleginae sp. 14b. The sequence continues at coordinate 157,303 of JAPYYS010000070.1, read as the reverse complement.
TTCTCAATTAAAAAAAGAAAGAAAAACAAAAAAAAAGTGAAAATTGATTTTGAAGAAAAAATTGGTTCTCCAGCAAAATTCCAAACTTTTTCGTTCAAATTTTCATGAAAATTTGTCGTAACAATCGAGAGGCAGCTCGTAAAGTATTCACAAGGACAACATTTTTTTTGTCAACGTCATCGCGATAAGAGAAAGTGTGAAAGAAAAAAGCGGAGAGTCTTGGTGAAGGGAAGAAAAGAGAGTAAAATATAGGAAAGTACTGACACTCTGTGTGAGTACTCGAGGTCGAAAGCGGAGCTGACACTGCTTAACTGTCTCTTTCTTTCTGGCCTCAAACGCGGCGGCATCCCTCTCGGCGAATACCCTTTGAACTTTTTTCTTTTTCTTGCGCATGGTATCTTTTATTTGTTCACTCCCGACGTCGTCTCCGCAGCGGGCTCTTTCCACGTCGTCAGCTTTCTCGGGCAGACGACGATGCTCGAGTGAAAGTGTGGCTGGAAGAAAAAGCACGGATTCGTATGTGACTAACGGCGATTGTTCGGCATTTCCTCGTCGCGTTTATCGTAAAAATTGTCGAAAAATTTAGTTTTCTCCTTTTTCAACGATTGTCGCGTAATAAACATTCGCGACTAAAAGTCGTTGAGCTGCATCAACACATTTTTCACACGTTGCCAAGTTCAGGCTTGTGTTTTATTGATTGGACTTTTCGGGGGCTGCCAACCGTGAGGGTAAAGAGACTCGCGTACGTGTGCACGGAGAGCTCAACGTTCCAGGGCCCAATGAGGGTGCGTTGACGTTACACATATGGCTCGCTAAGCCTCCAATGGGAGGACGGAAAATCAACGAGCAACTGGAATATCTATCCCGCGCGCGGAGGGTTCCTCGAGGGCGAGCAAGAGAGAACAACCAAGAGACAGAGTGGAAGAGAGATTGGAGCAAGAGTTGCAGCAATAGAGGAGGCTGTTACTGCTATCATTGTTTGAACAGACTCGCAGTTTCACGAGCGTCACGTTGCCATAACCAGCGACAAACTTCCCTTCCCCTTTTCGCCCCTCCGACACATAATGCCGCTAATGTCGCGTTCGTGGATTTCCACAACGCGAACCAAACCACGTTTACACTCGCAGTACTATGTCCTCTCAACAAACCGATTAGCGTCTGTATAATCGACCAGTTAATATAACAATTTCCAACTTTACGACGATCCCAGCAACGTTTCCAAAAAATATTTCGTACGTGCGAATTTGGAGGATACAAATAGAATTTTCTGTGACGAGAATCTCGAGGAATTTCCCATTTTTTAATAGAAAAAAATTATTTTCTCGAAAACTATCGCGAACATCGGGACGTGAATTTTTTCACATACTCGACAGACTCAGAAGAAGCTTGTCAAATTTTTTCAGAATTTTTCTCATGATAGTTTTCGTTTAAAAAAATGAAGAAGATTATCGAAATTTTCAAATTTTTCAAAAATCCCCGAAAAGTTGGCCAAAGTCAATTTTCTGGCTGTCCATTTGAGTTTCTGATTAATGGAGAGACTCCATTTAGTTGCTCGAGCTCGAGCCAACGAATTTTTTTTCCTAATTTGGTAAAAATGTCAGATTTTCGTTTTCCCGAATCGATAATAAGAGAGATTTTCTTGTTTATTTTGCAGTGTTGACCAAGGACCAAGTGACGACGCAATACTACAGATTTTTAACGAAATCAGGGGGTTGGGTTTGGATGCAATCGTACGCGACGAAGGTTCACAATTCCCGGAGTTCACGACCATTGTGCATAGTCTCAGTGAATTACGTGTTATCGGACAAAGAAGCTGCAAAATTGATTCTGAGTACGGAGCAAAAGGAGCCATGCGCATCGACATGCTCGGGCAACCCGCCGAGTGTGCCAATCGCGAATCCCGGCAGCACGAGCACGGCTGATCTCGATGAGCACAGCTTGAGTCCCCAGTATCGAGCTCGTGGACACGAGCCACCGGATTCGGAATACATCGACGGTTCTGGCTATTCAGCTTCCGAGTACATCAGCCCGTCAGCTCTTGGCAGTTCTTATCATCCTTCGCCGTACACGACACAAAGCACGAGCAACACGTCTCACGAGGATGCAGGCTACTATCCCTCGGACATGTACTACGGCTATGGCGGTAAGAAAAAAAAAACAAGAAACCTCTGAAAAAAACGAAAAATGCGAGAAAAATCGAAAAATATGAATTTTTCAATTTTTTGCTTCGAGCCAGTCGAAAAGTGACGAAAAATCTCCTCAAACCAGAAAGCCTTAGCGTCACTCAATTTTTCCAAATTTACGAACCCCCTTTTTTTTATTTACGTTCCTGAGCCCTTAATAGTCGATTTTTTTCGATTTATGCCGAGGAAACCTCAAAGCCTTGATGTCCCTTAAATCGAAGAAAAAATTTCACTCAATTTTATCAAATTCACGAAGCCCCTTAATTGCCTTCCGTCCCTGGGCCCTTAATGATCGAATTTTTTCGTTTTATTTCCAGGAATGCATCACGACCAATTATCCAGCGTGCAGCAGAACCCGCAGCAACAACATCAAGCCCAGCACCAGCACCAACAGCTTCTGCATCATGGGAATTCCATGACGAACCTTACGCAGCAGCAACAACAACAACAACAACAACAACACCAGCAAAACGCTCAGACCCAGCAGACAAGGCCGTACTCAGCGTCATCGAGTTCCTGTGGAGGTTCCGCCGTCTCGGAGCCTCACATGGCCAGCCCGATTCGTCTGCATTCCGTGCCATCGGTATTTGCACCCAACGACCTTCACCACCACCATCATCACCATCATCATCAACAACAACACCAACATCATCAGCCGCAAATTCCCGACAATAGCGGAGTCCCGGGCGCGGGAGTTTGTCCGGAAACTGGAGCGACTGTCCTGTTTCTTAACTGCGGCTTTAACAACAACAATTCGTTTGCCGATGGCGATTCTAACCTTCAACACTCCGGCGGTTATCAAGCCGTCCCGCACCTCGAGCAAGTCGCCAAACAACGGAGGCTTTCCCACCACGTCGACAGCATGGAAAGCCCCATTTACACGAGTGTCATCGTCGACCCCCACCAATACAGTCCGAACCTCGTCCAACAAGCCCTCAATGTCCATGGACAAAATACACGGAGCCTGAACGACACCCCGCCACAAGTTAATCACCAAAACAATCACGACACTACGAATCATCATATCGTTCATCAAACCGCAAACGACCACAGTCCCAACGACCTCAATCATCAACAAACTCTCGTTGGCACGAGATGCGATCCCTCCATGGGCCTCGAGAAGGAACACTACGAAATCGACAAAAATGGCATCGCCATGCTTGCCAGGTGGATGGCGTAATACACGGTGAGCCTTTGTCCATTCATTCTAAACGTACTTCAACTTTCTACACCCATACTTACGGGATAATCATCAAAGATTCGAAGAAAAAAAAACACTTTTCGCCATTCATTTCTCGTCAAATTCCGAAAAAAGCTGCGAAATCTTCGAAAGGTTCGAAAGAAAACGATATGCCGGAGTGTGCGAGTTCGCAAGGTCGCAGAAATGGAATCGAAAAGTTTGAGGAACTTCGTGAACGATAAAAAAAAGATCGAAAAGTGACTAAATTTCAATTGAGACCTCGCGCTGGACGTCCGGAGCGTCTCAAAGTCGAATAATGCCAAACTGACGCAATCAAAAGAAAAATATATCGTCGAGTCTCGACACGAGGCTCAGCAGAGAAAAAATGGAGAATTGTCGTATAAGTTTTTAGTGTTTACACACACAGGACAGATAGTTTTATTTCAGAATGAAAAACGACGTAAAAAAAGGCGAAAGAATGTAAACACAGGAAAAAGACGAAAAAAACACCAGCAGTGGACGATTTTTCTGTCGATTCCTTTTCCTCGTGTAAATATCTGCCTCGAAATAGTAAATTTTCCAAATTTCGAGATTTATTTTAATCGCGGGATCGTCATGATCGCGAATGTACATATATACATAAAAGAAAACAAACAAACGTAAATATTACGACGTACGATTACCTTACATAGATGAGAAGACTGACCGGTGCTTGTGCCAACCGACCAAAGATGCGCCCTTTTTATTGCCCTTTATTTATAGGTAATAATCGATTTCTCGCCCCCTCCCCTCTCGACCGACTCGTCTTGTTTTTGAATCGTTGAATTTTGAGCTGGGCCGAGCTTTCCATCGAAAATCATTCGTCACAAAAGTTTCTAACCTTCAAATGTGTCGCGCGAACTGCGAGTGAATCGAAAAGTAAATTTCATCGTTATTTTAAATTAATTTATATGACAATTTGCCGGAGAAATATTTTTTAATGTACAAAGAAAGAAAAAGACACGAAAACGGCTGATTCGCGTTTTGGGCAGTCCGGTTTATTTGTTTCTCGAATGATTTTACGATCGAAAGAATTCATAACCTCTAAATGGACCCAGCGCGAAATCTCGATCGAAACAAGGCGACGTGTCACGATTAAAACAAAAATATTCATTAACAATTGCTTGTTAAAAATATATGAAAAAATTTGTATAGCGTATCCGAAGAATTCGTACATAGAACTTATCGTTTCTTAACGTTAATGGATCTAGCGATGGAATCTTGTGTCGTCGTTCGCCACTGACTCGTTCATCGAAATAAAAAAAAACGTTCGAATAAACGGAGTTTCCATCGAGATAGAATGTGTGAATTAAAAACGATAGAAAATTGTGCACGTGAACCCATTTTCCACGACTCGTTCCTCCAAAAATCTCATTTATTTATGGTAACAGGATGAATCATAATAATAAAAGAGGAAAAATGCGACCTCGGGAGAGCAAGTGTGCGAGTGAAATTGCGTCGTAGTGAATATATGAAAATATAATTGAATAATATATATGTAAATCGAATTAAAACCGCGTAAGAATCGTGTAAATATTGTAAAACGAACGTTGAGGCCGAGAAAAAAACGAATGAAAATATAACATATTTTCCTCTGAACATCTCCCTCGTCAAATTTATTCCGATTGTCATCATTTCCACTCCAATACAGCAAATAGTCGAGTCTCAATATGGACGAAAAACAAGAACGCGGATGAATTAATTTCTGAGGAAGGAATAAAAAGATGTTGAAAGAGAATCAACATTTTTCTTTCAAGAAACGAATCACAAAACAGATTCGTCGTAAAAAATTATTTCCGCGCTATTCGTTTGCACAAATTCCTATAATTTTTCTACGGCCGGAAAAAAAAGGGGCATTAGCCTCAAAAAATCAGAGGCACGTAAATGAAACGATTTTTCAACGAAGATAAAAAGTTTCTGGAAAAAATGGTTATGTAATCAAAAACTGAATCTCAACATACGTGTTCGTGGTACAAGGCTCTTTAGAGGTCATTCGAATTTGACTGCAGCTCCCAGAGGTCATTCTCCATTTTTGAGCTTCAATAGCAATATTGTAGAAAGAATCATTGACCGATTACATCGAGTGGAAATGAAAGAATGTTTCAAATAAAAAAAAAACATCGTAAAAGGGCAACCGAATGTTATTCTCTTTGTGAACGGGACAGAGAAGGTTTGAAGGGTGCTTGTCGACTGTGAGTGAAAAGCAAGCGATGTTTACACGCGAAGGAGAAAGAGGGGGAATGAGCGAAGCTTCGTTTTCCAGGATTTACGACCCAGTACCCGAGCCCCTCGCTTCGACATGCGCGCGCCGCGCTTCCCCCTCCCTGACGCGCCTTCGCATCTCCCCGCCCGGCCCTTGGCCACGCAACATCTGGGAGAGATTTTATTTTGCGATAATATACGACAGGTACTTTTGCCTGCTTTTGCCCGTTGATGGTTGCGGGTGCGGTCTACTGGTGCGGTGTATTTACACTTGGGAAAAATCATTCTCCAAACGACACCCCGTAGCTTCTCGGGTTTCCAGGGGCCCGAGTCCGGAAATTCCCAAAAACCCTCGACCCTCACTTGTCTACTTTTATTTCTACCGTTTTGACACTGTCGTCTCTTCGATTCTTAATTACGATACACTGTTTTGCTTTCGAGACGCTCTCCAAATGAATTATTATTCACTTTCAGAAATAAAAATGATATAACTTTTTCAAGGTCAAAATGACGCAAGGGGCTCCAAGGACTTGAGCCTCTTTAAACTGTCGGCACGCTCCGAATCATCAAAAAAAAAAAAAAAAAAGAATGGTATTTGACTTCCGGACGGCCAGGGATTCGCATTTGGTTCTTTAACTGTCATCGGAGTATTTTTTACCCGCACTTTTATTGACTTCGTAAAAAGAGTTCAATTTTTTTCGTAATCTCAATTATAAAAAAAAATGACGGATTTCAAGAGGTAAGTCTTCGCAATGAGTCGTTGGAAATAATAGATCGTCAAAACTCACGTATTATTTCGAATCAACAATGGTGCAGCTCCGAACAAAGCCTCGACGTTAAGCTTTCTTCCATTCCGCGTATATATTTTTTATTCTTGTGCTGAAATAACGCATTAAAATAGGAATCTGGTGGATATTAATGGGACTGGAGATGTGTCTAAACGTGAAAGAAATGGGTGGACGTGAATTGTCATCGTTTGGTTTGTGCAAACTATAGAAGGGGATACGTTTCGCCTCGTGGCATCTCCGCATGGGGTTGTTTTGGCGCCACGTGTCTCATCATAATCGTCGGTCCGTCTAAACTTTGCGAATCACATGTGTACCGGACCTTTCACACAGGCTAGAGTCACTTTCTCTAACTATACAGCAAGCAATACGAGTTTAACGAGTAAAGAAAGGAAAAGAAAGAACACGTTTGCGTGGGGGCGTTCGTACAGTTAACGTTCCTTTTGTGGGTGGAAGCGCGCGTACTGTGCGTGAGTTTCGCCTCCCTCTAGCGACATGAGAGGGAGAAACATGACGATAGACAGAGACGAGTCGCGTGGCCCTCGTTAAATTCTTCTTCGCCTCTGAATGTCCCGGACCCGTGATTCTGTGAAATTGCGCGATCGCTTATTACTACATCTCGACGTATTACGTATATATTTTCCTCTCTCGCTTTATACTTCGTCGACTATATATCCGGAACAAAACGTAAGAACAAAAACTTCGACGCCTATACGAGCACGCGTCCTTTGCCACGGGACGCGGTCAACTGACTGAATAATACGAAATCGTGCATTGTTATTATTATTTTCGTCATTAACGGGACTTTACGAATCGAGTCTTTTTATTGCACAGTCAAACACGCGTTCTTTGAGACGCACGATTTTTCGATCTCTCTTTCGATAAAGGTTATGTACTGTTCGAATTATTTTTAGGCCTCAACGGCCGCAATCTTTTCCACGAATTTACGCGACACTCGAAACGAAAATCGTACGTGACGGAATTGACCATATTAAAATACTACTTTTTCAAGATCGGTATCCAAACGCGATTATTTGTCATTGGCCCAAAGTCGACTCGCCGCTCGCACTCTAGCGTCCCATATTTTCCAGCCTCAACTCGGCTCTGCAGAGGCTGCGTCCACAAACTCATCAAATTCTATAGTTAATTGCTGCGTCCCTTCTATTCACACTCGCAACGCTGTATTTTTTTCATCTCGATATAATACTCTTATTTACTTCTCTAGTTTCTTGCTCCGCGCTCGTAAAAATATGAGCTCAGAAAAGTTCACGTTTATACGTCCTCGGCCCCGGAGGGAGTGTGTCCAGTCAGGACGTGTGTATGTGCTCGAAACTATATTTATATATGAACTTGTATCCACGAGATTGAAGCGCTTTGTCGTTACTTCACATCGTTAAAAGTTGTCGGGGTCAAAAGGACCCAGAGTATTATGCGCGACGCTTTGAATGTTTTTGTTTCGAATTTTAAGAGAATTTCGTGTCCGAATAATCGTTCCGAGGGAAATGAGCCGATTTTTTTGTTCTGATTTTTATTCCAAGGTCATTTTAAGTACGAATAATGAATTTGCAGCGAGAATCAATTTGCTCTCGAGCCTTGCGACTACTTTGAGCGTAGCCATATGATTACATTTATGCGACAAAATGGGTGGAGGGGAGCATCGAACGCGGTCGCATTCACCGCTAAACAAACATTGAGTCGTAAGTAGGGTGGCTAGAAAAAGCAGCGAAAGCTCTGTATCAACATATGCAACGTGTCGAAATCCCTTACCTTCAGCAACCATAATAACAGAATCCGGTAATTCACGCGAGCAACCGAGACTAGAAAAGTTGAAGTCCTCGGACAAGCCGAAAAATCCCTACTGCGCGATAACCCGGATTTATGTGTGCAGTGAGCTAGGCTTACGAGAAAGTCCGAAGAGAATAGCCGCCGAGTGTGGCGCTGGATCCGAACGGTAACTGTCCACACTACACACACACAAACTTCGAGGATTTTGTGTGAGACAGTACACCCCAAAGAGCAAACACTCGACAGGTTGCGTGCCCTAGAGAAACAATTCTAATCCGATAATTCGAGCCTCCGAGATTTCCTTAATCTCCATGAATCCATTTCGACAACGATAATAGTAAGATTGAAGAGTTTGTGGGGAAAAATACAATAATCGAGAGCGGGGAAAAATTATGATCGTGCGGTCGAGTTCCACGAAATTGGGCGCTGTAAAGAAAACAAAATGGCTTCTCGGAATCGGAAGATCGCAAGCGACAGAATCCACGAACGAAACTTGTTGATGATTCGCGCATGAAAATGAGGTTGAAGCGTCGACGATAATAAAAAGAGGTTAAACGGAGAAACTCGATGTGAAACGTATATCGATATGTTTGGGGGAATCTCAGCGGAAATGAGAGAAGTAGAGGGGACGATAATAAGCTGTAGAGCGAGGAAAAGTTGTGTACAGTTGTGATAAAAGTGAGTGAGCTCGCGCGTGAAACCGAGGAGATGGAAGTTTCGCGAAGAAGACGCTGGTTGAAGGGGGAAAAAGAGAATGAGAGACAGAGAGACGATCGGAGGGGAATTGTGTGCGCAATCAGAGATGCTAGTGTGGGGTGGTTCAGCCGAGCGCCGTGAAAACGGGTAACCACGGTTACGGCACGTAACGCCGCCCACAACCCTCGGGCTGTCTTGTCCGATGTGTTTGCTCGATGATTTTATACCAATTACAGCCTATCCCGGCTTGTTCCTGCGTACAGCCTGCAGTCACACAGCCATTCAAGTCTTCCCCTCTCTTCCGCTTTTCTCCTCTCCTTACATTCTTATCCCTAAGCAGACATAACCTCTCCATATCGCTGTGGATTGCGGATCTCGGTTAACTTACATCCGGAGTGTCACGTGATGGTGGCAATTATGATTTTTACGAAAAAAAATACTTCGCAGGTGCGAGGCTTCGTACAACTTTGTGTTTTCCGTCATTTTTGAGCTCCGTTTCGATCTGTAACCCTACGTACGTTGACTTCTCGGATTCCCGAGATTTTGGATTATTTTCAAACCGGTACATCGATTTACTGATTTTCGAGAGTCTTTCATTGATGCCACCCTCGTAGTTGCGTCGAATATCCTCTCGGCAAGAGCGATTCAAATTTCATTCACGTTCCCTCGCCCAGTGTATATTAGTCCCTTGTTGTATATATACACGCATTCAAGGGCCTTTTTGTATCTTCCCTAACACGATTGTGGCCAAGAGTATAATAATGTACATTCTGAAGAGTGCAGCCCACCGGGTTTCGCACCACGAGAGAAAGAAAGGGCGGGCCCTTCACGCGAGCCAGAAACTAAACACTTCCGGCTAATAGAGGTAGCCGCATCGATGTTTTTTTTTCTCTCGATATTGTTTTTGTCGCTCTCGTCTCTCACGCCACAGTTATGTCGAAAATCGTTTACAGAAACCCATGAATATTAAAGGAAAACAGGAGGTAAATTGAAAAACAAAAACAACAACTCACCTCGATATTTCCAGGTAAATAAACAAACAAACACGCATCTTGGCTACACATTTTTATTAATTACAGCTTTGTAACAACTAAGTACGCATTTATGTACATCGAACGAAAAATGTTGACTCGTTTTCCGTGGCTTTGGTAATATACATACACGAGTGAATAAATCACCCAAAGATAAATCTCAAACATAAATAATTCATCAAGTATTGTAGATTGATCGATTGTTATTCGTCGCAAAGTCAATTCTGGGAACATTGACCTCGCGCACATATCAAAGTTAAGTTCATTTGGTGGGCCTCGATTAATTAGCAATCGACGTTTCGTTGATATTCCTTCGACTAGTTTATTATTTCTATTTAGCGTAAAAATGGTTTTTATGTGAAAAAAAATCTTGAACGATGTGTTGCTTATTGTTAGTTAGAAAATATTTCAATCTCAGTTATTTACATCTAAGTAGAATATTAATTACTCATTTTTAACCCTCCCAGTACACACTGGGTCAATCTGACCCGAGCCATTTTATGAAATCGTTGTATTGGAAACGAAAACTAAAAGCCGAAATCTTCATTGCCCCCAAAAGCCAAAGGATCGGTGACAGAAAATTGGGGGGTCAAAAAAAGACCCAGTGTGTACGCGAAGGGTGAATATTAAATAATTCAATATTTTCACTCGTCATTGCAATCGTACACTAAGAACATTGAGCCGCAAAGTTTACCGTTGGAGAATAGGAACGGAGGACGATCTTGATCTGTGTTAATTTTTACCAAATGGAATGCAAATTGTCATGAAAATAATGTTGAATTTATTTAATAGTGAAAATTTACATTCCTCACGGTAACGATCGCCTCAACGTTCGTGGCAATCCTGCGTTTCTATCCTGTAATGGTATTTTTCGATTTTTAGTTCTCTGGATAATTAATAATTAACAACAATTAATTATGTATAATTATGAATAGTCAATTGTTATGAATAGTATTTATAATTTTGAATTATTAATTAATAATAAATCATTTTTAATGTGTGTAAATGTTCCGTTTTGTTTTATCGGAAAAATATAAATTTTATATATTTTTTTTAATCGTTAATTTTGTGATTTACGAAAAAAGATACGTAATGATTAGATATTTTATGAATTTTGAGGTCAAACGTATAATTCTTGATATTTGGTACTTATAGTGTCGAGATCGAAATGCAGTTTCTTCGGGGGTCAGAATTTCGAGCGTCCTTCCTGATAGACCGTGTAATCATTTTTGTGTAAACTCAACATGTTCGAACTGTGATCCCCACCTCTGTACATTGAAAAACCTCGCCGTGACAATTCTTCTCCCGGCACTATCGTCGGATTTGTGTAACAAAAGTCTGCCATCATGTTCGCCTGTCTACTCAATTGGTTAGACCTGCAATCACCCAACCAACTAATTATTCCTTCTGAGTGGAATTAGAAATAAAAATTACACAGAAAATTGGCTGATTACGATAAATTTTCAAAGTTTCATTAACAATCCGTTAACCCTGATGGTATTGCGACAAAGTTCGACGTAGAAACGCACAGGAAAAACATAAGAACGATGGTCAAGGTTTTTCTTTGATATCTGACTTTACATCAGAATTCGACGATATCGCGTCGATTAATTTTCGATCGTGAAGCAAAATGCTGACGATGAGGAAACAAAAATGTAAAAAAATATGTTGGAAATTCGGGTACGACTCATGGACTGGAATCGCCGTGTCATCAAAACCCGAAAAAACATAATTATGCGTGTGCGATTGTATTCGATTTTTTTATCACGATGTAAGGACTGGAGAAGAAATAAATACAATTTAGGTTTTACTAACCCGTCCGTAGAAAGCAGATTGACTTTTACGAAAAGTACACATATGAGAATTAACAGAACCAATAGAATGAGTCCTGTCACGCCGCAGGCTATGTAGAAATAGAATATTAGGTCCTCGATCCTTTCCTGAAATATTGAAGCAATCCATATACGTCGTTCACATCTATAGAGACCATTTTACAAATTCTATAAAACATATGGCTCTCGTAACCTCTGTTTACGTGACCCCTAACCTCGTATTCAACGACTACATGTTTACACAATTGGCTCTAACTCTCGTTTATACGTAAATATCAATATTTGAGGTGTAATCCAACTTTTTTGTTGTCTGTGAGTAATTTCAGACTGACATCGAACCTGAAAAGTGCATTTTGTTGGTTGGACGGTCAATCGAAAAATATCGATTATCTCAATCTTTCGTACTTCTAACCTCTTCACAAGTTTCGTGAAAATCTAGTCTTCCTGGAATGGATTTTTGTGTTTTCTTTTCGGACTTTAATGCCTGGCACTATTGTTTTCATCAATCATATCTTATAAACGGATCATTATTATTCTTTAATTCGTATTTATGAACAAAATAGAATGAGAATTAGTGTCGTTTATTAGTATTGTCGAGACAACACGTTACAGAAATTGAGAAAGAAATATTATGTCAGCAACTTTTGTTTTAAGCAAGAATAAAAGTTCCGAAGAGATTCGTTATGAAACAAAGATCCGGGGACAATGAAAAAGAGACGGAGATGTATAGATATATGTGCGAAGGTGGGTAGCCTTCGTGGTCGTTGAACGGAATGATCGCACAAGGACAAGCCAAAGAGAGAAAATGTGATTTGATGAAATAAATTCGCACCGTTCCTTCATCAGCGTCTACGTTATTAAAGTTTAAAATTCATAAGTTTTTTGCTCGTTGTACGAAGTTATTTATGTGCGTGGACATTACGATGCTTGAAAATGCAAGAATGCGTGAAACAAAGGAAATACTCAGATGGATTTACAACTGTCATTGTCAAACCTACGTCGTTCCAGTTACGCCATCTATCGTTTTCTTCGCGCTCCTCCCTTTGCTCCACCTTCCCGCCCCCGTCTACCCCAGTTTTTGCGATTCCTTGGATATTTCATAACCGTTTTGTTACTTCGGAGACACGAAAGCAAAATGATCGCGAGCAAATGTTTTTTTTCGCACGTTAATGTGTGGATGAGCGTATCTCAGTTTTTCATTATTCTCTCCAATTCACGACTGTGCGCGTGTTTGTGTGAAAAGTCGAGAATTCCGTCCAGATGATCCCTGATCACGATTATTTATTGTGTCTGTATAAAAATTCGATTAAAAATGACGTTACTTCACTTTCGCTTCCTTGAAGAGAATTTATAGTTGAATTCAATCGTCGTTGACACTACGCCCGGATAAATTGTTTGTTATCTCAGCGAATACTTAGTCGATCAATAATATTTTTCGTTGAATCGCGAAAGAATTTATCGAAGGCAGCAACAAAAAGCTTTTGATTTATCGCCGAACGTGCTGACAAACTCCTGATAACTTTATTTTATATCGAACAAAAAATGTGCTAAGCACACTTTTCGATAAAATGCAAGAATTATTCCTATCTAAAGATAACGTTGTAATCGAGGCTTGGAGACTAAAACACTCGTATCTACACCGTACAACACGAGAGTAACGACTCATTAGGCTTTATAAATAGCGATGTTTGCCTAACCTGGAATGATTGGTAGAGCTAACTGAGTCACATTGTTCCGTAGAATTTGTGTGTGCGATTAGAAAATCGCAAATATCGATCGTCCAAAGCACTATCGAAAAAATATTAAAAATTGATTTCCTAAATGAAATGGAAAATCGGAACTTACCATCGTAAACAATGGCGTCGGAGTAAATCACCTTACCGGGGTGCCAACAATTATATCACTCACACGGTGTCTTCGCAATGTACGTTTTGTATTTCGGAAATTCATATCAGCTGATTGTCATTGTTCGAATTTATTTTTGCCGAAGTCATATTTCGGACTATGAAAAAGGAAATCTACTTTTTGTACGACTTCGTTCACGAGAATTTCACGAGTTTATGAGGAAAAGAAAGCAGGTTATGACGAAAAATTCCAAGTTTAATTGTCATAGTATATGACGAGACGTCTCGTGACACATGCGGAACAAAACATCGACGAAATAATAAACGTAACGACACAACAGGTACGGGGCCCGCTCGGCAACTAAACTTATCGAAAGAAAGGTAAAGTGTGTATGTCTCGCAGCCGCCCCACACTGATAATACCCCTCCCGCCGGCACGCCGTACGACTCTTCGCTTTAGTGACACACGTGCGAATCCACTGTACAGTGGCAACACATAATTAAACAGGATGTCCCAAAAATCGTTCTCACAAGTATATGGATTCGATGAATTGAAGGATTCTGAAGAGAAAAGTCCTTTGCCAATTTTCCGTGCGGTGCACCGTTCATGAGATATTGATTGATTCCCGATAGGCCACGCCCACTCCGTATCATGCAGCGCGTTTCATTGGCTGCCTGACAAATCATGAATATATCAATAACGGTAAATCGCTGAGAAAAATCGATAAGGACTTTTCGTTTTGAAAAAGTTCTCTTGATGCAATTATCCATTTCGAAAAAATAATTTTGAAAAAAAAATTGAGATTGCTAGGTCTACTTACCTTATCGATTTTCCGATGAAACAAACGCAATAAAAATGTAACAATTCGAAACAGAAAATCATTCGCAATTTCTTTCTAATGAATTTCATTCAGACAATGATCGTCGATCGCAAATGTGTTTAAAGAATATTTAGTAACGTTCATAGGATCTTTCGACCAATGAATTTACGGAGAATGATAATTGCTTCTAAATGATTGCCTGCCAATCCGGGTGTAACACGTGTCTGTAGAGTTATTTGATTATCATAACAAGTCTTGAAGATGACGCGGACGACGATCTAATGGATACCAAAGAGCTTATTACGCACCTCTAATTGCAAGATTTTTTCTTCCTCACGCCATCTGGGAGTTGCAATAAAACGATTATTTTCTTGTTTATCGTTAACTCAGTTCGATCATCGCTCGATTCTACTTCCTCTTTCTTCCTTCACGAGGTATTTAGGAATTCGAAGAAAAACACAAGATCGCAAAATGTTTGATCGTCCATGTTTATTTTAAACTATATCCAAACGTTTATATTTTCGTTCCTGGATTATCGGCGCTCCAATTAAAAACATTAGCCAATAAATGATGTAAGGTAAACCCATGGTGAACGCTACATATAGATAATAAGGTATCGGATGGGTTGAGCCAAATGGTGAGAACCATAATCCTCTTCGACTAGCGTCGCGGATATGGTGGCTCAAAAAACTCGTAAGGACGATCCAAGCGTAATTGTTGAGTCCCGGGGAACCGAATACCCTCGAGGAAATCATCAGCGTAGTCCAAAGCACCAACGGTATCGTTGTGCTGTGCAGGAATGGCCTCTTGTCCGAATGCGTAGCATCCTGGACATTAAACAGCCATTTTTGTTGCTGTTATTTTCTGTTCCGTTCTAAGACTGTTATTTTCCTATTCAATATGGAAAGAGGAGATATATAGACCGCAGAATTGTGACAAACAAAAAAAGCACGTTTTTTTCGCTTGTGCGCGCCGTTGAATCCTGGGAGATGCCGACCTCTAGCGGCGATTCAATAAAACGCATTAATCATCGGTCGGTAGACCTACCAAAAATTTTATTATATTTTTTACCAGCCAGTTACTTTTTCGACCAATTGGCTCCCGAGGGTGTTTTAATTTTATTTTCGTGACAATTGATAAGTGGTCAGTGCAATAGCGTATAGGGACGAATGCATTTTGGAACAAATACATTTGTCGACGGGCTGCCGATATAATTATATACGCCAAACATCGCGTCTCATCTGCGAGTCAGAAAACAAATTTTTTTGTAAAATTCATTGCAGGGGATAAATCATAAAAAGTAATTTCTATTTTTATAAATTTCCCCGTTACATCCAAGGACACGTAGATCGGTGTCACACCAAGTTGGAGCTTTCTATTGTTTCACTTCCTTCTGATGCTTTACTGTCAAAATTGGGGAAAGTCAAGCTCCCGAAGTTCAATTAAAACATTTCTGATCGTGGAACGCAATAGTAAGAGAATTATTCATTTGTGATTGCACAAAGAATCAACAAGATGGCTCGGGTAAGTGTAATCCTTGTGTTGTTAACCAACAAATTAAAACCTCGTGAGGTATATTGTAAGAAAAATAAGACTTACTCTCAAATTGAAACTCGCGGCTGCCACGAAATGGTCCAAATCGATGAGAGAAGATATAGCTGTGCAATAAATAACACTGTAAATATTTAGTAAGATAGTTTTTTTTGCCAATATTAACACCAGGATCCAACTGAGACCGCCGATTATGGCGTGAGTTAAATTATCGAAAGTTGCACGTAACACGTTGTTTTTACTCTTATCGACGAGCTTGTCACCGTTACACGAGACAACTCCGAGGAGGCTGGTTGTGCAAAACTGCATTAAAACATATTGTATACTCTGTATCATTATGACTTGACAATGGGTCTTCGCTTTTCGATCTAAACGCTCATCGGAAACTGTCACACATTTAAAAAAGTCATTCAAGATCTTTTTTTTCCGGGCTCGCTACGAAAACGCTTAAAATGTCTAACTCCCGTTCGCCATCTTGAATCTTTGTCGATATTTAGTACGAATGTTCGTCGCAGATCGCGCCACTTGCTGGAGTTTAATTTTTTTCTATCGCGGCGCCAAAAAAATTGCAATATCGATGAACCACGCGACCAGAAGTTACTTTCCGTTCCTTTGTTCATTCTCCTCTGACGAACATTGGGAATTTATACATTCTTAGATTATCTTAGTCTCTTATTACAACGCGATTGTGACTTGCCCCTCACAATTGATCCGAGGATATTAAAACAAGGAATCAAAAATGGGTATAGTTCGAGATTCGTCGAATAACGAGCGATCGGCCTCGAGCTTGAGGTATTTTAAATAAAAAAAACCGCAAATTTCACCTTTGCGGGTGAAACATGTGTCACAAATAGTTTTTTTTTCTCATACCATACTTTCCACGATTTTCGTAACTTTTACATAGCAAAGACGAGAGCCGACAGGACGGGAGTTTGAACACCTCTCGGCAGCAGGTAAATCTTTAACGCAGTATTATCCAATCTCCCATCTCTTATTCATACAAACCAGGAAACGCTCGCCGGTTAACCTCGAAATCGAACAATTATTAGCCACTTTGTTGAGCATGCAAAACGTAATCGCTTTGAAAGTTACAAAAACTTTTTTCTTTCCCAGGAAGTGGAAGCGAATCGCGAGGAATTCCGCAAGTATCTCGAACGATCCGGCGTCATCGATGCCCTGACCAAAGTTCTTGTTTTACTCTACGAGGAGACTGATAAGCCGGACGATGCTTTGGAGTATCCTTTTTCAACAATTAGTCACAAAAAATAAGCAACGAGAAGAAACAAATTTGCAAGTGCCCATTAAACCCGGATCCGTCAATATTTAGTCCATTTTTTCTCGGGTCTCTCAGACCCGCACTAATTCAATTAAATTAACATTTCAAGTGCATACTGGGTCGTTCAGACCCCAACCACTTTCCGTCACCAATGTTTTTACATTCGTTATTCGTTTTTGCCAAAAAATAACTTTCGGGGCATAAAATATGCAGAATTACTACAAAAAACTTTTCTGCCAAAAAAAAAAAACGATTTGGAAAATATCGAGCAATTGCACAAACACGCAGCAACTCATATAAAACCTTGACCATGCGAATATAGTTACGTCTGCAAATACCTTAGCAATGCTACGGACAGCAAGAGCGAAGTTGAGTCTCTGAAGAAAGAACTGGAAAGTGCGAAAGATCAGATCGCCGAACTGGAAAGAAAGCTTGAAAAATGTGACCTGGATGTTTCCTCGGCCTAAGAGCCTCTGTCGTGTACACTTTTAGAACTAAATACTCCTCACGAGTTCAGAATTTCCAATACTTTCAACAGAGTGAAGAAAAAGAGAGCCTGCCACGAGGAGCGTGCCTTACTAGGATAAAGAGAGCTGTATTTATGTTTTCGTTTTCGGCAGGTTTTATTTTCATTCATCTTTGGAATAATGTGATTATATACATATATTGATTCAGCGTTTAAATACCAAATATAAATCAGAGTATTTTGAGTTAACGAGTACAAAATATAGTCTAAATATATATATATACATATATAGTCTAAATATATATATATATATATAAATAATATATATCGATGTACACAAAGTTCTAACGATTAATCTTCGGACGAGTGAGCAAAGACTTTTAGACGGTACGCGATTAGAAATAACTAAGCAACTTAATTTTTCGTTACTTAAAATTTAAACACTTTTTCAAGTCTATTTCAGCATAAATTTTAGTCGCACATTTCGCTTCAGACATTTAGTTTCATTCCATGCACTCTTTTTACCCGACAGGGTCAATGATCTCGTGATTTATTGATTTGGACAAGATTTTTGTTTAATTAAAATACAAGTACTACAAGTTTGCCTTCAAAATGAATTTATTTCTTTACCCTTTTTCCTTCCATATTTCTGGGTCGCGACAAACTTTTTCTTTATCGATTCAAGGTCGTAATCAATCAGAACAGAAATTTCCAGCAGGCACTTCATGAAAATCAGAAATTTCATGATTTTAAATAAAAATTCTTGCCTCTTTTCGGTTCTAATCGTTCAATTGGTTTTTCTATGGTCTGGGAAAAGGTAAAATTCAGGAAAAGTTATGAAATGAGCTTTGGAGTCGTGGTTTCGTTTTTTTTTCTCTTTAATATGAAAAATTTGTGGTATCCAGGGTTATTTTTCCCCTCGAATCAGTTTCTGTAAGCGGTGAACAAATTGGCGTAACGGTGAATAATAAAATGCACAAGCGATGCGTTAATCGTATTTGAATGGGTTTCAAGTCGCTTTGGCCGCTTGTCTGCGCTTTACGTCCCAGTTGTAAACTCTGGCCATATTGACCTCGGTAGTAGTGAATTGATCTCTAACAAAGTCCAAATCGTGTTCTACGTGGCTCAGATTTTTCTTCGCCGCCTCAATATTCTTTACCATTAATTCTTGTGCGTCGTCCAGCGTGTATTCCAACATAACGTTTGCGCCCAGCCACAAACAAACTTTGTCCGTTGGCGGCACAATTGCTTTAGCAAATACTTGTTCGGAAAGTAAAAATTGTGTTTCCAGATCTTGGCTGTTGTTTTTTTCCACCTGCAGCTTCTCGATCATTTCTAATGATCTTTCTAGATCCGGAATTTGAGTTCTCAATCTTCTTCTCTTGTTCGCCAAATTGTATTCCATGAATTTGTACTTGCTGTGACTCTCGTCAAGCTTTTTCAATACTTTGTCCACCGGTCCTTCGTTCTCCGGCAAAGCCATGAACGCATCGACATCTTCCTGTAGGGGAAACACGAAAGATAGTCATACATTCAAAATTTCGGGATTTTTACACGATTCTTCTTAATTACTGTCAAATAAAAGTAAATATATTTTGAAATTCTTCGATTTATTGACGAACGAGAATTCGAGGCACGAGAACTGAAAATTCACGACCATATATGGATAACTTTGCCTATTGAATGACAATTGGATTTTTCAAACGATTTCACGAAGATTTTGTCGTGGGTAATAAGTTTTTTCGATCGTGGTATTTGTTGGAAACTGCATTACCGCAAAAATTCGCGAAAATCGAATTGTTTAATACAGAATTTGATGATTTTTATGTGTAACATTATACCACAAACGCAGCTTCCGGAATACCGCCGTAGGATTTTTTATCATCACTCAGTTCGATGTCATCTTTGTTATTAATATTCTCCATGGTTCACGGTAATAAATGTCAGTTAATATCGAGCAGAATATCAATTAATAGCGCGATAAACAACAAACGAAACTGGATAAATGTCGTGCAGCGGAAGAGACACGAGAACCTCTCCTTTTTTAGTTTTCACTAGCGACAGGCCGCAGTGGCTATGTTCAGGGCACACATTTGTTGAAGACTTCGTTTCGATGAATCGAAAAATTGTTTAGTTGGGCTATTCGCCGCGGTATATGCAGTGGCGTCGGGTCAGAGAAGTTTCTCGCGCGTCGCGCCTCCGCCCGTTTTTACATCTACCAAATATATATGTATATACATATATATACGCACGTGGATATATATAAATACGAAAAATAGTTAGTGCAAGCTCTGGGAAAAAATTGTCACACCTTCGAGGTTTTGTAAGAGGCAGGATATAAGGGGACAGCGTAATAAAAGAAAACAAAAAAATCCGGGGCAGATCGTGATAAGGAAAACGGGTACGGAGATGTTGTTTATAATTAGTGAAACGTGAGATATTTAACGTTGCTTTGTCATCGACAGAACGAGCGATGACGTTTCGGTTTTGGAAAGACCGGCGTTCTGAAATTCATACGTGGAATTAATTCGCGCAATTGATCTTTGGAGTTTTGTGCAGTGTATGAAATTGGGTTTGGTGAGAGGCCAGGGGGTACGAGAACTCAACGAGAGTGATCAACTCTCGGAACTTTCAGCTTGGGAATTTGCACACATACACAAATGCACGAGAAGCGCATCTGTGTTTCTCATCTCTTCGTGCAAAAGACGCGGGCGTCTGGTTTTGAGGCTTTTTTTCTATAAATACGGCCAATCTTTTGCGACTATTCTGGCCGGCGTGTCGCGTGGATTTATATTCTATATACGTACAACTTTTCTTTTTCTTTTGATTCTACACGCTTTTTTGCACCAAGCTTTTCGTAATGTAGGGTTATATCGCCTGAACAAAGTTTAAAGACGTTCTCAAGATAGTGCGTGTGTCGAACAAGCGTGTGTCTGTGTTTAATTTGGGATACCGTGCCGAGAATGCCGGTGAAAGTCGATGTGGTACCACCACCGCCTGCAAACTCCAAGCAGCCCGGTGTAACCAAATCCCTTTTGTACAATGGTTCGAGATTTCAGGGATCACAAAAATCCAAGGGCAACAGCTACGACGTAGAGGTGGTTTTACAGGTTAGTTTTACTCGACAATTTTTGGTCCCACATGCATCGTGACTTCCAACACCAAAAATTAGTCTTTCCCATGCAGCTCTGATTAATCAGTGCTCTAATTATTGCGATCGACAACAAAAATCATTCGAAAAAATTGAAAATTACTATTCCATAGCCGAGAAACTCGTTTTTCTCCGGATATTTCTTCGCAACTTGAACATCAGACATTTCGTGTCACGTGTCGCAACTGACAATGACCTCGTGAATATTCGGCCGTGTTATATAGTCTGAGATCGGGTTCGACGATCGGAGATCAAAGTCACAATCCGTACATAATAAATCAATCAATCAATTTTCCATACACCAGGAAGAATTCCCATTTTCCAAACAAAAAACGTTTGCTGGAAATTTTTTCGGACTCGGAAATCTTCTCGAATGTTTATTGCATCTTATCTTTCGTACAATCTGCATAACAAATTCTTCCCGATAACGAGAAAGAATAATAAGAAAGATTCTGCATGAAAATAAATTCAAGCATTTGCTTTTTTATCGAGTGCTTATCCATATTTTTTGTTATGACTACTTTTAACTCGTTTTTTTGTTTCTTCAGCATGTCGACGAAGAAAATAGTTACTTATGCGGCTACCTCAAGATTAAGGGACTTACGGAAGAATTTCCAACATTGACAACTTTCTTTGATGGTGAAATTATATCCAAAAAGTATCCATTTCTGACAAGGAAGTGGGACGCCGATGAAGACGTCGACAAGAAGCACTGGGTTTGTCATCATTCTCACCTCAATATATTTTTAACCCTTCGAGTACATACCGGGTCATTTCGACCCCAACTTTTTTGTCTCTACAAAAAAAAATATAAAGAATGCATATTTACTGAAATACAACGATTCGATAAACGCCTTGGGTCAGATTGACCCGACATGCACTTGTACAATGTGTGTACTCAAAGCATTAGTACTTGGTGTGTCTCTCGATACCGATCATTCATTTAATTCCACATTTTCGATTATTTTTTGTTATTAATTTTCTGCAGAGTAAGTTCGAATCATTTTGCCAATACGCCAAGACTTTTAATTCCGACACTTTCGACTACGAGGCATTGAAAGGAACGGACTTTGTATTCATGAGGTGGAAAGAACATTTTTTGGTACCTGATCACACTATCAAGGATATTAACGGCGCATCCTTTGCTGGATTTTATTACATTTGCTTCCAAAAATCGGCTGCTTCTATCGAAGGCTATTACTACCACAGAAGCTCAGAATGGTGAGTTTATTTATTTCAATTTATATAATGGATTATCAAAAAATATCGATTAAAATTTTCTCCCCAAGATTGGATTCACGGTTTTATCCAAATTTTGACCGAATTCGTTGGAGGTTTTGTAGTTTTTCGAAAAAAAATATTCGAAATAATGGATTGTTATGTTATGCAATAATTATTTGTTCCAGGTATCAGTCTCTGAACTTGAGGCACGTGCCAGAGCATAGTATACAAATCTACGAATTCAGGTGAAAGAAAACGCGAGGTCACTCAACTCTGAATAGCCTTCCCTTCCACCGATAAACAAAAAATATATTTTCAAGCCCTATTTACTTAGCACACAGATCTCATAAGAGTTGTTTCTCCATTCGATTTTGCCTGAATATATTTTCGTAAACCTGTGTATATTCTGCTCTTATCAAACGAACGTAAATTTGTTTCTTTTTTTAATGAAATGGTTTTTAATCTTGTTGACGTGACTTAGTTGATACGATCGAACCAACGAAGATTCGTTTTTTTTTTCATCATTAACGTATATCATTTGTAAATGGAATGATAAAATTAGCATCGCCAAATTGGAAAAAAGTGATCGTTGCCGAACGATATTTATCAATTTATTTTCGGGCTCTCGGCTGTTCTCAAATTCGAAGGAATACCGAAAGATTAAAATGCAAATAACGGGGGAGTTTAAATTTTGGAATCGTGATGTTGATGAGAGAGGAAAATAGTGCCTCGATGAGAGTGATACGCTTGGTTATTAGTGATTAATCGTACTCGTATTCATTGTAAGAAGATTTTTCAAAGAAAAGAAGAAAAGAAACATAATAAATTGATGCTTTTTGTCAATTGAACGAAGAGAAAAAGATACTCGCGTTTTTTTGTTTCATTGTCGTGCATCGGAATGTTTTTTTATTTATCATTTTGCCAACCCAGGGATCAGTACGATTAGGACGAATATTAAGATACGCTAGAATTTTCTATCTCGTCATTTTTCCTCGTATTCGTTTCTTTTTTTCCTCGTGCTTTTTTCGTCATGTTTTCTTTTGCTTTCCTTCTCGTTGAGTGTCGACTGTTGTATATAGATTTTCTTAGAAACTTTGTGACGGTCACGATCGCAATAATTGAGTCTGAATGATTGAGAATACGAAATTGTTGATTGGATATTTGGAATAAATTTAGAAAATAAAGCAACAAGTTTTTCATTTTGAGTATGGGATAAGAACAATCGAGGCACATTGGATGAACATCTATGAAACAGGATAAAGCGTTGAAACATTAACCAACACAGAACAGGGAAGTAGTAAGGCAGTTCCAATAGAAATGAATTTTCACGAATATCGCACGAGAGTTTATGAGATCTGTATGCAACGAATCGTCTGTGGGGGGCAATGTGCAATGTCGAACAAAATATAAAATGCTAGTATGAATGTGAATAGCTGGATGAAAGTAATTGCCTTACAGCATGGGAAAGAAGTCGCTGGATCGCTTCGGTCGCACTATTTTGCCAAGAAAACACTGTCCACTATGAGGAAAAGAAAACAGAACTTGATAAAACAAATACGAACGAACGAATGAAAAAAGAAAGAAATCAATTTTTACGAAAAGCTAATTAACCGCAACGTTTCTCCGGAAGGTCTCCATTCTTCGTAGCCAGTCGTAGAAGTTTCGCAGAATCCTAGCATCAAATACGTAACAATTTTTAGATCATTCACATCCCAATGTCATCATAAGACAACGTGGTCAACAAATTCCTTCTGATTTTTCAATATAAACTCAGTCCATTACTGGTTCTTACGTTTGAAACGAAAATTTTATTTTTTCTCCAATGTTGCTAGAGATTTTCTACGTTTAAATTGGATAGCATCACAGTTTGCACAATTTCTTTCTTTAAAATCAATTGACAAACTGATTATTCCAATCAATTTTATTTTCGGTCTACTCAAGAAAGAAGCCACACCTTGAAATGTGGCCACACCTTGAGATTTTAATTAGGAAAACCAGGGATCGATAATTTTAGTCATTTTTTCGAATCTATGAGTTTTAACATAACTCATCAAAAACATCACTAACGATTTCGAGAAAGTTGCGTAGAGTCCAAATTCATCAACAAAATTGCTATCCATACCAGTGAAAAATTTCACTTGAAGAAAAAACGTCTGTGGACACGTCTTGATTGTACAATTGCGAGAGAAATGAAAAATGTACGTATCGAGGGGATATTTACAAATCTGTACGTGACTGTGCGACTGAAATGTGGAATTTTTTGAAAAATCGTGATAAATCGGATGTTTGGAAAATAATTTTGTGAACGAGGCGATAAATGTTGTTAAGAGAAAGAAAAAAAAGGCAAAAAGGAAATTGGGAACGAATGTTGAAGCGTGTGGAATACGAAGGTGAAAAAATAACAATAAAGGAACCGAAAGAATGCTGAGAAGCGTTATCCTTCTGAAAGGAAAAAAAAAACATGTCTGAAATATGGATTATTCTATAAATGTAAATTATTCCTAGTCTTATTGTGGTCGATACGTGTTTTAAGTATAAACATCTGTGCTATGCTGTGTTATGCTCATCTCTGTGATCTATTTTCTCATGCATTGAAATTTAACGATCCCATATTGATGAAAAGGAAAATAGGAAAAAGGCAAACATTTGAATAATTTCGGCCAATCGTTTGCCGATTATGAGAGAGAAAAAATGTTACATTTCAGTTGATCATTTAGTTATAATCGTTGTAAATTCTTTGCTGCCTGGAGAAATTTCGTTTTCCAAATTACTAGCCCATCCTGCTGTATACTTGAATGGGGAAAATTATAACGACTATAAATGAATAAAACTAGTGATCACCAAATATTTCGAAAGGAATATGAGATTTAATCTTTGGATTCTCAAATTTTAACATTCATTTTTATTTTCGTTTTTTTTTCACATTACGAAATTCTCTTGTTGAGGTTTAGTCTTCGTGTAGTCCTTCCGAAGAATTTCGCAACTGCCACACGTTCGCGAATCTTTTATTTGAACCCGGGGAATCTCAATCTGCGATCGGTTGTCTGTAACTCGTTTCTGTTATCATCGAACCCTCGTCGCCTATTTTATCCAACTTTATCGATTCGTTTTTCGATTTCTTGCTCCAAGTCTTTGTTGATCTTGTCAATCTCTTGTTCTGGGCTCTCGTTACTCTCTGGACTTTGTGTCGGACTGATGTTATGCTTTTCATTACGTTTCCTTTCTCCACAGCGTTTCCCTGTTCACATGAAAAGCATCGAAAATGAAAAAAATAATTCTTATTATTTTTCGAATTAAATTAATAAACTTCTGTCGAATCTTACCAGCACGTTCGAGCATATTTCACAGAGGCACGTGCTCGATTCGTTCTTCTGTGGGGCTGCAGTGTTGCCATTGAGAATCGCCTCGAATCCCAAGAACTTTGTATCAAGATTAATCTTTGCCTTGACAAGATCATCGAAAGATTGCTGTATCGATGTGGTCACGTTGCCAGCAGCGAGCCTTTTGCTCTTTCGTGTCTTTCGAACGTTTCCCGGATCTTCCAAAAACGTCAGATCCAGCGGCGACACGATTGGACAGTTGTTCTCGAGACGATCCAAAGGTTGCATGTCCGGACATTGGTTCTGTGCGTCACAGACGTTCAATGTGACCAGCGATGTGTCGTCGCCGCGCAAGAGAGCTGCATGTAATAATTATCTTTATTATCATGAGAAAATATTTTTTTCTACAGAGATTCGTCGAAATGATTGTATTTTTTTTCTTTTCTTTTTATCGTTAATTTTCAACACTTACCCACAAAATTGTTCAGTTGTTCGGTGAATGTTCGATCTCTGAGGAGCAAACTTTGAAAAGCATCGTCCAACGACTTATCGGTGAAGTAAGTCCTGGCCAAAAGCGATTGTTCCCACGATTTGTCCGCTCCGGATTTACCATCGAGAATTCTCCACTGTTTCCTCGACACGGTTGACTGCCACCCAACAGCGCAATCCTCCAATCGCCTCGTCACCGAGCTCATCAATTCGACAATTTCTTTCAGTTGCTGGGGCACAGCATCGTTCGACAACGTTGAAACATTGACGTTCTGGTCGATGTTTCTCGCTGACATTTCCAAAAGTATTCTCTTCACTCTGCCAAATTCTGAAACTTAATTTTTTTACGACACTGATTCTAGTTTTTGCATAGAAAACTCGGGGTAAATGTAAAATTAATAGACTTAGCAAAATATAAAATGTTACAAAAAAGCGCTTGTCTCCCAATTACATAACAAAACACTTAATCGTCTGCAGTCTCCGAGTACTAGATGCAACTCGATTCTTTCGAAAATGGAACATTGACATTGATTTTTCAGGCTCTAAGAAAAAAGCGTAATTGAAAATAAAATTAAGAAAATCTTTGATTTGTTTTTTCTCTATTCGTTTTCACAAATGACTTTCTTATCGATGACTCTTATCAATTGGTATCTTCACGTTGATATTTGGAAATAAAATGTGTTCTCAATGATATTACAATGCCTTACGTTTTATTGATGTTTAGCAATTTTGTAATTAGAGTAAATAAATATTACAATTATAATTTGAATAATATCATACAAATTTGTTATTCTAGTGTCTAATAATGTTGTAAGTAACGCGATGCAATATACAGGCAGAAAACAGGTTTTCAGCCTTCTTTTTTCTACAATGTCGCAATGGATTTCATTCTGTTTTTACACGACGACGAGCAATACTTGATTTTCGAAAAAGTGTTTGTTTTAATTCGGTAGAGTGTCAATCTTGATGATCGAGGATCCATTCTTTTCTATTCTAACATGATTTTGCGATTATTTTCAATCGCACTTCCGGTAGTTTGAACAATGCGAATCTCTGCTTTGTTTGCTCTTGCACTTACTTCTCCGCTCTCCGCTCTCAGAAGGCTGAGATTTTCTTATAGTAAAAACTTGTTAATCGTTCCAACGAATACCGTATAATATGTTTTACAAAAATATCATCGTCCCCTATTTACGTGATCGTTCTTCTATGCCACAAAATGCTGCTTTCCCATTCATCAATCTTTCCTCCTAGACTTTTATGAACGGAATGTCCAATGACTAATCGATATCGTAAAAAAACCCGCTGAAAATTCATGTCATCCGAACTGAGAGACGATGTGCCTGGAATCCGATACTTTTTTTGCTTTCGTTTGTCAACTACTTTTAATTCGTTCAGGGTACAACAAGTATATCGCACGATATTATCATGAAGTCCTGAATTTCAATGATTTTCTACGTTCAAAAGGATTCTACGGTTTTTGAGAATGGGACCAGGAAATATGTCCTCAATTTTTCCAAAAAAAATCATATTCTTGTTGCAGTGTCTCGAACTTAAAACGTTCTGACCGTCAAATGATTTTTATTTCACCACAATTCACGAGAGTTTCATCGAAGTTAATCGGAGTTAAGAACGAAACCGAATGGGCCAAATAGAAAAGTTACCAGGACATTCAAACTCTCTTTAGTTCAATAAGTTTTTCTTTCACCTGTTTCCATCCACTCGGTATCAAATGAGCCAATCTCGTCAATGAAATGATCAGATCTTTATCTATGTACAGTATACAAATATATAGTAGGAGTCATTTGGTCTATTCGGGGTGGTGAGAAAACAAAAAAGTCAGTATCAGGCTTTTCATTTGCCTTTAACTTCTTAAACCAACAGCACGATTATCGGGACGGTATAATATTGAAAAAATCATATCCCAAGGAGCAATGAGAAGCGTTAGAAGAAAAAATCGCTCGAGGAATCGACTTGGAAGGGAAAAACCGAACTTTTCAAAACCCAAACTCAACGATCCAGTGTTTTTGATAAGAATTGGTAAATGAATCTGTAGGATTTTTTGTCCTAACGCTGTCTCTCCTTTTTTCTCAAATCGCTCCAGCGTGTTTTCTCCTTCTCTTACACACTTCCGTTCAGGCTGCAAACCCACACGCACACACGAATCACTCAAAATATATAAGTTATTGTTAGAGTTTTACTCGGGACGTCATAACGAGCGAATGGGTAAAAACTGTAACAGTAAAATATACATCATCGAATATATATATATTCATAATATTTAGGTAATTACCATTAGAATAGTTTATATACATAGAAGATAATTTACCGAGAGTTGCGGAGCATAAATAAAAAGGTGGGTATGACCCTTTGTCCTTGGTCGAAGAGCCAATCACAAAAAGATTTCAAAGTCTCGCGTCGATATATCGTTAAAGTTTCACCATACCATTAATATTTTCACGATTGAAGATAAAGATTCGAATGAGCAAGAAAAATAATCCAGAATCATCACAGTAATGACAATTATTGTGGAGACACGTTAATAAAATAAAAGAAAAAACATTGCAACGTTTATCCACTGATTAAGAAGAACAAAAAGCAATTAGATGCTCATTCACGATTATTCATATTTGGTAAAACGATTCGTCATCATTTGCTCACAGGAAGAAATAACCATTTTGGGATTCTACATTTTCATTCGCACCGCAGTTTTTCTTGGAACTAAGTACTTGGGTTTATCCTCCGTACAACGGGGAATCATCGTATTTTTCTGTATGTTTTTTTTTGTCTGCTGTCGTGAAGGAAAAAAACGATGGGACACGTCGCTTTTTCTGTATCGATATCATCGCGGTGCCAGAGTTATTGCTATCTACGTACACGATTGGACAATTACGAACGTGTTCGATCGAACTCGAAGAGAGACAAAAGGAAGAACGCTTCATGATTTTGCAAAGGCGTCGTAAAAACAAAGTTTGTCGAATCTTTTGTTGACAGCCTCAGACGAAATTCGGCCTCAGGATATCGCGCAAGAATTGCGACCAGCGCAGCTTGTGCGCGAATCGTTCACGCTCCCTGGTGAACTACCCGGTGTCGTTATACCGTTGTTGCCTCCTCCACCCACGAAACGCAATTTCCGGTTGTGCGAACCCAAACTCTTGCTCGAACTCTGCGAACGGTTACCGTTGTAACGCAATTGTGATGTTGTCGTCATCGCGTACGATTTCAGGTGCGACTTTATCGACACTGGCAACGGCAACTGGTCTATTCCATACACCGTCGTCCGAGCCACTATCGCACGACATGCTAATTCTTGGAGACTCAGCACTGCAAGAAATTCCGTTTGAAAATTGTCATAAATTTCCCGAATTATGAAATAATTTCGGAAAACGTTAGAGATAAATTTTTCAATTATAATTTTCAGGTGACAATTCATGAGGAAAGTAAAAGGAAAAGGCATAAATTACCTTTGTTCGATCGTAACAATCTTTCCATGCCATTCCTATGAAGCGCCATTCGTGAAAGTTCGGAAAAACTTTCGCGAATGTTGAAATCACAGAGAGGAGAAACCTCGAAAAAAGCCATACGATTTTTGGCTGCATAAGCTTCAGCGTCTCGTTCTCCCACTTGTCTCTTGAAAGCCAAATGGAGACGGTTGCCGACAAGAACCTTTGGAACTCCGGGTGCGTGCTGAGGGCAACAACATGTTTGCATATTTTCCAACTTTTTATTTCCCTCCTCAGAAGGTAAAATGAAACACTTTTCTTACCTCTTCCACTTCTTTGAGCCATCGATTTATACCGTCGAACGACCATTTGTTTGTGATATCGTAAACTAATAAAATACCCTGAGCTCCGCGCGAGTACGATCTTATTATCGTACAGAATCTACCTTGACCAGAGGTATCCCATAATTGTAATTTGACCCTCTTGCCGTCCAGCAAAATGGTCGTTGTTTTGTAAGCTGGAAATTGATCCAACATATATTTCAAATATTTACGAAAAATGTTAAGAGAATATGAAAAAAACAAAATTATTTCGAAAAAAGTCTGAAGGGGAGAAAAATAATACAATAAAAAACAGTGAATTACAGTGGATTAATGATTTGGTCTTGGGTTTCGATTGATTAATATTTTTATGGATAAATTAAAAAAATTCGACAGTAATTTTTCGTTTTTTTCATTTTTATTCCAAGAGAACATTTTCTGATTCCATTTTGATTGTTTATTCGTAGTAATTGACGGTAAATTTTCGGAACTCGAGAAAATAATAAGAATAATAGATCGAATTCAGAAATGAAATAAAGTTGTTGGAAACCACGATGAAAATAAAAAATAAAAGAATCGAATGTATTTCTCACCACTGCCACTGCAAAACGGTGATTCGGATGCACCGTCCTCGAGGCCACTAAGTATCTCCTGTTTTCCCACGTCGCTGTCACCGACCAGAAGAAATTTCAGCAAATAGTCGTATTCTTTTTGCTGACGAGGCTTTGCAGCGTTAGCCTCTTCCCCGGCCATAATACCTCGTTATCACAAATCCTAAGCATACTGCAATCGTCCCTATGAGCGATTATGCTCGCCCCTTGAACGTCGTTTTCTTTGTTTTTTGTTCTGTTCCACTCTCTGCTTTTCGTAATTTTTTCTTACTTTTTCCTTATTTTTTATACTCAACCCTTTTTCTTAACGTCGAACACTCTGTGCCCGTATTTGTGTTCTTCGCCAAAATACTTTCTTCTCTCGTGGTAGTTTCACATTTGAAAGAATAACAAACAACACAATCAATCAATGTCACTTCAGCCACGAGTATTTACGAAATATATTTCACGCATGTAACGAAATTTCAGTAGCGCGAGACATTCACCAAAACGATACTGATCTTTCCACCAGATCATAACAAAATATGAGAAACATACTTTTAATATATATATATATGCAGCGATGAATCGCTCTCTTGTCTCTTCTGCCCCCTCTCTTATTATTTCTCGCTCCCCATCGAATAAGCCGAAGTTGTTCACTTATCAAATTTGCCAATATATCATTCAGGCGGAGTGGGCATAATTCAGGAAAAAAATTCCCCAGATCGGTTCTAAACATCATTAGGACGCCATAATTCGAACTGGCGGGAAATTTAAAAACCAATGTGACGCACTCTGGCTCAAAGGCGATTCTCGTCGAATTCTTTTTCATAATAGGAATATACAAACAACAGGGTGGTGAATAAAATACGTTGATTGATAAGATTTATTTAATATAAAGATTTCATCGATCAATAGCACAATCTGAATGCTCAGTAAACAGGGATAATATCTAAGAGTACCCGCAAAATATCTATCCCCTTCACTTCTCTCCCATTTCATTCAGCTGCGTGAATATATATAAATATATATAAACGCTAGAAATCTTGACAGTGTAACATCGGCGGTCATTATTGCGTCGAAATGTTGCTCATTTCTTAACAACCTGTATAACATCTTCGTCGTGCATTATGTGCTGGATTCCTACTCGTTGCGGCGAATATTTGGTACTCGTTCCCTGCATGATAAAAAGCAAACCGGATTAATATCTCACTCATATTTTTTCTTCTGGAATCTTCACAAGCGTAAACAATCTGTCAATAATTCGATGGACGTATTTTTTATGTTCATAAATTACCCAAACGAGTGCGTATTTGAATTGAGCAGCTAAGGTGCGATGGATCGAGTGGCAAACGTGCTCGACAGTTACGCCCTTTCTCAGAATCAAACCATCCTCGAAATCTGGTGGCGCACCAGGTTTCTTGGTGTATACTCGAATCAGTGACAAATATTCCCAAAGGGTCTCCAGCAGGAAATCAAGATTCAGCTTCATATTACAACTGGAAAAAAATAAAATAAAATGTTCTGCAAGGACAGTTGCAGTTCTTCTAGATTTTTTTCTGTTCCCATTCCTGCCGTGATGTTTGCCTTTTTTTTTTACCTTACTACTACGCTGTTAGGCTGCCTGGCTATCCTGTCGACCTCCTCAATCGAAATTTGATCAATTTTGTTGTACACGTACAAACAGGGCAGATAAACTCTGTTCGCGTTGATTACGTCTATCAACTCGTCGGCTGTGCAATCCTCGCGGAACAATACCTCCGCGTTGAAGATCTTGTACTCGTGGAGTATCATTTGGACTAGTTTCTCATCTACTTTTGTCAATGGACAAGTCGAGTTGAATGACAGACCTCCGCCTTTCTTTATCTTGAAATATATGTTTGGTTTCTGTTTGTTCAATCTTATGCCCACCGACTCCAATTCTTTTTCTAACAATTGTCTCTGAACGTCTTGTTTCGTCGCGTCCAGCATCATTAGCACCAAATCTGCTGTTCTCGCCACCGCAATCACCTGTCTTCCTCGTCCTTTTCCCTATATTACAAAAATTATACAGTTTATTCCGTCTCTGAGGCTTTGACATGGAGACGGCGATGCACTAGTCGATTTTTTTTTTTTTTTCATTCAATTTCACTACAAAAAGTAGCAATGTGTTTAAATTTTCTTGATACGCACTTGAGCAGCTCCTTCAATGATCCCAGGCAAATCGAGAAGCTGTATATTGGCGCCTTTGTACTCGATAACGCCAGGAATGCAAGTCAGCGTGGTAAATTCATAAGAAGCGGCTTCCGACTCTGTGTGAGTCAGGGTGCTCAAGAGAGTTGATTTTCCGACGGATGGGAAACCAATTAGAGCCACCCGTGCGTCGCCCGATTTGAGGACATCGAAACCTTCACCTTTTTCCGATTTTTTTGAGGGTTCTAATAACTGCGATCGGTACTTTGCTAATTTCGCTTTCAACAATCCCAGATGGTATTCAGTTGCTATGGTGGAAAAAAGAGAAGACGGAGACTTTGTTATGACATAACTTTTGATTGGAATGGCTAGGAAAGCACTCAGCGTTTTTTTGTTTCGAAAATAACGTGTGAACAGGTATCTTGCAAAAATGAGCAGGTCCCGTAACATGGGATCGGGATACTTAACCTAAAAAAACAAAATTCAACATACCCTTGTTTTTTTGAGTCCTTGCAATTTCCTTCTCGATTTCTGAAATTTTCTCGAGTATTCCCATGACGAAGGTGCTTTTTAAATCGACGATCCGGTAAAATGTATCGCATGAAACTATAAAACTATGTACTAGAAGCCGTTAAAAGCGCGTGTGGAATACACATATATGTCATAAGACCCCACTAAACCGACAATATATATGTTATTACTTTACTACATTGAAGTTGGCCTTGAATCTCGCGCGGATTCCCACACGATGTTACCAAAAAGATTTGAAAGTCCCTAGAAAGATAAGTTTTCCTCGCGAACAACTTCAGATCGGTAATTTATCGCCGGCGTCAACCAATAGCATTATTTGCCAAATTCTCTGAATTTCAAACAAAAGCAATACGGAGTTTGCGTGCTCGGCGGGAAAGCAGATAAATAACGATGTTTAGTGTATGTTTTGAGAAATAAAAGAAAAGTGCTGTTGCAGTAAATATTTGTCAACGCTATCCTTCCACCGAAGTTTGATTCCGAGAAAAAGCGTCACATTCTGACAGTTGTCACGTTCGTTACAATGTGTAACAAGTCTGTTTTAACATGAATTTTTGCGAAATTGTCAAAAGACGGACTTAACCTATCATTTTTGCGGGATAATCGGGCTGTTGCTAGCGCGCCCGGACAATTCAAGTTTTCGATTTGCGTTTAACACCATTTTATCCGATTCCATGAGTTTGAGCGTGATCCGTGAGATTCAAGCAAAATGGAAAACCACAAAGGAGGAAAAAGAAAACGAAGGCATGGGGACGAGATGCAAGAATCGCCGACCAAAAGAATTATGGAATTGTTAACGAACCCCTCTTCACACACGGTATCAGTCATTCACCCTCTTTGCCTTTTTTTTCTTCAAAACTTGCAAGTTCCCATGAAGTTTTCACTCCAATTTGCCAATCGTTTCTTTTTTCAGCAAACAGCAGGCAAAATTCACCGGATCTTCATTCGAAACTTCATGTGCCACGAAGCCTTAGAAATCATTATGAACCATAACGTTAATTTTATCATCGGACTAAATGGCAGCGGCAAAAGTGCTATCCTGACTGCCTTGACTGTCGGCCTTGGCACAAGAGCTAATGTTACTAGAAGAGGACGTTCCGTTAAAGGTAATTTTTTAAAAACAGGAGCAGGAATTTATGATAATTATTTCTATTTGTGTCCAATTTTGAAGCGCTCACAGTTTTTCAACGGAATTAAATTTTTCTTGACAACAATGATACAATCTTCACAACGGTTGATCAAAATTTGGCAAATTCTAGATTTGATTAAAGGCGGAAAGACCACAGCGACGATAGAGATAAACTTAGTCAACGAAGGGCCCATGTCCTACAAGCCTGATCTGTACGGAAGTATGATAACTGTGATTCGTCACATAGGCGGTACTTCGGATTACAAATTGAAAAGCGTTGACGGTATGTATTGTGCTGATTTTACATGGAAAAAAAACGAATATGAAAGGAAAATCGTGAGTACAGTTTGCTTTCTTTTTCTAGGACGAGTAATATCAACGAAAAAAGAGGAACTCGATAAGATGATAATGAAAATGAACATTCAAGTCGAAAATCCGATCTCCGTGTTGAACCAGGACGTCGCACGAGAATTTCTCACAACCACGAATCCTGGGCAGATGTATAAAATTTTTATGAAGGCAACGCAGATGGAAATAATTGGAGACAATTATAAAATCGCTCAAATTGCGAGCGAAGATGCTTTGTCTCGTTTGGAAGAGGCTGAGTCGTATCTTGCTGAAACGGTGCAGGAGGTTCAGGCGCTTGAAAAAAGCTTGAAAATCCTCGAATCGATTGAATCGGAACGACAAAAGTTTGAAACTCATCAGTTAGAACTCCACTGGGCGAAGGTTCGCTAACTCCGATATTTCAAACGTTTTTACATCATTTTTTCAGTTCATATTTACCGACAATTGCTTTCCAGGCGATCGCCGAAGAAAAGAAGTTCGCCAAGTGCCAAAAAGTGCTCGATTCTCAAAAGGCTAAACTGACTGAACACGAGAATTCGGAAAATAAACGTCAAGCAGACGAGGCAAATTTGGACAGTTCGATCGCGTAAATGTCAAAGCTACTGCACCATCGCGTCGTAATTATCCAACAGTATTAACATTTTTATCAATTTTCCACGTTATAGAGAGCAGCGAACCAAATTAACCGAAACTGAGAAAGAAATGACCGAGAGCGCGGCAATCTTTCAAAAATTAAAAGAAGCTTATATATCCAAAAAAGAAGATCTTTCGAAAAAAATGCAGGACTGGGAATTGAGTAAAAAAGCTGTTACCAGACTTCAGAAAGACATTGCTTCGATCGACCAAGAAATAAAGAGACTTGAAAGGTAAAAATCGTCTTGCTAACCGATCTTACGCCTCAAAGTTTTTTCTGCAAAGACAACATTGCTCACTTATCTAAAAATCTTGTAAAACAACGATTCTCGATTGTCTAGTGCGGAAGATGCAAGCGCCGATCATGCGCGCTTGAAAGAAGATGAAGCGAAACAGAAAAAAGATCTCGATGAGGTTGACGCAATGCTCCGTACCAAACAAAACGATATGAGTCGATTCCTCGCGGAACAACGGCGGCTCGAGCAAGAACACGACTTGGCAAAGGCCGAATTACAGCGATGCGAAGAAATTGTTCGTAAGTCGTTTTACTTCAGTTTCATTATCCTTATGCATTCGGCTAGTGGAAAGGCAAAAGAAAATAATTGAAGAAAATAAGTATTTTCGTTTTTATTGATCAATTCCTCTCGTTTGAACAAAAAAGGAAAATCAAAACACGAACTATCAATGCTGAAGCAACAGTCGAAAAACCCGACTTCGGCATTTGACGCAAACATTCCGCGTTTGTTGAAACGCATCGACGAAGAACATAATCGTGGTCGATTCCAGAAGAAACCTATTGGCCCATTAGCCTCGTATATTAAAATGAAAGACTCGTCGTGGACGCCAGCGGTCGAATTTTACTTGGGAGCTGGGCTCCTCGGAGCTTTCACCACTGATAACTCTCACGATGCTAATATTCTTCGTGCGATAATGAAGGAAATATACGGAGGACAGCGCATGCCAACGATTATTGCTAGTAAATTTTTGTCGCAGGTAAAAACCAAAATTCCGCATTTTTTTCCAAGGAATCTCGTTCGGGAGTTGACCGTTTTTTGTCAACTAAATTATTCAACCGCAAGAATCTAATTCGATCGTATGCATGCGATATTTCCCAGCCTCATGACGTCAGTCGGTTCGGTACGCATCCAGAAAATCACCTCAGCTTTCTGGACGTTCTGGAAATCGCTGAGCCAGTAGTGGTCAATTGTTTGATAGACCAGAAAGCGATTGAGTCGATAGTGCTCATACCGACTAGTCAGGAAGCCAGTCAAATAATGAGCAACCGTAACTTCGTGCCTCAGAATTGTAAACGTGCTTTGACCAAACGAGGAGACGAGTTTTATCCCGATCCTCGGTACAAGAGTTACGGTGGAAAGGTCGGAAGACCAAGATTCCTTCAAGTTTCAACTTCTGATGCGATTCGGTGAGTCTCTAAGTCCCAAACGATTTTTCATGCAATTTTCCGTCTCAGAAAGCATTTGGTATCAATTGGAAACTTTCGTCACTTCCAGAGCCGAATCGCAGCAGCTTGAAGAGTACGAGAAAGACGTCGCAGTCGCGCTGGAAGCTCAACGACTTACCCGAGACAAACTTCAACGAACTCTCGCCGAATTTCGTAACGTTTCACAGCAAGTTTTAAAGCTGCGCTCTATCCACGCTGCAACGAAAACCAAAATCGCCAGTATCGCTGAGGAATTGAAGTGCCAAAAGTCCGACGATACAGATGTATATGTGAGTGTTTATGTTTTTTCAAAAGTCTAAAACGCTCTCCAGGACTCTTCTTTATCCAGCGAGACCCGCTGTTCGCTAACCCTGTCATTTTTTTTTCTCCTGCACGCAGATCACAGAAAAAACCGTTCTGGAGAATAAAATCGAAGAGGAGAGACAAAAAGAGAAACGCTTACGCGATGAATACGAAGGAATGAAGGCAAATTTCCAAGAGTGCGATGATATCAAAATTTATAGACAACGCGCCCAAACCCTACAAGAAGAAGTGAACAAAATAAGGGTGAGTCATTCGGCACTGAATGTGTTTGACGTTCTTTGCTGTTCACGCGATCCTTCTGCCCAATTTCACAGATTTTTCGATCCTTTTTCTTCCAGCTTGAAATCCAAAAACTAAACGATGAGAAAAACGAATTAAAATCGAACTACGATGAAGCGGGCCGGCAGGTTGAGCATATTAGAATGGCAATACAGAAATTAACGGCGGAGTTTGAAACCCAACAACGTGTTACGGAAAAGTTCGTGTCTGCAGCGGAGAGTCATTGTCCGCGAATGGAAACAGACAGGTGAGGAATCTTTTCTTTTCTACTCGATGGAAATTACATCAGCGAGAAAATTTCTATCAACTCAATGGCTTCCAGAACTGTCGACGAGATCATTAAAATGGCCAATCAACTGAAAGGGAGAATAAGCGCAATTGAGAACAAAATCGGAACTAAGGAAGAATTGCTACTGGAGCTTGCTGAGAAACAAGAGAAGCACGAAGGAATCGTAACCCGTGTAGGGGTCGTCAGAGCCTGCAACGATGTAAGTTTCCCAGTTGTTTTTGTCTCTGATGTGTTTTTTCAGCTCCATGAAAATATAATGCGAAATAAAAATTGTTTAAATTTTCACAAAAATTCACACGAATTCGTTGTGAATATTTAACATTTTATCGAAAACTGTAGCGCACTTGATTTACGTTTATTCAAACGTTTTTGTCAATTTATTTCAGCGTCATTTAACAAGATTAAATCGAAGGCGAGAGATGTATCAGGAAGTGAAGAGAAGAATCGGAGAAAAAGTACAAGCGACGTTTGTCAACATACTCAAACTTCGTCAGTACAAGGTACGGAACCCTCGCTGTGCTTAGTTTCTGCGAATATCATGCCATTTGGCAACAATATAAAACATTAGTGTCTCCATCTTTTCAAAGGGCTCTGTCAAGATCAGCCATTCAGCGAAGACGGTCGAGCTGGACGTGTCGTCGCAATCGAATGGGAAGAAACATGTGAACGATGTTCGATGTTTGTCCGGTGGCGAACGTTCTTACTCGACGGTTGCCTTCATTCTGGCTCTCTGGGATTGCACGTCTCTTCCGTTCTACTTCCTCGATGAATTTGATGTCTTTATGGTAAGTTTCGATTCTTTGTTTTTTTTCCTTTTTCCTGAGCAAATGTTGTCTGTTTTCGTTTAATCACGTTCTCATTTCAGTTGGGAACGTTTTTTCCGATTTTATTCAGTTTTTAATCGAATTCTTTAATTTAAAAAAAAAAAAATTTTCTAATTTTTAATCAGGACAAGGTAAATCGACGAATTATTCTGGACATTCTTCTTGATTACACTCGCTCGCACCCCCGGAGCCAGTTCACATTGTTGACACCTTTAGATACTTCCATCGTCCAAGTGGACGACTACCTCACGATCCACAAGTGAGTGTACCATGAAAAAACTCTATTCATTCGTTCAATTGGTGAAAAAGGCAACGTGTAAAAAAAAAAACGATATTTCCATTAAAAAAAAATCCATTTTCCATGTCCACAGATTGGCTCCGCCGGAACGGCATGCCGGAAGGAATTAGCTTATTTTCCGCCGACTGAACCAGTGATGCAACTTAGTATTAATTTCTATTTTGCAGTAATTTTGCAAAAAAAAAAAGACGATAGAGTAATTTAATAAAAAATAATTTAAGGAAGTAGATTGGCTAGGGAAAATCCTCGAACGAGGTACGTGTTAATCGTCACGGGTACAAATATTTCTAAGAACCGATTCTAAGGCTAGTTCAAAGTTTAAGTGCGATCCAAATAAAAGAAAAGAGAGAGAGAGAGAGAGTAATATCAGATTATTCAGATAATATCAGATAATATCAGATTATTACGTCGAAATATTGTTCATAAGAATCGACATAAGCTAAGTCAAAGTTTGGACGCAAAGCAACGAAAGTAGACGCAGTAATGGGCACATATTTGTGAGTCTAAGTCGGGCAGTCCTTAAGAGGCATGAAAGTCTAATTTTTTTTTTAATCGCCAAGGAAACTCCAGTTATCTGTGTTAATTGTACAGGCTCGTTGAATTAGATGTTCGTATTTGTAATAAATCAATATTTTGATTAACTCGGAAGGGATTCAAATGTTTTATTTTTCTTCGGTGCTGAAACCCAACGAGCGAGGGAAAGAGAAGAAAAGCAAAGCTGTGGACCTTCGCTCTGTGAGAGTTTCGGACCCGATGGTCCGAAAGTGGATCAAGGTCTGGGAGTATCGCGGATGTCGGGTTTACCGAGCGAAAAAAGAGCGGCGTTCGTTTTTTTTTTTTCACCACCATGGTCGGGAGCCACACACCACCCCGTATTACGTGAGGCGTGGTCATTTTATTTGGTAACTATATGTAGCGCGATTCGCACGTTCGCCAACTCCTTTGCACGGAGAAAGTATTTCGTCATTCTACATCTATATGTGTTTCGATTCTTAGCGATAAAAATGGTAACGCTCACTCGAGGACCTCGTCGTGTATCGAAAAGAGGGCAATGCTAATTTTTCTCTCCTACAGCTCTCGATCCAGGACAATCAAGCCAGACTTCGTTATTTCGGTTATCCTCGCAGCTGTGGTCTGTAAACTTTGCTCTCTACTGTTTCGTAAAACTATACAAAAATATTAAAATACTCTAAAATTTGGAGGAGCAAAATTGTTCACGATTTAGCAGAGTGAAGAAAATTTATGATGCAATTTCAATTTTTAAACCAAACATCTAAAACACAATGACTATAATTTCTTTCAAATAAGCGAAGGGAAACGTCATGTTCGTGAATTTGTCGAACTCAAGTTCGATAATTCGCCAGAGCTTTCAGATCCTATAGAACTCGCTGCTGGGGCTAAGGTAAGAAATTCGGAGTAATCGAAATTGCTATGAATGGCTTTTTATTGATATAAATATTGGTGATTTGTTCTAGTGGTGGTAGTAGGCAGCAGGTGCGGCGGCATAAGCGATGGGAGCAGAGTGTGCGATCGGTGCCGCGGCGTATGCAACGGGAGCAGGGTGAGCGATGGGGGCAGCAGCGTATGCAACGGGCGCAGGGTGGTGGGCGATCGGTGCAGCGGCGTAAGCGAATGGTGCGGCATGGACGGCCTTGACGGCGAGTGGTGCAGCGTGGACGGCCTTGACGGCGACCTGAGCTGGTTCTTTGTGGACAACAGCGTTGAATCCGTTGACGGGATCGGCGGTGTAATCGACGATACGACGGGAACCGTCAGCTTCGACGAGGCTGTAACTTCCCTGGACGACATCACCGTCGCGGCTTTCGTGCTGGCTCTTGAAGTCACCGGTCAATGAATCTTGCACGTCGTAACCATAGTTGTACTGAGGATGAGCATCGTATTCAGCATCGATGGTTTTCGCCACAACTGCTTTGGCTACCGGCGCTGCATAGGCCAATGGAGCAGCTGCGTAGGTCGCTGGGCCCGTTGGGATGAACCCGGCGTTCGCAGCAGCCACCAATGCGAACAAAGTCACGAACTGCAATCACAAAATGTCGTCATCAGTTTAGAATAGCTCGGCTAAAAATTTCAGCAATGAAATCGAGGTAACGATTCATTTATTTTTGACAAAACGAATTCGAAGATCTGTAGCCATTTACATTTAACGAAGACCGATCTATTAGAGTAGAAATGTACTTGGCAATAGCTGAGAGATTAGCAATGAGAGGCTTGAACAATGAAGAATTAAAGCCGAAGTTACGATCGGAGGCTGAGCAACGTAAACCGATGTTAATTGGCAAACTTGGAGGTGAAAATAGATAAAAATGAATGTGGAATGAGATAAAGGATCGAAAGACTAGTTTTTTGTTTTTTTAAAACGTATCGAGGATTTTTTTCTTCCAATGATAATTTCTAAAACGAAATTATCTTAAAGTCACTGTACCTTGAATGCCATTGTTGTTTGATTTGCGATGTTTGATCTCTGTGAGTCTTGAGCGAGTGATGCCTTTCAGTCTCATAATTTCGAGAGAGAGAGAGAGAGAGAGAGAGTGGGAAGAAAAGATATGTACTGACGTAACCAGGACAATCGACCATCACCCGTCTCGCTGTGGCGTGGTCAAGCCAGGCTAAGTTTTAGCGCACGCGAGTCGAGGGTTATTCGCGAAATTGGGCAAGGAATCGGTGAAGACCACACCCAAAACGTCCGCTGGCTGAGGGCCCTGGCTCGTTCTGACATTTCTTTTTCTTTCGCTCTTTTTTCTCCACTGTCCCATGGACCAATCTCTCACGAATCGGCCGTGTCCTTGCCACGAGATGTAACAAATTTCTTTTTTTTCTCGCTCAATTAGCCAGTCGAATTCAACAGCAAAAAGAAAAATTTCCCCCTTGAAAACTGACACATAATCGCACAGCGACCAGCGCTCCAATAATTTCTTGCGATATTCGAAAAAAAAAAATCCAATTTCGATACGATGCTCAGTCGCCCGATGTGATTATTTCAATATTTTATTGTCCAGCTCCTTTGCCTCAAGATTATTCGCATCGGATTACAAAAGTTCGTACGAGGAAGAAGTTTGTTACAATTTTCACGAATTGCTGCAAGTATTGCCGATCGTTCGTTCGATTCTGGATTCCGATAGTGTGTGAGTTCCGAGCTACGTACGCGCACGTAGCATGTATAACTTACACCTGGATTTCCATAGATCGGTAAGCTGAGTTTTCGTTGAAAATAAAAGAACGAAGAAGGAATAATGGTAAAAAGAGAAAAAAAAATAAAGAATCGGTTCGATCGGATCGGTCTCTCGTCACCGTCCAGTCAAACCGTGACTCGCCACACATTTCTCCTGATAAATATTCAATCAGGTTCTC
The DNA here is from genome assembly GCA_030522525.1 of Campopleginae sp. 14b. Lineage (NCBI taxonomy): Eukaryota > Metazoa > Arthropoda > Insecta > Hymenoptera > Ichneumonidae > Campopleginae sp. 14b. The sequence goes on along the minus strand of JAPYYS010000070.1, from coordinate 115,447 downwards.
CGGGTTGTCCTCAGAGTGTTGCACGAGGAAAAAAAACGTTGATGCTACAATTAATCAAATATGAACGTTTGGAATTCATTAACTTCGTGTTTTATTTTTCATTCATTTTTTTAGGGCCGTCAAGGGATAAGAATTTGTCGATTATCCGAGGGTTGTTCGTGACGTTTGGCTTAGAAATTCGATTGAGGATAACGATCTTCCAGGATCGTCGGGGTCGCGGCAACCGGACCCGGACTTCGTGTACGGTTTCGTATTTGCACGGCTCAGGGTCATCGGGAATTCTGAGACGCAAGGCTACCCTCGGGCGAGCACCACCTGGATCGCGCTCAATTGTCGCGAGCGTCCAATGAAGAAAAGCTTTCACGTATCGCGCGAGTAGAATTAATGAGATCTGCCTTACGAAAAAAATGATATGAAACGTCAGAGTAACGAGACGTCTATAAAAAGGATCAACGCTTCAATTAGATCGATTTTTTTTTATCACCAACGTATACATTGCTATTCCCATTTTTAGCTCTACCACGCACAGGACTAACAGTGTGGGACGAATCGAGATCGAAAGATTAAAAAAACAACGATCGCCGATGTCGAAAGTTGAGTTTCGGGTGCGGGGGCCGTTTCGAACGTTGTCCAATATACAAACTCCATTTTTTCGAACACGAATGTCCGCTCCAATGAGCTCACTCACAGAAAATAGGGACTCGAAATCTCTCCTCAAACTTTTAACACACGAAAGTGTGTGCTCCACTTTTTTGCTCTGCTTTGCCATATAGAGATAAGAATAGCATGCGAAAATCGTACCGAATCAAGAGATGATCAATCCGATGGAGTAGAAAGAAAATTAAGTTTCCTGCGAGTCCCACATTCCTACCATCGGGTCATTTTCACCCTAGGGACGATTGTTATTTTCGACTAGAATGAAAAAACACTTTTTTTTCATCTTTCACGCGGTGGAAATATCGCTTCCTGGCATTGAACACCGTCGCAATGAAAATGTAGCGAAATGTACGAATTTTTCATGGCGTTGTCAGTTCGCTTAATTGACTGGGTCATAAAGACCCAGTGTAGAGCTGTTTTAATCTAAAACAAATCAGAATCGTGACTATAATTCACTTTTTATTAGACACCGATGTCCAACAGTCCTCAAAGAAACAAAACTGCTGAGCAGGCCATAGAAATCATGTTGACAATAATTTCGTTTGGCAAAAATCCTGAAAAATAATCGAAAACGATCGTGACGGTGCATAGAATTTTCTTGTGATTGTATTTTCCAACTGGTTCTCAGTTTTTTCTGTATCCGTAAATACGAAAAAATATTTTCAGCGGCAATTTTATTTTCCATATTAATTCTTTGTATATTTTGTTTATTTATCTTTTGCAGGAATATCCGTTGACATTCTTGAATCGATGTAATTGAAAACGAGGTGCGAATTATCGCGATGCAGGAGCCTTGTTCCTTGGAGAGATTCATTTATTCGATGGAGTGCTAAATTCCGTCGCTAATGGAAGCGAAGGAAATAAATGCTGAGAAGTCCCTCGGCCCTGGAAAGACAACAACGAGGAGCAATGTGTGCGTGTCCTTCTGCCTCCTTTATTCCTCGGTAATGAAAAAACGTTTTGGCAGGCAAACAGAGCGAACATAGTGCAGACTCCTTCGTTCCTTCACAAAGAAAGAGGGGAGCACACATCCGGCCAAGTTCAAGAGCCAATTTCCGTCGATGAACTTCGAAAGTTCCAAGTACACGTGCATATTCCTCTCTTTCACTCGATGGATTCTTGCAAAGAGCGAACAAGTGTCCGAGGGAAGGGGATTCTTCTCCCCGTATCGCTTTTGGGGTATATAAGCTACGCGCCTGATCAACGAAAGACATCACCGAGCTACAACTCGATCCAATCGAATCCACTTCAGACATGGCTTTCAAGGTTGGTTCATCGAAAAGAAATTCGCACAAAATTTAATTCATACTCTTTGCTGCAAGACAATAAGCAAAAAATTATTCTTTGGCATTATCTCAATCGAGTCTGGTCTAGTCGAGTATAAATTCGATATTTCCAAATTACAAATTTCAATTACTAACTTATTCACTCTGAAGCCATACCGTCAATTTGTATCAAATTTTTCAAAAACAATCTCAACCTTCTGTTCGGCATAAAATGTGTCTCGTGTGAGATATAAAGAGTTTTCCATACACCATTCTCTTCGTTTTTTGACAACCAAGAGAATGGTCACTGTAAAAGTCAATTTCGGCAAGCATCCGATGGTAAAAACTTAAGAACAAGGAAAGTTTTCGGTAAAGCGCGAAAAAGAAGTTTTGTACAGAAAAAATTGGAATCGTTTTCGATAAGAAGCACGAAGCATAGTCATATTTGATTTTAACCAACAATGGTTTGTGTTTTCCAGTTCGTAACCCTGTTTGCCCTGGTGGCAGCAGCAAACGCTGGATTAATCCCAGCGGGTCCAGTGGCGTACGCAGCAGCGCCGATAGCGAAGGCGGTATTGACGAAAACGGTCGATGCTGATTACGATCCTCATCCTCAGTACAACTACGCCTACGACGTGCAGGATTCGTTGACCGGAGATTTCAAGAGCCAGCAGGAGAGCCGCGACGGTGATGTTGTCCAGGGAAGTTACTCGCTCCTCGAGTCCGACGGAACTCGTCGTATCGTCGACTACACCGCTGACGCAGTCAACGGATTCAATGCCGTAGTCCGCAAAGAGCCCGCTCAAGTTGCTGTCAAGGCTGTCGCTGCTGCTCCGCTCGCTGTCAAGGCTGTCGCTGCTGCTCCACTCGCTGTCAAAGCCGTCCATGCCGCTCCCTTCGCATACGCCGCTACCCCAGTTGCCCACGCAACTTATGCCGCGCCACTCGCTCACGCAACTTACGCCGCACCGGTCGCTCACGCCACTTATGCTGCTCCAGCCCTCGCACACGCCGCTTATGCCGCACCAGCCTACGCACACGCCACATACGCCGCTCCCGCCATCGCCAAATACGCTGCCCCAGCCGCGTACTACGGACCCGCCGTCGCCAAATACGCCGCTCCTGCTGCGTACGCCGCACCAGCCATCGCCAAATTCGCGACCCCGGCCGCGTATGCCACGTACGCTGCACCCGCCGCATACGCTGCACCCGCCGCGTACGCTGCACCAGCCTACTACCACTAAAAAACATTCATTCCACCAAGACTGATACTCTGCCATGTCTATAATATTTATTGCTCAATGAAAACTTCCACATTTTTCGAAGGAAATCAATAAAAATTATCTCAACCTTAATCAACTCTCGTTTTCGCTCTTACTCGACAGCGATCTCCATTTCATTCCAACTTTAGAAGCTCAAGCATCTTAAATTTATCGACGCAAAAAAGTGACCTGCGGTCTTTTCGGTTTTTATCGTCGCCACGAAATATTCGATATTTATTTGTTTTTCAATTAAATGTGAGAAGTCTAGTCCGCAAAGTATCATAGAAATTAGTTTATTCTCGAGGTCATGTTTCTTTGCTAAACATCGGTAAACTAGACTCGATTATTTTCTAGTAAAGTCCGAAGGAATCTTGTTGTGCCATGAAAAAATTAGTTCATCACTTGAAATTTGCGTTTTGAAGAAAAATTCATGAATTCATGAATCGTTTCTTATTGTTTCGAATTGACCCACATTTGGAAAAGCTGGCAGTAGGATAGATTGGAATTTGGTCGATTTAGCACGACACGAAATTGGTATTAAGATTTTTTTACTTTTCAAAGACTCTGGAAATTAAACACAAATTTATGGCATAAATGGCCGAAATATCAAAAGCACCGATCGCTAGTTTGCCGTAAAAATTTATGCATTTTTTTTTTCAATCAAAAGAGCCACCGACAAGCGACGTCACTAATTTCGGCTCTTCGTTTTTCGGTACTTCATCACCGTTTATGAAGATGAACGGTTTAAAGAGAAAAAAGAATATAAAAGTGGAAAGCTTTACGAGCTCGAGTAATTGGCGTCCGGGCGAATTCCTGCTGAACTTTTTTCCACTGAGCTCCGGCGGAAAGATTCAGGAACACTATAAATAAAACGAGGTAGAGATTCTGATCGTTCATTTTGTGTTAAAATATTGTAACTCGAGTAATTTCTTACGTGAACTTATTACAAATTCTGTTTACCTGCTTGAAACACGTTGATCGTTTCGATCATTATTTTCGAATAATCGGAGATCTTGGACATCAGAGGGATACGTGAGCGAAGAAGCAATTAGAGAAGAAACGATGATCACCTTGAATAAAAATCAATATCGTGGACCGGACTTAAATTTTCATCGAGAGACGAGAAATGCGTTTGCTTGCTTTTTCTGACGATTTTTATTTCTTTTTTTTTGTAATCAAGTCAGATGTTTAAAAATGATCGATTTGCGAATAATTGGAAGACCGTAATGGTGAATCGATTCGTCACACGGTTCGCTCTTACAGGCAATGAAGAATAAGCCATTTCGTGCCACGTTCCCCTCATCCTCATTTAATTTGTTCCTTCTTTCGGCTCAGCCTTTTTCTTTGCTTTTTGTATTCTTCCTCCGAAGATCAGTGCGATAATACGGTAATTGAGGGGCCAATTTAAAAGAGCTTGGCTCGTACAAAATGCACCTGGGCAGAAAAAATACAAAGAGGCAGAACGAGCATGAAGAGTTGGTAATCGTATGAAATTTCTTCTTGTTTATGTTTTTTATGTTGTTGTTTTTGTGAAAAAGCATACACGCGCAATAATGATCACTATTTTGGGCAATTGGCAAACGTCCAGCGTCCCACTTTCGTTAACCCTTTCCAATGCTCGCTTTTTTTTAAATTCTGTTCTCTCTCTTTTTTCTTCATTCGAACTTCGGCTTCTTTTGCATACGTCAACCCGGTTTTGGCTCAACGTCCCTGACCGTAAGGGGAAAGGGAGATAAACGAAAAAATATATCACTCGAATCTCGTCCAATGATCCGGAGCAACTGGCTCTCATGGTTATTCGATCTTAATAGTGTTTTTTCTTCAAGATTAATCTCTTTGAGAATAATTCATATCGATGAAAATAATTGAGTCTATCATCGAATAATTCAATCGAATTAATGATGAAAATTGAAAAGAAAATCATTGACTTTGTTTTATTTTGTCTTTTGATAAATTTGAGTCGTCGAAATTTCGAGCGATTACATTTCGAGCTAATATCACTCAATCAAATTTCTCTCCGATGCAAAAAGTGAGTGTGACGTTTCTAATCTGCTCGAATGATCTTGGCCAGCAGAAGTTTCGATCTGGTTGGCACGTGGCGCCTCGTTTCTACGAATTATAATTCGTCCAACAGCTTGCTATTCCTTAATCCAAAGATTATGTATAAATCGTTGAATCGAAATAGAGGCTCGCGTTTCATATTCGCAGTGCGAAGTTTCGAACGATCGAGCGATTCTTATATAGCTCAGATCGTGATTCGTTTCGCTCGCGTAGAAATGTACGATGGGTCCTATATTCCCATCAAATGATCGAACGATTAGGGAGTCGTGTGACATCAGTTGAGTGACGTTTCAAGCATGTAGACACACAAACGTTCTAAAGAGTTCCCCCTGCTTTTTTTTCTCTGGCTATGAGACGATGTGTCGTAAATAATTCAGAGAGAGTTAGAATAATGATGTGGGAGAAATAAAATCGAAATGAAACAGTGCAATAGGGAGGAGGGGGGCACAAATAAAATAAAATCAACTGAGCCAAATATTTTTTTTTCTTCTAAATAAACATAGACGGTTATGCTGTTTCTGAGCTCATATAAATCATCGATAAAATTGGCTCACCTCAAGGTGTACCATAAATTTTTGTCTCCCATAAAACAAAATTCAGGTCACCATCATTTGTAAGAAATGGAATAACGAATTCACTGGGTCGGATGAGTCAACCAAGAATTGATGATCTCTTTGAAAAAATAATGAGTGCTCTGCGATACGTTCACGTATATGATTGTATGCCATGTTTTTTTTCTCCATTTTTTGTTTGTTTCAAAGGTATTCAATGGACAGTGCAATGAATTTTCTGCATTTGGAATTGGCTCCGGTTGGTTTTTGTCCGTTCTTTACGAGGTGAAACGTTAAATCGTGACTTTATTGTGGTCTTCCTTGTAATTAAGGCGTCGGAAAGTTTGAGTCTCTCGCTTTTGACCAAGGGCGTCCACACAAATTCTTCACGAATTCAATCTCTTTTATAAACTTTTTTCTTTTCTTTTTCTTTTCCTCTGGACTCTTGTAAAAATTGTTTTAATTCTCAACGAGCAAAAGGATCACGATTCGTATGAGATACGTTTTATTTTGCCCTTCGATATCAAGTTATTGGAGTTTTGACACTCGCGTCTAAGGACTTTCGCTCCAGGCGACGTTTGCGAAGACGAAAGCTTTTCTCATGCTCGTAGACAGCCTCGAATTAACACGTCAGTTTTGCTCGATTTTTCGCGGTCGTCAAATAATCTTGTATCGATCCTGGCGAGCATCGCATTTTAAGCAGATAATTGTCGTTGTTCCGTGTGACGCGTGAGATACATGCAATTTTTTTTCCTATTTTTCGCGAAAGAAAGGCTCGTCGATTTTTCGTTTTCGAACTATGTCCTCGTCAATCTTCTTCAATTTATTGTTTCCATAACAATTTTTTGTGTAATTCACTCACGAATTGTAAACAAATGTTTACAATGCTCTAGAATAAATTGAGTGATTTAGAATTTCCTTTTGGAGCAAGGATCTCAATGCGATCTTCTCGTCAAGGAGGTAATAATAACGTTCCACGTGAAACGAACCGCACACGAAGGAAAGTCCGAATGCGAATAAGTTATTAAATATCCAGGTCGATCCATAAAATCGAATTTTTATTCAGCATGCAGTCTCACGTGCATCATTTTATTTCAATGAATTCGAGTGGCACCCTTCAATTGTTGCCATATAATTTATGGTTTACGATCGGTATGGAAAATTTTGGACAATCTCACGATTATTTTTTTTTTCTTTAAATAGCTGATTGGTCAATCGGTGCTCGACGGTGATCGAGGATGATCGTGAGCAAGGGATCGAAACAGTAATGTCCAATAAAATGTTTGGGGAATGACGGGAAAGGGAGAAAATTTATTTTCAAGAAACGACGCATCGTTTATCGATTTTCGTGCATCGAATCGTGGACCAAAAAAAAAAAGTACAAGTTAACGAGAAAATGTTGCGATTTATAAATGCCTCAAGAGTTCCTATTAACTTAAAAAACATTTGGCCCGAAGACAGTGTGATTGTAATTATGTAAGCAATTGCAAAGGCGTTTGCCGTGATTGCCCGTCCGCAACATGACATTGGGCGCGGTTTTCGTGGTCCAGCAAGTACAAACAAGATTGTCGAAAAAGTGAGAAGCTGCGAGAGACAAGAGATGGGAGAGAGGAAGAGCGAGGGAAAGATGTTTGTAATGGTGCGGTCAAACACGCTCGGCAAGCCCGTTTGCGGCGGGACTTTTATTCGGGTGAAAGTAAAGGAACTATAGTTGGTCTTGATGGCGCTGTCTTTGTCGCGTGAGATTCGCACGATGATTGAAATATGCTGAATCCCCTTAAGTTAAGGAAAGAGCGAGAAGGGCGCGGCACCAAGTGCGTGTGAGAGAGGGAGCCGAGAGACTGAGAAAGAGTGCGAAGCCCTCGAGGTGAGTGTTAAAACGTGGTATCGGGTGTGTAACCCTCTTTTTGCTATGGTGCATGGAAAAATGCAACGAGAGGGGACACGGTGCATCGTTCCTTCTTGTTACGTCACACCCATACACACATTAGCGAACTTCTCCTCTTCTTGACCATCGCCATTCACATTCGATCACGATATTATTATACGAAAACCCTTTATATATCGATGTCTTTAACGCGGACGTAGGTGCATGAATGCAACCAAGTTTCGAGTATAAATAGTGGTTCAACCCTGTGTCCAGTCAGTATCAGACGCATCGTCGTACACACAACTTCCACACACATCAGCATGGCTTTCAAGGTAGGAAATGCGCAGTCAGATTGCGAGAGATGTGCCAAAAGATAGGAGAAAGAGATTAGCACGTTCCATCGTAGATCAATCGATTATTGTGACGATCGTCGAAATGGAAACTTTCCTACAAATGTTCAAACTTTCTATTTTTTGTGCCTTTTTATTTGGATTTTTGTTGTTGAAATTTGATCTATTTTTCAATGATGACTAAACATTCAATTTTTCTTTCAGTTCGTAACCCTCTTCGCCCTGGTGGCAGCAGCAAACGCTGGTTTTATCCCAGTCGCCCCGACCGCATACGCCGCAGCCCCCGTAGCATACGCAGCTGCCCCGATCGCCAAGACGGTATTGACGAAGACAATCGATGCTGAATACGATCACCATCCTCAGTACAATTACGCTTACGACGTTCAAGACTCCTTGACCGGTGACTTCAAGAGCCAGCACGAAAGCCGCGACGGCGATGTCGTTCAAGGAAGCTACAGCCTCGTCGAAGCTGACGGTTCTCGTCGCATCGTCGACTACACCGCCGATCCTGCCAACGGCTTCAACGCCGTTGTTCGCAAGGAACCCGCTCAAGTCGCCGTCAAAGCCGTAGCTGCTGCTCCCATCGCCGCCTACGCCGCACCAGCCATCGCTAAAATCCATCCTGCGCCTGCACCCATCGCCAAAATCGCTACTTACGCTGCACCCGCTGCCTATGCCGCTCGTCCACTTGCCCCTGCTGCCTATGCTGCACCCGCCGCTTATGCTGCCCCTGCAGCTTATGGCGCCCCACTCGCCTACGCTGCGTCCGCCCCATACGCCAAAATCGCTGGACCAATCTCTTACATCTCTCACGTGAGCTACTCCACCCCTCTCTTCTCCTATTCCCATTAAGTTGAAAAGAATCATGACCCCATGCCATCGACTAGGTCGAGTTGGTGAATCGACAATATTCCCCGATCTTCTTGACTCCACGAACCACCTTTCGAAAAGAAATCCAAAAACCATTTCTTCAATTTCTTTCCCCAATGAAACAACGTGATCGATTGATTATTCGTAATCGAACAATCATTTCATACGAATTCGATGGTTTCGATCGAGCGACGACGATTCGAACATTTTTCATTATTTCTGTCCATCGCAAATGATTTTTTCTATTCCGACCCGTTGCGTTCATTCACTTGACCGATGACTCTTAACTCAGTGTCCCTTCACCAACTCCCACTGTAAGAACATCGTACACGAAAATAAGACAGAAAAGCGTTCAGATGACGTATGCACTGATACCTCCAATTTTCTTTAATCAACCAAACCCTTTACGAATCACACCATTCGAAAGCTTGTGATTCGTAAAGGGTTAAGAATTAGTGATTAGTTATTCGTTTTAGATTAATTGTATATGCAAGCTGTTACTGTTAATATCGAAACCTAAATACTGTACATTTGGAAAGGCCAATCATTAACCAACTTCTTATTGTCAAGACAATTATCGACTATTTTATAATCGAGTGATTTAATAATTATAGAACTTACGATTGAAAAATGGAAACTTTTTTTTCACTCCAATTCTTTTCCTTCCTCTCAGCAATTTTGACTTCCTTCGTCATCATCATCGCATTCAAAATTGAAATATTTCGAAAATGGTATAAAAACGTTTTTCAATAAAGTAAAAATCCAGGCTGCCTGGGGGTCCGTGACTGAGGGCTGAGCTCACTTTTTTTAAGGACAAGCTTAGATGCAGGAAGTTCAAGTTGCCTCCCAGTGACATTGGGAGCGGTGATTCTTTTTTTAAGTTCATGATTTTAGCTCGAATAGCAAATTTCTCATTGCTTCGTGAGCAATTGTCTTCCACGAGTCATGCCCGCTGGATTCTATTGTGAGACCCGAGGGTACAGAGCCTCTCGAAGGTCGTTAAGTTTCGCTTTCGTTCCAATGTCGCGGCTCCGAGCATAAACTGAATAACCTTATACCATAGGCTGGGAGAATTGGGTCGTTCTGAAAGGAGAACGACACAACATTCATACACGCCTCGTACACAGCATTTCTCTATTTCTATATACATTCCAGTTGGAATCTTTTTTCTCATTTGGTCTCCGGATGAAAATGATGATTTTTTTTGAGTAATTAATAAAATGATAATTGAAATAATTAAATTATTATAGTTTGCAGAATCGCGAGCAATATTTTGCTACAATTTTGTTTTTATTTTACTTCGACAATAAATAAACGATCACATACAACCGGACACGACCAAGTTTGAGTTGATCAGTAATCCTGCTCGTTATTTAATTGTGAATATGTGATTTTGACTTTCAGTCAGTGAGTATCGCCGACAATAAAACATTGTTCAAAAAATTTGACAGATTCCGTTCGTTGTTATTCGTCAAAGCGGAACACGAGGCCTCCGGCTAGCATAAGTTTCGAGTTTATGCATATACGCGGGCCACTTTCTGAACGATGTTTCTCTCTAATGATTTCTTTTGACGTCATATCTCGAAATCGATGTAAAGATCTTAACATCCACCATTAAAAAATGTAAATCAGATGCTACAGAGAACTTTCGATCATCGTTTAGTAGCTCTTGAGAAATCTGACCATTTTTATTGCTAATTTTATTTTTATCCCTCGCTGTCAGCCTCTTGATGGTCGTCGAGATCCTGTCGTTGGTGATACTTTTTGGTGGAGCATAAAAAATTTCGGAAATATTCTCAATGATTGTTGTGTTAAGAAAAATTTCATAACATTTGACATTTTCGTTAATTTTTCATTTTTATTCGCATTTTTTTCAATTTATTTTCATGCGTTCTACTGAGGGAAAGCGAAACGAGGAAACGACAATGGCAATGAAGTTGTGATGGAGCTCTTAAGGTTGGAGCGAGCTTCAATGGCGGAGAAAGGTCGTCTGGACCGTGAAATGCCTGGCGGCGATTATAATATGACGGAAAGAATGAGAGAGAGAGACGTGTACAGGTGAATCTCCCCTTAATTGCTGCTGTGACGAAATCAAGCCGCCGAGTCTGTTTGCCTTTTTCTTCATCTTACCGTTTCCTACCGCAACGAACCCTCGGTCATTTATTCATTCCGATGAATCATGTAGCTCCACAGTTAACGTTTGTCATTTTTTTTTTTCCATGCAACTGTTCCTGTTCTCGTGAGACTTCTTGGCGCTTCGGCGACCGTCTTCACGATTAAGAATGTGGAAAAATTGCACCCTGTCAAAGCTGCATGCTCATCAAATGAATAAAAGTAACGGAACAAGTACGAGAAAATCGATAATTTATTGGAAGAATCGAGCATTCATTCACAAAGAATGTTAAATCTGTACATTTTGTTGTCCTAAGTAAAAAATAATTTTACTCTATATTTCGGGGTCGATATTAAGAGGGAGAGGAGAGATTCGTTGGTGGTGGACTGTGTGCTTGCTAGCCATGTGCTTCCTAGCGAAACTTTCTGGATATTTCGCCAGGATTTTGGGTAAAAACATCGAGAAGGTATGGTTCGTTTTTCAGGAACTATTGAAATTACTATGTGGTCATTTTTTCCTAGATAATTTATCTAATGGTGATAGTAGGCGAGGGGGGAATATTGAGCAACAGGTGCGGAATGGACGAGAGGTGCAGCGTGGACAGCCTTGACGGCGACTTGAGCGGGTTCTTTGTGAACGACAGCGTTGAATCCATTGACGGGATCGGCGGTGTAGTCGACGATACGACGAGAACCGTCAGCCTCGACGAGGCTGTAACTTCCGTGCACTACATCGCCGTCCCTGCTCTCTTGTTGGCTCTTGATGTCACCGGTCAACGAATCGTGCACGTCGTAGCCGTAACTGTATTGTGGATGAGGATCGTAGTCAGCGTCGATTTGTTTAGTCACCACAGTCTTGGCCAGAGGTGCCTGATAAACCAGAGGCGCTGGAGCTTCTGCTGCGTGATAAGCCAAAGGCGCTGGAGCTGCTGCTGCGTGATAAGCCAAAGGCGCTGGAGCTGCTGCGTGATAAGCCAAAGACGCTGGAGCTGCTACGTGATAAGCCAAAGGCGCTGGAGCTGCTTGATAAGTTGTAGGAAGGAATCCGGCGCTTGCGAATGCGACACACGCCGAGAGGATCACGAACTAATGGCAACATTTAGAAATATTCGTCATTATTTTGTCCAGCTTTTAATTATCATTTGATTTAATGGTTTAACAATAAATGGGGAAGCAAATGGAACCAACAAAATGGAAAAGTAATTAGCAATCACGTTGCAGAAGCCGAATGACTCAAATTCATTAATAAACTTGTACAAATTTTGCGATTTTGTCAGACAATAATGTCGGCTGAAATCTTGACCATGAGGATTAATTTTTATATATTATTTAAAAAGTGATTGAACTTGATACGGCGAATATATTTCGTGATTCGATTTGGTTCCGCCGTTTTTTGAGGATTTGAGATTTTTTTTGGATGAAAAGTTGACGGAAAATAATAAATTTCTATAGTTGGTAGTGAATAATGATTTTCACTGATAATCGATCGGTTACGAAAATTCTTGAGGACCAGGAGAGCTCGTATACCTTGAAAGCCATGGTTGATGTATGTGTGGTGGTTGACTGATGGTCTGCTGAAGCTTGCGGTAGAGTTTATATAGTCGGCCGCAAGAAACGCGATCCAGACGATTAAGATTGTGTAGCAGTGGAAGCGAAAATTTCGCAATTTATCAGGGGGTAAAATATCCGTGTAGGAACCCCGCCCGGGAGAAAAGACACTCGATTATTTCCTCTTCTCTCGGGTTGTACCAAAACTCGCTCTCATTTAAGGCCCTCCACTCGCGTTCTCTCCTCCTCCGACTCGCTCTATATATGTAACGTGTAGTATTAATTCGCGAGAGAATAAACAGCGTCCTGCCAATGTCGACACAAAAATTCGTGCAACTCAATTCGAGTCGTATGTCATTTTTCATCATTTCTGTTTTTATATTTTTCATTATCGTTATTAACGTTTTGTCATCGCATTATAAAGATATTTCGGAAGAATAATGCGTCTCGGTCCAGTTGTTCGCGTCAACTGGCGAAATCCAACGAGAAACACACAACAAAAATAAGTTACATATCATTCATCACGTAATACACGATGTTAAATAATTCGCGAAAGAATAAAGTGAATCAGTAGTAAGAGCCGCGTGAGTCAGACGTCGTAGGAAATATGCGTCTGACATAACAGGATTTTTCTACTTGGCATGACTATTTTTTTGCAATACGTGTTCAAGACGAAATGCTCAATAATTGAGGTCAATGCATATTGGCAAGGAGAAATTTCTCGTTGATTGTTGCACGCATCCGTCCTACAAGAATCAATATAAATCGCACTCTTTCTGGCATTTCTTTTTCGTGAGAGGGACACACACACCGCTCGTTGTAAATCAACCCACGTACCCGAAGGTCGGATCGTCATTACGCGACGAACAAAACCGTTTTTTTCTCTCTTTCTTCTTGCACACGCTCCGCCTCGTAACAGATGTGTTCATATATTTATATATATACACATGCGACGACGTATGCGTTATTCTTTCGTAAAAGCGAGACACGTACGCGACAAGCCCGTTTAACCAGCGTTTGGGTTTCGCCATGGATAACGAGCACGTTGTAGTCACAAACAAATTCTTCTCATTGTTCTTCGATTAGTAATAAACACGTTTGACCCACAGAAGATTAAAAATCGATACCTAATAATCCTCAAATTTGAGATATTAACAAAAATAAATAAAAGATCGATCGATCTCCAAGGTCGACATAAGAACATCATCGGAAATCCACAGAATCAGAATAAATTTTGAAATAATGTTCCAAAATGATGAAAACGATGAAAATTTTAACATTTTTCGATCAAATCTCGTTAATGGTGAAGAACAAAACGGGAGTAAATTACAAAATCGCAAAAATCACAGAAAATTCGAATCCATTTTAAATTCGATGGTTTTGCGATTATTTTTGTTTATCGAGGAGATAAAAGAAATACGAAAGTTTGGATAAATTGTTTATAATAATTTGTTTAATCTACATGGATATTTACATTATTGTCGGATGATATTTCTCAACATTAAATTTGCATTAACAATTAATCGGGTAGGCGAGAAATCGGATATTATTACAAAAAGTAAGGTGAAGCTGGGTAAGTCAGAGGTGCAGCGATTTTGGCTGGCGTGGCGACTGGGACCGTTGGTGCATAGGCAACTGCAGGTTCTCGGCTGACAACGGCGTTGAATCCATTAACGGAATCGGCGGTGTAATCGACGATTCTACGGGTTCCGTCAGCCTCGATGAGGCTGTAACTTCCCTGCACAACGTCGCCGTTTCTCGTTTCGTATTGGGCCTTCGAGTCGCCGGTTATCGCGTCCTGAACGTCGTAAGCGAAGCTGTATCTTGGCACAGGGTCGAAATCTTCGAGTCTTGCGAGCACCGGGGCTGCGGGAACCGCCGCTGGTAGAAGAGCTGATTGCGCCACAACCACGAGGCCGATAATCACGACGAACTACGAAAAAATGTACAAAATGAAAAAAAAAAAAAAAAACTTTTATTTTGAAAATCTTTCGAAATTTGATGATTTTTATAAGATTTTTCGAAAAAAGTCTCTTAACCAATGAACGATCACTCGGGAAAGCACGAAAATATTAATTCGTTGCTTTTGATGTTAAAGTACAACGATTCTAATCAAATTGTGATGGAGAACTCGAACTTATACCTTGGCGAACATTTTTCGTATTTTTTCGAGTTCGAAAGACGACACAACGTACTGAGCAAACAAACAACGGATGATGCTTAGACCGTGATGTTCCAACACCTTATAACGAATCCCCCTCCCACTGCGACAAACTTGTTTTTTTTCTTTTTTCTTTTTACTTTGGAGCTTTATCGTTGCGCTCATCCTCTCGAGTTCTCATAATGTACACTACCGTAAAACGTTATCCACTCGTGTGAAGCAATTTCTATTAGTATTTCGTGTCGTGTATGGCACGTCGCGTGGAATACCAATCACCCGAAATTCGAACGAGAGCGATCGCCTCGTGCGATAATAATCATGCAGACTTACGTAGACGAACACTCAAAGGACCATCGCGCCATTTATCAAAAAATTTCTACAAGATTTCTAATTTTTGACATGAAAACACGACAAGCATGAGGGCCAGAATTCTCCCAAACGAGAGCCACGAATTCGTTTGAAAAATCTTCTCGAAAGTAAGAAACTGCGATATGCTGATAATTAACTCGTATCCCCTTAATTCCACGTCATGCAATAATCCTGCGCTCCGGCATCCGCAACGAGAATCTTAATTCCTCTCGTGGCGTATCGACACAGAGAGATGTATAATTTGCGGAATAAACCGGACCGGATTGCATCCCGCGATGCACTCGGCAACTGCCACATCGAGATGTTCCTTTTCTCTTTAAACTTTTCGTGAGTGATCGCATCGGAGGAATTCCTTAGAATCTCATCAATTAAACGGATTGACTGGAAGATGAAGTGTGTATTTTGCGAAAAGTAGTGACAGAAAATTTCTGGCATGTCCAGGGATACGTTATCATTAGCGTGTAAAGATAATAAATAATCTGCAGTTGGATTTTTTCATCGAGTGTGTTTCGATGTTTCGGCGTCGATACAGAGTCGTTACTCTAAGATTATCCCTTCGAATGAATATTTATTGATTCGTAATGACGTGTTATTAGTCGAAGACACAAATGCGGTGATTAATTTGCTGCAAAACATTCGTTTTCGGTCTTTGTGCCCGATAAAATGACAGAGAATAGGAATTCGAGTGTCTGGAGGAACGTGATTGAATAAAACGAAGTAGCATCGAAGTAGCATACAGTAGCGCCATCAATTAATACATAATTAATGCGTAATTGAAATGTAATTGATTTGGAACGTTAAATTATTCACTCGACTGCACAATTACATGGAAAATTGAATCCTTCGTAATCAGGACATGAAACTCGTGGTAATAGGAGCTGCTCGTATAGACGTGACCTTCCTTCTAGGTCTCGGCGCTTCGCTCCCCGAAGAATAAATCGCGGAGCTACTGCGGCCTTAGCCAACTACCCTTGTCAAAGAATTTCTTTTGAGCGTTAACTCACGCAACTAACGATGCGCAATACTCGCTCGTGTACATCGAACGTACGTACTCGTTGATCGAAAAAAAAAAAAAAAACCCAAGAGCTAGAGGAGTGGGAGACAATGGCGCTAGAGTGAGACGCTATTGTGACACCATGAGGAATAAAAGGCCCGGTGCCTCGTCAGGGTGTCATCAGTCAGTCTTCTTCCAATTCATTCGAATCGTTCGAATTAGCGGATTACCAAAAGCCTACAACATGTCTTTCAAGGTACAGAACGGCCTTATTATTTTTTTCTCTCATATCCCGATAAAAAAATGAATGAAAAAATAATTACCGAATCCCAATGGGATTTCCGACGATCGTGTGACACAGAAAATAATTTAGATAGAAAAAATCTTGAACAAATGTGTCTGGACGACGTGGCATTCGTGTTTAAAGTAAAAACTCGTTAATTGATCGAGATTATTATTTTTCCCATAACCAAATGATGCATAATCGATGGTAATAATAAATTTTCAATTATTTTCCAGCAACTGTTCGTTCTCTGCAGCGCGATGGCCGTAGCATACGCTGCAGTCGTTCCGGTCGCCCCGGCGGCTCCGGTTTTGGCAAAATTGGAAGATTTTGACGCAGCACCGCAGTACAGTTTTGCTTACGACGTTCAAGACGCAATAACAGGAGATTCGAAGGCTCAATACGAGAAACGAGAAGGCGATATTGTGCAGGGAAGTTACAGTTTGATCGAAGCTGACGGAACCCGAAGAATCGTCGACTACACGGCCGACCCTATCAACGGATTCAACGCTGTCGTGAGCCGCGAGCCCGCGGTTGCAGTTGCACCGGCTCCGATAGTTGCAAAGGCTCCAGTCGTGGCCCCAGTCGTCGCTCCCGCTAGATTGGTCGCACCCGCAGTCGCCGCTCCCGTCGTAGCGAGAAACGTCGTTGCCGCTCCAGCTCCTCTTGCCGCTGCTCCTGTCTTCCCTGGACACGTGGTGCCTGCTCCATTTCCTTACACTTTGCCGCGTGCCGTAGCCTCCAGACTTTCGGCACCTTTGGTATATCCTTCCCCCTACGCCGCCTACACCCTTTAATGGAATTTCTCCATGAATCACGAGGACGCTCTCCGACAAAATCATCTTTTTATACCGCCTCCTGCCATATTGTACAGAATTCCGTGCCTTCTCAATAGAATTCCCGCAATTGTATATTTTTACCAATAAAATTTATTGACTACGCACATCATTGTTTTTCTCCATTGTCTATTTAACCCGTTCTTCATATTTTTACACGTAACGTGCTCACCGCAAATTATTCCTCGCTATTTCGACAACAATAATTGCATTAATATTATTCTCTTTGTCACTGAAATACTTTTACGAACTGGCCAACCGGTTTCAGATACACGTTTCCTCGTAATCCTTGCGTTCGAGCCAGTTACTCGCAGACGACGAACCAGTTTTGTCACTTACCCGATGTAAACGTCACTCAGGATTTAACAAATTTCGAGATAGCTCATTTTTTTGCACTTATCTCCATCACAGAGAATTCTTCTTTTTCGCATCTGCATATTTCGAGTCCGATCAATCAATTACAAAACTTTTTTTATGCAATCGATTCGATCATCAAATCTACTGATCGTTCCATCAACAATTCGAAAATAAAATAAAAATATCGTCAAATTTGATTGACTGTCCTTTACTGATTTTTCTCGCAACGAAACTGCACACGATTTCACAAATAATTTCATGATTTTCTCAACGTGCGTGATGACACCGATGCCTGATATTTCCAAAGCCAAAATCTATGCAATTATTTGTGATTCGGTGCTGGTCAGACATCCGTCATTATGGTCGAGCACGTGTGTAATTTATGGTAATGCTAAATTTATACAGTAAATTTTCGTATTGGGGAGAATGAAAGAAAAAGAAATGTTGCGCACTTCGGAAAGCAAAACAGGTGGACATATTCTGAATTCAATCCCTGCCTCCAGTGTGTTAACTTTATATCTGTGTGTTGTTCCAGTTCGTTCGACTCTTTTGGGTAACTTATGTAACGTGCAAGAGTCTCGAAGCTCTGCCCATTACGTTATATTATAATAAGTCGGTATTTTCATGTACACGTTCGTATGTACACGTGTTACAAACGAGAGTCGTGGGTTCCCTCAACTCGTTTGGGTGTGGTTGATCGATTCTCTTTCACCCACACAAATATGCGAGCAGCACGACGAGCAATGTGACGAATCTTTTGACATACACCAAATTTACGAGTGAAATTTTATCCTTTTTTCATTTTATTCCCTTCATCTCTGTCTCGGGGATCAGCATAATCGTATGACGTTCAAGATTGTATGATAAACATTCTCATTGCTATAGCAGGACGTCTCACTCTCTCGGGATTGCAATAAATCCTCGTATCTTAATATTTTTCTCCGATTTTCTTTATTAAAATGTTAAAATTTCGAAACCCACAGATTGGCCTTCGAGCCAATTTGACAATTGAATTTTTCGGCTCTGCGAAACAGAAGAAAAATATTTATAAATAAGAAAAAGCTGAATATTTTCAGGCTCCGGGGAATGGCTCATGGAAACTGGAGTGGAATTAAAATTTCGATGTTTTTGACAGTAATTTACAGTTTGATTTATTTTTCTCCGAAGATTGTAAACATTCGTCGTAAATTCGAGTCCTTATCGATACGGGAGGCTTATAAGAATTGTTGTAATTATTGGCAAAGGGTTTCAGACGTAAGTTGGGGCGTAGGTGAGTCCAGCGACCGGGGCTGTATATGCGAACGGTGAGGAATAAGTAGCTGCGTAAGCGGAGTACGTGGGATAGGAGAGAGTGATACGGGCCGCTGGAACGGCGGGTGCGACATAACGAGCGTTAACGGCAACGGGAGCTGCGATTGGGTTGGCGATGGCACGGACTGGAGCTGCTGCAACAGGAGCAGGTCGGATTTCGGGAGTGGCGACAGGTTCAGCGACGACTTTGGAATGAGTTTGGGGCTGTTGTTGGGTCAGCCTTTGAGATTGGAATTGTTGGCTTTGTTCTTGGGATTGGAATCGCTGTTGATTTTGAACTCGATACTGAAGCCGCTGGCTCTGGAATTTCTGGGTCTGCTCGTTTTCTTTATCGGCGGAGTTTCCATCTCTGATTGGTCCGGACTTGGCGTCGATTATTTCGACTTCGGAGTCTGGTCCACTGGATGGAATTTCTGGGGCAGCGGCTTCGGGAACGATTCCTGACGCGACCGGAGCAACTCCGATAGCTGGGGCATAGCCAACGGCAGGAGCAGCGATCGCAGCCACCGCAGGTTCGCGACTAACGACAGCGTTGAATCCGTTTATCGGATCGGCAGTGTAGTCGACGATTCTTCGGGTTCCATCAGCCTCGATGAGGCTGTAGCTTCCCTGAACGATGTCTCCGTTCCTGGTCTCGTATTGAGCCTTCGAGTCCCCGGTTATCGGGTCCTGAACGTCGTAGGTGAAGCTGTACTGGGGTGCGGGGTCATAATCCTCGACAGGGGCAGGCTGGACCACCGCAGTAGTAGGAACTACCGGAACTATCGCGGCTCTGGCAAGAGCCACCATTCCCAACAATACTACGAACTTTTCAGAACAAAATCGAATTTTAATCTTTTTCAATCAAATTCCCTCTCCCTCAAGGTACCTCTTCCCAAAAAACAAAATTTATTCCCGATCAATCCAGCCGGAAGCCTCGATTTGTAATCAAGGGACGATCGAGACCATCAGGAGATGTTATCATCGGATTAAACTTACCTTGCAAGCCATGTTTGATTGCGAATGGATCAACAGAAGACTGATGCCTCAGGGTAAGATTCACGAGGCTTTTATACTCGGGATGGGTCTCGTATCCTCGCTATTGTGTCTATATACAATGCTATGATGGCAATATAACAGTCAACCATATATATCCCTATATAGCAACGTATACATTGTTCGTTTAGCATCGTATAAGCGATATGCCTTGCATCAAAACATATGTATGCTCATCCCCACCCACAAAATTGAAAAACAAAATCAACATTCTTCGGTCTCTTATTCTGATGACCTCCTCATAACTATGTGTCGTGTACACGGTAGCACACAACTCTTTGCTATATGCACGATGTAATGTTTCTTCATATATCAACAGGTTCGTGTACCCCTACGCTCGTTCTCTCTTTGCTCCTTCTTTCGAGTCCCTCTCAATGCAAAAAAGAGAGAAAGAGAGCGAAGCGCAGACATCGAAGGTGCTCGATACGCGACTTGAGAGCCAATTGTTGCAGCTGCCGAACCGGAGAAGAGATATGTTTCTCGCTTTGGTAGGTCGCTCAATTTTTGGCACCGTCCTTTTTCACCCTCTCACACTCGAGTCATATTTTCTGCATTATTTTCTCTCTCAATCTATCGTCAATCAATTTTAATGACAGCAGGCGATTGTTCTGTATTGACAGTCACTATGCGATATACTTGGAACGAATGTTGACCCTCTTAATTGGGACTCCGTACGCTACAACGTTCGATTACCTCATTGGCAAGGATTAGCCAATGCTTGCCGACGCACGAAGGCTAATCCACGTCGATGCAATTGTCCACTCATCACGTATCGTATGACAAGGACGTTCGGAGGTACCAACATTATTTACTGGAGGCTAAAATAAATCGAGAAGTCCAAGTCGATGGAAACGACGCGTCCGACAGGCAATGAAGTTCAAGAAGCGTCGTTAAGTTCAAACGGTCGTTACAGACTGCGGGAATCATGGACCATTTTGACGATTTCGAGTTACGTTTTACGGATTCAAAGTCGATCAGTCACGTACGTTTCACGAAATTTCATTTATTTTTTGATTTTTAATTTTTTTTACGCGAAATCTTTCGACGTGTGTCAGGAAATATTGAAATTCGATAAAAATATGTTTTGTAATATTTTTGTGGATTGGCAAGGTGTCAATATGCGTATAAATATTCCAGCAGCATTTAGCATAACGTTTAGCTGTGCCGGAGAAAGCTTCGACTCGATTTGCTTCTCAAAACTCGAATTGCATATGACACAAACGTCAATTGTGTGGAAAATAGTGAAAATGTGAATACCGCGGGTGGGTAAGTTCTAACGAATCAATGAACGTGACAAAAGTAATTTAACCGGTTAGGCATTTGACTGAGAATCTCCGTGTACAAAGTCGTGAAAGTTTGCGGCTTCTTGGCTCATTAAAAATGGACGATTCAATGTCAACGGCCCACATTCGTTAAGCTGAACATTCGTTGCTCAAGTTTCTGGAGAAAAAAAACACACCGCGGTCCAACTATTCGTACCAGCGAAAAGGAATAAATATAAAATAAACAATGAAAAAATAAATGCCTGGCACGTCAAACTCCCGACGTTTGATGTTGTAACTTTTGGCTCGTGTCTCGTTTGCGAACTTGTCCTGGGCCGGAGACGAGCCTCGAATTACATCGATTTCTTGAGTGTTAAAATAACGCCTCTATCAAATCTCCCTAATTTATAATCCGCCAAGTACGTCTCGTATTCGTAGCCAAGAGATTCGAAGTTGCGAAGCGAAATTAATTTTGCAAAATTGTAATGAATCTCCAGAGCCGAGGCCCTGATTAATTGTCGTTTTCTCGACCGATAGAAAGTCTCAGAAATGTCACCAAATTTTCTTCAACGCGTCATGATTGATTTCAAAGAAAAACAAAAAATTGAAAAACTGGAGTAAAAGTCAATGCGTAACTACATTTTCATACGTGTCGATTAGAGCAACAAAATATCGACCTTCAATCGAGATTGGCCTCGAACGACGAAGGTCTTTCTCTTCTCGTGGTATTATAAAATCAGCCAAGCAGCGTAGGATCGATCGTGATAATCTCCACGTGACTCGAGGCCTTTCTTCCATAGATCAGAATCTTTCTGATTCATGAAACCAATGAAATGTCTTTTCTACCGGAATTTCGATCAGCTATTTATAGAAAAAAAGGATCGACTTTCCTGTCGAATTATTTCGATCCAAATATCCAACTTGGTAAACGAGAAAATTGCACAAAAATCCTCGGTCGGTGAATGGGAACTCATTCCCCATTTGCCATGAAAAAAAAAATAAAATCTCGGTGAAAAAAAAAACAAAACAGAATTCAATTTTAATTTTAATTAATTAACAGATTAATTAATCGATAAAAATCACGTCAATAAGGAAAATCTGAAGAAACCAACAATTTGAGACATTTGTTATAATTTGTTTAATTGCAACCCACCGGGTTCGTCGTTTGGCGTATAAAAATAATAATATTTGTTAAGATTTTATGTACATGCAGTTTGCGAGGACAGGCCAGGGTGACTAGGACTAGGAAATCCTTTTTCTCTCTCTTTCTTCACTGTTTTTTGAACAAAGTGAGATTCGTAGTCGAGGTTAAAATTATATTTAAGGACGATAAGCAAAAGCCGGAGGTGCTGGGTGGAGTCCGAATCTTGCGAGTGCAGGTTGGACGACTGCAGGTGCAGCTGGAACTGCAGCTCTGACGACCGCTGGCTCGCGGTGGACAACGGCATTGAAACCGTTTACAGGATCGGCCGTGTATTCGACAACTCTGCGCGTACCGTCCGCCTCGATCAAACTGTAGCTACCGGTAACGACGTCGCCGTTTCTCGTCTCGTGCTGGCTCTTCGCATCGCCCGTCAAACTGTCTTGTACGTCGTAAGCGTACGTGTACTGAGGATGGGGATCGTAATCCGTCACCGACTTGACCAACGGTGTCGCCACGGCTAGCCCCGGTGCAGGGGCAAAACCAAGCGGTGCACCTGGCAGCACAGCCGCCTTTGCCACTGCCGCCAAACAGCCGAGGAAAATTGTTAACTGCAACGAAGAAACAACAAAATTTCGATCTTCAGTCTCGAGGAAACATTTTCCGAAAAATTAAAATCCCAATATCTGCAAACCAATCGGTTTTCTTCATAAATCCATTTAGAAAAACAATTGTCTTTATAAAAACAATCACGCTGATCTCGATTTTGGAAAAAAAAATGCGAAAAATTTGCAGAAATTCGAAAATTCACGTCGGGAAATAAAAATTTTTATTCACATTCGTTTCAGACACATTTTCACGCGATGTTCTTTGGGTATTGAGATTGTAATTTATTCTCACTAGTTCACACTGTTTCCATTCAGATCCGTAATGGATTGCGATTGATTGATGAAAAAAAAGGCCTACCTTGGTGGCCATGTCAGTGATGCTTCGATAATCCCTGGGCTTAGTTACAAGTAGATCGTTACAAACTGTCGCAAGTAGTGAGACTGATTTTCTGATGAGAGTACGTAGGTATTTATATACCGAGGAAAGACAGGAGGTACGAGTTGGTGTTGTTCGTTGGGTTCACAGGGTGAAGTGTGATATAAAGCACACGCACACATAAGCACAAATATAGATAACAATGGATCCAGGTGATGCGTAAAACCACGTACATCCCTTGGTGAATCGTAAGTAGCGAACGATCAACGTACGTGATTTCGTTCACGAGGAGACAGCTCGGTAACGGAAAAAGTTTCGTTTTTAGTTCCTGCGATCGTCTCGCGATGGACAAGAAAGTTTTTACTGCTATTATCATTACTTTCATCGATTG
The DNA here is from genome assembly GCA_030522525.1 of Campopleginae sp. 14b. Taxonomy (NCBI): domain Eukaryota; kingdom Metazoa; phylum Arthropoda; class Insecta; order Hymenoptera; family Ichneumonidae; species Campopleginae sp. 14b. The sequence goes on along the minus strand of JAPYYS010000070.1, from coordinate 91,777 downwards.
CCATCGAAACGTGATCGAAAACGTCTTCGATCTATAAATCAATTGCTTCATATCGATCCGATCGATCATAATTACATGGTCGTGTTTTTATCGACGACCATGACCCAGGGAAGTTCAGTTTTTTTGATAACTCGCTGAAAACTGCTCCGAGCATTCGTCTCGATCATTTTCTTTTGCAAAACTCTACGAATCTCTACAATTTTCTTCTCTAAATCGAGTTTATGACAATGGTCAATAATTTTGCCAACAACCTTTTGTAGAATACTTTCTCCATTGCGTAAGAGAGTTTTGGTCATCGAGAAGTGTAAAAGTGTAACGCTTCCGTCACGAAACGGAGGCGAACATCTCTGCGGAATAACAATCACCGAATCGGCCTAGATTCACTTTCGATAAATAAATCTATGAGCTGGTTTCTATACTTTTTCCTTTTTCTTCGGCTCACAAGTCCGCCAACTTGTGCCAAGCAACGAAATCGAACTGTCATCTGTTGCTGCTCTCATTGCAAGTATTAGCGAATCGGGCACAAGTGCATTGAGGCGATGAATCTAATTTAGAAATAAAAAAAATGAAAGATGCTCGAACTTTTGGGAAAAATAAGTTGCTCGTTGAAATTCACGAGGCGAACTGAACACTTTCACATACTGACGAAATTTTTATTTTCGTACTTTCCAAAAATTCGTTGCAATAACACAAAAGACTTTTTTGAGAAAGAAAAAATAGATCTGCGTTCGATATTAACTTTTGCATTTAATTTCATTCATAAAATCTTGGCGGAATCGTAAATGGCCCTTATCAAGCAATTCGTGGACTTTCTCTCCGGATCCTCTCATCGCGTCGTCTCGTTCTCGTATATGGAGAGTGAAGATGAGTGGTAACCTTGACCATCAGACGTCCTATAACCGCGGGGCATTTCCGCGAGACCGAGAAAGACGGAGTGAGAGAATCTCGCGTCTGCATCTCGATCTGAAATCTCGAGAAAAAAACGAAATAAAAGTGTTGCGTAACTGCCCGGCTCGACGAGTTCCTCTGAGGTTGTCGACTCATCTTCGGATTGAAATATCAAGACCTTCTCTCCGTTGTGTATTTCAGATTTAACACAAGTCTCCAAAATTGTAACTCCATTTACATAATCGAGACACACCATTCTTTTTGCTTCCGAATAAATTATTATGTTTCGTTTTAACGAGTGTCACTGTTAAGCGTTTATTCATATTCATTGATTAATCCCAAAATCGATCCATTGGCCAAAGATGCAACGGGACGGATCACCGTCATTTTCCCAATTTTTTTTCGTACATAAGAACATTCGAGTAATCAATAAATAACGGAGATTCGTTGGTGGACCTCGAAGCGGATGATTCCTCAATGCATTTCTGTCATATTTTCTGCCCGTATTTGTGCAAATGTGTTACGAAAAGTGTGCCCAAGTTTCGGATGCCAAAATAATTTTTTTTTTTTTTTCGTGAGAAAGAAAATCATAAATTTTCCTCGTTCCGAACCAGATTACTGCCTCGATTTGCTCAATCGAAATATACTTAATTATGTCTATTGGAACGTTGTTCACAAGGACATAAACTTTAGCTCGATCATGCTGACTGAGCAAAGTAACAAAGAAGCAGGAAACGCTGAAGAAAAGCATGAAACAATAAGTGGATACGTATTATTTATTTACAGTATGAAATCATAAGAAATTGCCGAATTGTCGAGTGAATTTCTGTTCAAATAATTCGAACAAAATAAAGCGTAAATCTTAATGCCAATGGCAATGGATTCAACGACATTTTCTGTACAATAATCACATCGTGGTAGTCTTTTCTCTCGGCAGTCGATCGGTATCGCGTATGGGACAATGGAAAATTGAATTGATTTACGATTTTAATTATTTTCTTCGGTGTCACGGAGACGAGTGAATTCTTTTTTTTCCACTGGGTGAATGGTCAAGAGGATCGGGACGTAATGGGGAAAGGAAATTAGTGGAGAACCTTAAGGTGAGCGGGAGCTGGTGCGCCATAAGCGAGGGGTGCAGCTGCGACAGCTTTGACGGCGAGTTGAGCAGGTTCTTTGCGGACAACGGCGTTGAATCCGTTGATAGGATCGGCGGTGTAATCGACGATTCTGCGGCTGCCGTCAGCTTCGATGAAGCTGTATCGGCCCTGAACGTTGTCGCCGTTTCTGGTTTCTTCTTGTCGTTTGTTGTCGCCGGTCAGCGAGTCCTGAACGTCGTAGGCGTAAGTGTATTGAGGATTAGGGTCGAAATCAGCATCGATGCTTTTGGCGATGGCGAGAGCTGGGGCGAGTTTTGCAATGGCGGGGGCCGCTGCGTAGGCGAGAGGAACGGAAGCGAATTTGGCGATGTGCGTGGGAGCGTATGCAACTGGCGTGGCTGCTACTGGAGCGGAATAGGCGAGCGGTGCAGCGGGCGCTGCGTAAGAGATCGGCGAGCCGGCGAATCCGGTATTCGCGACTGCGAGGGTCACCAAAACTACGAGAAGCTGTTGCGAAAAAAATAAACAGAGAAAATCTTCAGCAACTTTTTTTCAAAATTTCGATGAAATCTCGAAAATTTCGGCCAAAATAGTTCGCGGCGAAGAAAAAAATGAAATCGAACTCGATTAGCACGCAGAGACTAACTTACTCCGAAAGTCATGATGATCGTCCTCGCGGTAAATGTTGGCCGAGTAATGCGAAACGAATGTGTATCTGCTCGAGGATTCTGCCAACTATTTATATGTGGCGGTGAGCGTCCCCTCTCGATCGAAACGCTCACCGAAATTTGGTTCAGATCCCGATATGTCTTGATGCAACAAAGTGCATTTTAAAAAATGCCAGAATGCAATTTGGGCCTTTCTCGTTAACGATGTATGTCTATAAATGCATTTACTGATGTATATATTGATATGAAGAAAATATATAAGTATGTAGGGTCCGTCAAACAACTGGCCGTTCTCGATCCGTTAAATTCTTCATGTTCTTGCCCCTTTTGCGGGCATCTCTCACGCACGATGCGATAACGTTCAAGGCGCATTAGTCAAGTACATCAGCCGATGGTATTCGATACGGAATTACGAAAAAAACAGTTCAAGGACGGATCATTCGTCAAGGAAAATAAAAAGTTTTGCGTTTCGTATGATATCGATGGATAAAAAAAGAATATTAGATACAACTCGATTGGATTAATTCGTGAGATTGAGTTGCAATTAGAAAGGCTCGCCGACGTACAGCCAAAAATATATTTCAATATCAGGCAGTTTGATCTCCTGACATGACAGCCCGCCGCCAGAGGCAAAACTCCTGGATCTCAAAAACGTTGTACATATGGGAAGGCGGTTAGGTAATTCTCATGGACAAAAGAGACTTGGATGAGGCGTGGTCTATTTTTCATCGAGATTGATATATCCGAGAGCCCCAAAACTCGAGTATATAAGACACTCGTGGACCGCTAGTCAGCATCACAGTTAATCGTGTTCTTTCTCGATCTACTCCCGACAAAAATGGCATTCAAGGTACAGTTTTGCGGAGCGTGAATTTTAAATATCATTTTAGTCACGAGGTTGGGAATAAATTTGAGAAAAAAAGGCGAAGAGTGTTCTGTCAACAAGAATTATTTCTCGACCGTCGCAGGACATTCGCGTCTCTGAAATACATTTTTCAAGCTTCCACTACGAATTTGTGCGAATTTTTTGCCAATTAAAAATTTCCACACAATTTAGTTAATTTTTGATTGATTTATTATTTTTCAGTTTTTGACCTTCGCCGGTTTGGTGGCTGCAGCGAGTGCAGGACTTTTGCCAACGCCCCCTCTGGCCTACCAGGCGGCGCATTATGCACCAGCGCTGCAGTATGCTCAAGCGGCACCTCTTGCCTACGCACCCGTAGCCAAGGCGGTCGTCGCCCAGCCTCATTACGATCAACACCAATACGATTACGACTCTCATCCCCAGTACAGTTACTCTTATGACGTGCATGATTCCCTCACCGGAGATGCCAAGAGCCAACAGGAGACCCGCAACGGTGATGCCGTCGAGGGAAGCTACAGCTTCATCGAGGCTGACGGCAGCCGTCGCGTCGTTCACTACACCGCTGATGACCACAACGGATTCAACGCAGTCGTCGAGAAACAACCTGCTCAGGTCGCCGTCAAAGCTGTTGCCCCTGTCCACGTCAAGGCTCTCGCTGCCCCGGTCCTTTACCAACAAGCTACTCCGGTCGCTCATGCCACATACGCTGCCCCGGCTTATGCCTCGTACGCTGCACCAGCTCTTTACCATCAGGCTTCCCCCGCCCTCAAGGTCGTTGCACCAGTAGCCCACACCTACGCTGCACCATCCTTGGCTCACTCTTACTACCATTAAGGAGTAATGGTCCTCCTGCTCCCAATTCTCTTCACACCATCCACTACTTCAACTCTGAACCACTCCACGACTTAGGTCCAATTTTCCACAACTTCACGATGTACTGTAAATAAACTTTTCCGATTTTTATTCCAACACACTATTTTTCTTATATTTTCATGGACCTCGTCTTTTCCAGCCCTCTTTATAAAACTGTCGGTCGCTCATTTGTCCAGGAATTGAGAATATCCAATTTGCGACTCGCGATGCCAATTTATTTGATAAAATGTTTACATCTCGTGGGGAGATTTGATTTTTTCCGAAGCAATCAAAAGTTTCTGTCTATTCCACTCGATCACCGACATTCGCATTATCTGGTGATTATTATAAAATTATGGCAGGAGTAATGAAACTTCGTAAACGTGGTTACTCAATATCCCCAGCATAACAAATTCCGATTTCAATTCGCTCGTGATTGATGCCTTTTTTGCTTTTATATAGACACTCTGAATATTCAATCATTTATTTTTTTTTCATATCTGGGGTCATTTTCGTCTCTCGAGCTGTGAATTCCTTTCCGGCGACTCGTTAACTGACAATCGAAAGAAAATGGATCAGGAACGTTGCTTTTTTTTTTTTCAATGAAATTTCGTAAAAATTGCGTAATTGCTGAACATGATTAGTCGGCTCGTACGATCGATTCGTTCGGTACTCGGAGCGACGTTGTTTAGGCAACGGTCACCTCTTCTCCAGGCACGCGGAGTGCTCTCCACGAAATAGCCACGATCTTAGAGCCACGAAATCATCGGAATGTCGGTTCGATATCGAAATCTTGTTCACTCGCCTTTTCTTCTCTCATCTCTGCATCGATCATTCAAAAAAAATCGTGAGTTATGGAAGAAGGTTCTAGAGTCAATTACAATAAATGGCTTACATATTTTCACGGTTACCAACGGAGAGACTCGTTTCTTACGAGAGTCTCGTAAAATATCTACCGTATCAAGATGGTCGTTTTTCAAGTGCTACAGTAAAAATCGATGCCAATTTCGGCGAGACGCATTCTCAGCGGTTTCAGCTCGCTGCAGTTTCGTAAAAGTCTTTTCAAGCAAATTCCAGCCGACCTGCGTTCTCCGTTCTCAACGTCTCTTCCTCTTTTACCCCGAAAATCTGTTGCGGATCTATTTGTCCTCAGGCCTACCGTTAATACTTTTGGAAATTGTTGCACGTCGTTGAAATATTTCAGAAGAAAGTCTTGAAATTTTTAAGATTTTTCATTATTTCCTTTATTAATTCGACGTATTAATTTTTTTAGTGAAAAAAAAAATAATAATAATAAAATTTTAAGCAGGAGATCTTGAGGAGGATTGGAAATGGGAAAGAAAATGAAGAACCTGGTCGATTGAACATGGAGAGCCTGGCATGCCTCACCCAAAAAACAATTACAATGTCTCGAGAGAGGATTGAAATTTCGTTGGAATCCAAAAGACTTGTAAATTGATTCGTGATTCATGAGACGGTTGCTGTGATCTTCGGGGCAGCTAAATTGCTCGATGAGATGTGAGAGAAGCGAATTCGCAAGGAAGAAAGTACAAACAAAGGCGAGAACATAAAGTACAGCATTGTAGTATGTGTCAGACGTTGGACGAAGCAAAAGAAAATTGTTGAGTCGCGAGCTAATGGGACGGTAGAAACGGTTGGAGAGTTTAATAAAGCAAAAAGGAAAAAAAAAATCAGGAGAAAAGACGAAAAAGCTGTGGCGTGACGTAACAAGAGCGGCATGAGAGGCAAAACGGTTTGTTACGTATGGCTCGAGAGCGCATGTAAAAGTGGATCAGGTGTCGGCAAAGTGGGAAGAGAGACGACTGAGAGGCCGACTTCTGGAGCCGCCAAAAATCTGGGGCGTGGTGAACCTGAAGCTGCGGGCTAAATCGTATTACATCATGAATTCGTAACATTCGGGCCTTGGAACACATGAAAAATATATATACGTAGACATCCAAACGTTTCATAAACGTATGTGCATAATTTTCGATTTGTATTAAAAATTTGTCGTTGCCTATCGATTCTGACAGCTGAGACAGAAAAAGGGCACCCATTCCAGGGCTTTGCTTACGCTTTTACGTAAATCACGTTCTTTAGATTGCTACGAAAGCAAACAAATGCAAATGCATTCATATTTCTATCGCTCGATCAAGTCCCCACCAGAGAAAAAACTTGGCCACAATTTCTATTTCTCCGAGTCCAATTTTCCCAACTGCATTTATAATCGAATAATTTCTTTCAGAATTCCAACTAATTTGGTGGGAGATTTGATACTACGGTATAAAAGACAAGTGTTTTTGAGTAAACGACATCATTCGATCATCCAAATCCACAGGATAATCTCGAATTCTAGCCATGGCCTTCAAGGTAAGTTTTCCTTTGATATTAGCCAGTTGAATTTTCATTGACTCGGTCCCTGGTTTGGCCAGAGTTTCCGGAATGGCAAACGAGCAAATTTGGAGTTAACTTTATGATGAATTTGTGCTTACAGTTGATCGTTTTTGCAAGCCTAGCGGTAGCAGCGAGTGCAGGAATATTGAGACCGAATCCTGTGGTCTATAAGGTTGCTCAGTTTTCTAGTCATCTGAGTCAGAGCCATCCAGCCCCTGCAGCGTACGATGCACCCAAAGCCCAAGCTTGGCAAGCTTCACCCACGACCGAATCTTACTGGCCTGAGCCCAAGTACCAAGACTCGTACAACCACCATCCCAAGTACAATTACGGCTACAACGTGCACGATGCTCACACCGGAGATCTGAAGAACCAACAAGAGAGCCGAGACGGTGACGTTGTCAAGGGAAGCTACAGCTTCGTCGAGGCTGACGGAAGTCGTCGCGTGGTTCACTACACCGCTGACGATCACCACGGATTCAACGCCATTGTCGAAAAACAACCTGCCCAGGCTTCACCAACGACAATCGCACCTGAGCGAGTAGAAAAATTGCAGCACGTTGCTTATGTCACGCCCATTGTCTATCAGCAGGTTGTTCCTGTCGCCCACTACTCGCAATCGGTCTCTTACAGCCATGCGGCTGCCCCTCAACATTATCATTACTAATTATCGAGTTTTATTTTGTAAACGTGCGAACGAGGGGCTGAAGATTTTCTGACTGAGAATGCTCGAGCGATATAAACTGATTAATGCTGTACGAGTGTTATAAATATAATAAAACTTGAGTACCACCATCAAAACGTGTGTTTTATCGATCGTTCAATATCGTCGATCTGACGAGGAATAATGAGGATCGACAGGAACACTGATCTTTAGCATAATTAAGGATTTTTAGGTGTAAACCGTTTTTTTTTTGTTGTGCTTACGTAAAAATGTAATTTCATTTGATGAGCGAGGGCGAGGTATCTGGCCTACTTTCTACCTCAAATTCTCAACGGAACAGGTAACGATCCGATGTTGAGAATAAGTAAAAGAAAAAACAGAAAATACTGCCTGCAGCCAGGGCGTCGGAGTTTTCGAGCTGCCATTGTCCGTGAGCAAATACCGCCAAATTCACCGGTTGTCCTTGATACCGATCTCTCTATCTCGCTCTCGTAATGATGAAGGGGATCGTTCTCTCCAACGGTCAGTTTTTTTCTGTTTTTTTTTTTTCATTTTTTTTTCGTAGCTCATTAAATGTAATTATTTTGAAATGGAAAGATCAACAAAGGTTTACGAATCGCCCATTTCAAGCTCCTCGATCGCATTGCAAACTGAAGAGTTGTGATGATTTTTATTTGTTTTCGTTCAAACGCGGTTTTTTTCTCGATTTTCCTTAGAAAAATTCTTTGGTTAATGTTCTCGGATTAATTTAATGACAATAATTAGAGATTTATTAACTTCAGGTGCAGAAATATCGTGGCTCGAGACGTCAATAAAATGTGGTTGAGATTCTGTGTGAATGGCGATCGGAAATAAATCGATTAATGCCGATAACCGGTGTGCTTAAAGCACGTAATAATGGTGATGATGTGTAAGGACGATCGATTCGTGTTACGACAATGTAACCCAATTTTTTTTCTCACTTTTCGACCGGCGAACCACACGAACAGTGAAAGTGTTTTATCTGCACGCTCACGCGCTGTGATATGCGTGCACGCAATGTACAATCCCTCGGGCCATAGGTGGTCCGGTTCCTATTAACCAAAACTTAGGACTAAACTTTAGGCGCTCGAGAAAGACTAAATGGAAATCGATGGGAACATTACAAACGATTATGTAATTTTCAAAATACATCGATTCTTACTCCCTTTTTTGTGTATTTCGTGTACTCAATATTAATTGGATACATTGATCATAAAATGGTAGAAAATTATTCGGAATAATAGATCGGATGGTAAATATTTTTTATGAAAAATAGAAATAATATTAAAAATCATCCTCTTTTCATTACTTCCATTTTCTTGGCGTAAATTTTCAAAAAACTGAACATCAGCTCATGAAAATCTGCTCCAGATCGAGAAACTTTACTTTTTCAAATGCCATTACGTTTTTTGTTGTTGTAACAAAAACCCAAACAAATCACAGATTTCTAGGATCTGGAAAATCGAGCAGCTCGATCGGTAAGTCAATACGATGAGAAATTGTTCGTTTTTCGTTCGTTGGTGGCGTTACTTGACAGGCTCAAATCCCATGACAACATTCACTTTTTGATCGTTCACAAACGCGGACGTTGCTCGATATTAACGATCGTCGGTCAGTTATCGACCGAGACCTCGAAATCGCTCGATCGCGAACGATTCCCTCGGTGTCTTCTATTTTAGCTGCGGGACTAAATTGCTGTCGGGTAAAGTTTTGGAGAACGGAGCGGCATCGCAATTCCGATCGGCGGGCTTCGTCCAGAATGAATTAATTTCATGAAAATTCATTCATCGTCGTCTGAGGACAATTGTGCGATGAAATTCATCGGCAGGAGCTTCCGGCAGAGCAGGCTAGTCCAGGATTTCGTGGCGTTGAAATCGCGATTCGAGACGGTCTGAATGAGGCAACGCGATGCTGGTTATGCGATATTTAAAGGCAAAATGTAAAACTGCATCCATCGATCCATGAAGCAATGATTCTTAGCATAAACATGCATAAGAAAAACCAAAAGAACCGACGACCATATCGTTCTGCCGATTTTCACCGAGATCGCTATTTTTTTCCAACAACTTTTCTTTCTATCCAAATCTCAATGTTTACATAACGATAATCCGTTCTCGAATAATTAGGAAATGAAAAGCGAGACTGACATCGATTTGCCAAATATGAATGAACAGTAAAACGTTATCAACCATTTTTTCTTTTTATACAACATTTTCGTGATCCTAGAGACGCGCCAGAGTGACCTTGAGACACCTTGAAAAACTTGAATATCTCCTTGATCTCTCGAATCATGGGTAAAGATTACTTCACAGGTTGATTCTGTCCGTCATTACTCGTTGTCGCCGACGATTTATTCGCCACGCATTAAACAGGCATTAAACCTCCCTCGGGCGCCTTTGCGAAACGATCGAGAGCTCTCCTTTTTTCAACTTTATGCTTCATTGACGTTCTTTCCCTCCTGCCCCTCAGCACCGCTTTATGCAGAGAGGCCACGCGGGAGTTCTCGCTTTCTCCCGTGGGTTCGACAGACTTATAGTGAACTCGCGTTATATCTATATACACGATCCAGTAGTAATAATGTCCAAGCATATAGGCGACACCAATAAAAATAGTCGATTCGGGAATTTTAATGAATTTTTTCAGAAATTTGGATGAATTTTTTAATGAATTGATTTTCAATCAATTTATATTAATTCGTGACATCGTATTTTTTTTTGTTTACCAATTAATATTGATCCTGTCGTTGAATATAATTTTTTGGCTAAAACATTTTTTTCTCGATTTTGGAAAATATATTTCGAGACTGCGAGGGATAGAAATATTGAAAAATTGAGAGAAAATTGTTGAGATTTGAGGAGACGATGATGAAAGGTGATAAATGTTAATAATTGAGAGTTTTATCGATGGAACGGCCCATATGTTTCTGTACATGTACGAAAGACGGTGAAAGTGTTGCTTACTCCTGGTTGCCCTGCGAGAGGGGCACCCGAATCTTTTCCTATCGTCTGGTCGAAAGAGAGAAAGAGTGAAAAAGGAAGCATAAGAGGAAGGGAAAAAGAATAAAACGAGGAAACACAGACCACTCCCCACGCTTTAAATGATAATGTCTCTCTTTCTCTCTCGCCTGCTTTCAGTTTTCGGTACTACTCTCTTCGTCATAAGGTGCAACGATCTCAGGTGCTCCAAGAATTATTCTCTACGTCCTTTTCCTCCCTCCCTCTTTCCCCTTCTCGGCGTCCCTGACCCTCGAAGTATATTTACAGCGTTGCGGAGGAATTGAGAGAGGAAAAGGTGCGGAATAGTACAGTAGGCAAAGTTTACACATACATAACAAGGAAAGTGTAGTAATTAATGGCAGAGCGATATACAGCGAAGCAATTTACGAATCTTCGATCGTCGATCGACGTTTCCAACAAATTTTAATCAACTATCCAATATTTTTCAAAAAATATGCGACCATTTTTCAACCGCAACAATAAAACCATCAATTATTTTGATAATTTCATTTTTCTCGAAGAAAAATTCCAGAAATTTTGGTAACGAACGTTCTCATGGAATTCGATCGATCGAAAAGATTTGAAATTTGGCATAAATATTAGCAGGGACTAAGACTAATATTTATCATAAAATATGGAAGTAAGACAGTTGGAATCGCTTTCACGGCTTGATTCTTAATACCTTAATATTGAGTGTTCCCACGAGCGTTAGACTGGGATCTGAATGTATACATAGGAGCGCGTAAGACACGGTTATAATCGCAGGAATCTATGGTCCGGAAGTAGCCGTGTACTGGTCATTAGTTTCTCCATCTTTCTCCGGGTCTCTATTTACTGCGATCTATGTATCTACACGAATATATAAATTTATACATAGCCTTATCCCGACACATGTATATTCATGGTGCGTGAAAATAATCGAGAGTAAAACTCTCGATTGTGAGATGGAGAAAATGGTATCGTGTGCCGGAGTCTCTCATATATGAGCCAAGGCCTTTTTCTCGCTTGATTCGTTCCGACGATATTTTTTTCATGATATTTTTTCAATAATGCATTGTTTCTCTTGGTTCCGGTTCAATTTTTTTTTTTTCCAAAGTTTTGATCGATCATTTTGGCTGCCCGAATGAATGGACGTTTTTTTCCAAATCTCGGTGAAGTCTCTCATTTAATTCGAAGTAGAATGGCAAGAGAATTCGATTTCGAGAAAATTTATCAAACGGCGCGATCGTTAATTTTCATAATTTCACGCATAAATTATACGTATCGATGGACGATAAGAAGCAATTCGAATAAATAATCGTATCGGATGAAAAATGTCACCCCCCGCAGTCGTTATGATTGAAATAAAAAAAAAAGGTCTCGATCACGTTTTTGTATAGAGAGAAGGAATAATTTACGATAAGTGACTGGTTATTCTCGCGGTGCAACTATTGAACGCGTCATTCTTCGGTAAATACGAGATGGAAAGCCGAGGAAAGAAAGTATTTTTTATGTTATTAGATCTGTTTGATGCGCGTGTGTGTATTTGTGTGTGAAAAATAGTAAAAGAGACTTTCGATGATTTCTCATGGTGTTTAAATACTCGAGGATGCCGAAAGTCAAATGACGAAGCAAGTTATTTAAATAAATATTTGATAAGTAGTGACAATAGGAATAATAATATATGTCGGACTGGGCGAGATATTTAACGGTCGAATGTTTAAATGCGCAGTGAATAATCACTAATTTATTGAAATGTATGAATTCGGTTCAGCATCAAAACGCTTTCTTTATTTCGCGTTATACGAGAGTGTGTATGCAATATATACAGCGTTTAACACGCTCGAGGTGAGCTCTCATTGTTTTCACCGAATGATATGCGTCTGGCTCACGTATGGGCCGGCTCTCTCACGTGAGAAAAAAGAAGGAAAGTAAAAAACAGATTGCCGAACGTCACCTGATCGAATGTGGGAGACGAAAAAAAAAATCGGTTCCACCTTGTCGAAAGATTTTTATCTTCCGATCAGATTCTCGAGATTGTTTTAACGTTCCCATTCAAAAATCCACTTATCAGATGTGAATGAGAACGAGCGACAAATAAATCATAAATATTTTCTTTTTCGGCGTTGGCTCTCATTAATAATTCCCATAAATGCTCTCTCGACTCATAAATCTCACTCTTTGTGGAAAGACCTTTCACCGAGCGAAATTCGTTCGTCTCACGTGGGACAATAGGCACGCGTCGTCGTTGTTCTTTTTTTTTCTCTTTTCGTGAATTGTACGGTTTGCCGAAATAAAAGTGACGGGCGAATCGACAAAGCGATTGGGTAATAAAAAAACTCTTTCTCCTCGAATGCTGATTACGATCCAAACTCAAATTATCACATCGAAAATTTCTTTTTTTTCCCACTCGCTAATCGAAAAAACTGCATTTCCTGTTATTGAAGTTTGCGCTATTTTTAAAGCTCTTTCTGTTCGACTGGCCAAGCGTGTCACGCGCTCCTATGGATAACTCGACCAACGATCCTGTTCGTAGAACGCTCTTATATTTCTATCGCCATTTCTCTCAGGCTCGCACATACATAGATATGATTTAGTACGAGCTGTGAAACGTGCCAATACTTAATATTAATGTCTCAAGGATAACGTTCCTTTCATTGTTCAAGTTCCAAGACCCGCAGACTTGACGAAAAGTAAAGGAAAAAAAAACTTCTAGTGCGCTACCACCCGCGGTCAATTATTCATTCAATTACTTATTGATTGAGCTTTTTTTTTGCGGAATTATCGAGATAGATCGAGAAAAAAAAATCGGACGGAGAATTTAATTGTTTTTGCCCTTTTTAGAAAAAAAAAAAAAAAATCAATCGCACTCCACGATCGATTGGCAGACATTCAAATTCCTTACAGATGCGATATCGATAGCAAACAATGTTTCGATAGTCCCTGAGAATATCGACTCAAAAATCAAATGACTTATGCATGTAACAACGAATATGAGTTGAATCTGTGACTCAGGTTGTCAGAAAGTCAGGAACACTCGTTAAATTAATCGTTCTTGATCTAGCGACTGTTCAACATTCCTTCCTACAAGGAGAATCGTATATATGTATTCATATGAACAATAGGATATCCCATACCGACTCGCTGCTCCGTAAAAACATTAAATTACATACTGATGTCTATATATAATATAGGAGATTAAATCGTATGTTTTATCTAGGGCAATTACATCTTACGTCGAGGATTTTTTTACCTAAATGTGAAAACAATTATGAGATTTCAATGAATTAACGACATTTTTGATTATCGTGGGAATTTCGTCGCAGTAACTTTGAAAAATTAATTTTTTAATTAATTTTCAAAAACTTGGATGAAAATGTGATCGAAAAATATTTTCAGAATTTCGTACGTAGACTCTCAGGTAAAAATGCCCAAAGCTTTGGTCGGCCTGAACGTTTTCAAAAGTTTTATAGGAGATCGTGGTGACGAGCGGAATAGCTTAACATGATTTTTGTTATGAAAGTTATGGAGATTGATTAATTTGATAAAAAATGAAATAAATTGGATTGATAATGTGGAGCATTTTGGTACTTTGTTTCTTCACACTATTGGCAACACTTTTACCATAATAACATAATTACATCGAGTCACGAGGAGGATTAAATCGTAGATTTCATCTCTGTTCATAAAGTTTCGTATCAAACGGTTTATCTTGCACGCGATCTTGTCCGATAATCATCAAATCTTTATGATTTTTTCATTGAGAAAATAAATGGTTGGGGTGGCGTAATTGTGTAACGAAAAATCGAGGATGGTCGAGTTGAATCGAGAGTCTTGGGACGAAGGCAACGCGTGTACTTCGTATTTTTTTTTCTGTTTTTTGGGCCGAGGGACCGTCAGAGAAATTTGGATGAATTGCTCGCTGCATCTTACTTGCAATATGCACACACGTATGCATATATTTAGTGTGCGTATGCTTCGCCGGGGATACAAAATCAACAGAGCAAAAGCTGGCACACAAAAGTGTGCGAAGCAAAACTCCCGTCCGCAAGTTCCCCCCGTAAAAAGATCTCGGGTTCGCATGGTGGAGGCAACTTTCAGCGTGGCACACTATATAAATGAACGCGACTTAACGGGGGGCCCAAGATAAAACCCCGTGCGTGTCGTCTCCGTATCTCTTGCTCTGTGTCTCGTGCAAATATCATATTTTCGTTTTTTATTCGTTGTTTTTCTCTTCTCAATATTTCGCCAGGCTTTTCAAAACCGAATCAATCGATCATCACATCCGCAAATCTCACTCCATCCCAGGTAAGAATATTCATTATTTGGAGTAACTAATGAGGCTTCGAAATTATTCCGATTTATTGTGGAACACAGTGTCGCGATTCCATTGAATTTACTGTAAAAAAAAATATATATATATTAATAGATAATAATCAACCCAAATTGATCGTCACGTCCCATTGATTTTTTTCATTATTTTTTTTTTAATTCACTCAAATCCATTAAAATAGGACTTTACGTCTTAATTATGCTAGAAATCTTTGAAACATGTTGCAAAATTTGTACTTTATTTCTCGAATTGCCACTTTTTTTTACCAATAAAATTAATTTCGATAAATATCGTCGATTACAAAATTTTTCCTTGCGATCGAGTGAAGCCTACTCGAGAGTTCAATCGCAAAGGTAATTTAAAAAGAACTGATGGGGCATAATGAAACTAATGGTAATGAAACTAATGCTCTATGGTAATACTTTACAATGTTTTCAATGGCGTACTCATGATTATGAATATGAAAGTACGAAATGAGTAGATGCAATGTTGCATTTATAATATGTTGTGCCGATTTGCATTAAAATTCAATTCCGCGTTACTGCAACTGCGGTTCTCGTATAGTTTACGGTTCCTCGATAAATCCTGTATGTTCATCTCGCTCTGACGCATTGTGACCGGTCTGGAGTTATGTACTAGCGATATTACCGGTTAGAGAATTCTAAACTACGCTGGACACGCACCATTTTTATTTGAGAAAGATTTGTGTGTGATCTAGGCGCCGATAACCGGTTCTCTTTCCAAGATATCGCCCACCAAGTGGTCAATCTCATATGTAACACTGTAAATTCGTCATACTTATATATTTATATTTACTGATCTTTACGAACGAGAATATCGACACTATTAATTTGGTTACACGATATGCTGGAGGCTGTATCGATTTACCGGATGACTGGCCACTGTATACGTCCCCCGTTCTGTAAATTGTCACACGAAATTAATCAGATCTCGAAAAATTTCATTCGGAAAGTTTATTCAAGCTTTTCAATAATTTTATTTGTCAAAATATTGAAAAAAAATCTTTAGGACTCTGTACTCTCGATTCCTGGAGATTCTTCTAAATTCGCGACTTTCTCAACGTTCCGGAAGTTGTCAACTCGAAAAAAATTGATAAGAAATTCCAGACTCGTTAGCAGGAAGTTAAAAATTCGTAAATTACCACGATCGACAGAAAGTTTATAAAAAATTGTTTCCGAATTGGAATAAAACGAAAACTGACGATAATGGAATGTTGGAAAAATGTGTGACGTAATTTTTAACGCGCGAGATAAACGCATGTTCAAATTGTCGTTACTTGAGATTTAATTACCTCGAGATTGCAATTTATCAAGGGGACAACGTGAAAGGTTTCATAATCATTTTTTTTCGATTCAAGAGTTCATTTCACTAGAGTGTACGTTGCACAGGAGCTTGTAGATTGGTGCCAAATTCTTTGCACTGAAGAGAAAGAGAAAGAGAGAGAGAGAGAGAGAGAGAGAGAGAGAGAGAGAGGGAGGAAGAAATGGAAGGAAAGGGGGAGAAATAGATAGTAACTATTTGACCTGGTATTTCTAAGGCAGTCGGTATAATTGTGCTGTCAAAGTTGTCTGATCACATACAGTTTGGCTCGGTAGGTAAACGGGAAAGCAGGAGTCTGAGACGAGAGGCGTTTTCCCAGTATTTAAAAATGCTCAATTGACGTAGATATGGTCCTGTCGAGCTCAGATCGCAGGCGATTCAAAGCCCTGGGGGCTGCACGACGAAAACACACACATGCACATGTTTTACTTGTCGCTGTGAACAGATATACAACCAGCTGGGCAAGTTATCCCTTCGTTCTTTCTCTGGACATTACGTAACGTCACTTTCTTTGCAAAATCCTGACAAAACTCGATCAAACTGCATGAAAAGAATACGATTTAGTGGTTCGGAGACTTTCAATAAAATTTTATTTACTGCTGAAATTTCATTTATTTTTGGTGGCAGTTTTCGTGGTTTCTTGCTTCTTTTTTTTCTTTATTTGTGGACAATTTCGTTAAGGACGAACGAATGTAAACGGTTTACAATTTCTACGACATGAGAAAATAAATTATCAAGCAATCGAGGTGAACGACCTTAGCTGGTCGATTCTTTGAGGTTTATTCCCGATTACTCAATGATATGAAATTTCTCGAAAGTGCTGCAGAATGTACGTAGCACATGTATTTATATAAAATCGTGTTTATGTCCATTCTTTCAACACGTACTCAGAGGCTCAATGAACTTAGATTCGAATCGCAATTTGGATCGAAAATAATCAATTTAAATGGAGAATTCTCAGAGTCATTTTTTATTTCGAACTTTTTAATTTTTTACCCTCCCAATTAAATTCGGGAACGCGTTTTTTCATCGTCGATCACAACCTGTCGAGTCGATCAATTAAATTATTCAGCGACTATCATTTTGACAAGGAATTATTGACGGAAATATTGGCATTGACGAGAATCGATGAATCGCCATAGCCAAAAATCGTCGCATGACGCAAGACGATTTATCGTTGCATTTTGTTCGAGCAACATGACGTGAAGTATTGCATTAAAAAATTCTTTTTTTTTCTCTTCATTCGGGAAGTAAGGCGAGTCGTTAACGAGCCTCGGTAATCGGGACACAGATTTTCTTGAGACCCACCCTGCAACGGAGACTCGAACGAGAAATTATTTATCGTTAAAGTTGCAAGTACATATGTGGGGAAATGAAGGTAATGTGGAACATGGACTTACATGGGCAATGGGAAATGTTCTTTTCGTCACTTCAATTGACAATATTTCGATGTTTATAGTCGCGGAAATGACCCGAAATATCTGTACAGTAAAAATAATTCGATAGGGGGGAGAAATTTTTGGAAAGGCCAAAAAATCGATGTTTTCTTCACGCAATGGGTCATTTTGCCCCCTCGTCCCATTCTGCTCAAGTCTTAAACATATAAATGTATTACTCTGGTATATAAATGTGAGCATGCAGTTAGAACGTTGGAGCGACGGTTTCTGCGATACAGATAAATTTGAAACGCGCTCTCGTTCACGCAGCAGCCGCAGCGAAGTAGTAACAGCGAGTAGTACAGCAGACCAAAGTGCCCCACTCACTTTCACTCTCGTCGCGTTGTTGCGGAGTTCGGGCGGTTTGGTAAAACTCGATGAAACGGGCGGCGACCGCGAGCTCCAGTTCTTTTTTTCTTTCTTACAAGCAACCAGCCTAGATATTTTCTTTCACCCGATCGATTCTGGTTAATGATGGTCGTCGTCGACACAACTCTCGTGTTTCGCGTATGCAGCAACATACACCGCGAAGCCCGTTTACGGACATAACGCATGGGCGGGCACGCGCGACTTCGCATACTAATTCAACCACCGACCGATTTCCCATTTCAATCAAATTCAACAACATTCCACTCCATCGCCTGTAGCAATGCAAATTTTATTCAATTTATCGCCAAAAATTCATTTCCTCATTCTCAATCGCTTTTATTTAAATTATTCATCATTTTTCTCAACGTTAATCGCCAGTTTCCAGAACGCAACGTTCAATGAGTCACTCGAGACCAGAAAAGTGATGAAATAATTTAAAAAATACCGAAAAATTTATCAACCAAGAAGAAAACTGCAAAAATGCGAAATTCTCACAGGTGGACGGAGCTCCGGAGCATCAGCTGATTCACTCGTATCGTTGACTCACTGCCACTCGCTACTATAATCGTATATTCATGTTTATGTACAACTCGTGGCTTCAATAGGTTCCGATCACCGGGAGAGACCGATGACCCATGGGAGAAGTCGTATAACCTCCTGTGGTGCATCAACACCTTAACGTCACGTACATTTTATTTATATGTTTTTAGTATGTGCTTGTGCTGGGAGATATTACGATGAACGTCGTATCTTATTCGAAGCTTAGATCTGACGTAACTCGCCACTGTTACTTGACGTCCTGCTCAACGTGTATGACGCATTATTTTTATTCTTGGGAGCCTATTAAAATGAACCATACTATTGAACTCTGACCTTTTCTAACAAAATTCATCAAGATTTCTGGGCCTCTGGGATTTTGTAGGCAAATCTAAAAATAACTCGTAACAAAACGTCAAAAATCACAGTATCCTTGATTTGTTTAAACTGCTGACTCAGTCCTGACCGAAACGTTACTGATTTTTTGTCATTCAGTAATTTTTAAAAAACGCATCGAGATTTCATCAAGATCAATATAGGCCTATAGGTTTTTGTTGGCAAATCTGAAAATAACTCGTAACAAAACGTCAAAAATCGTATTATCCACGAATATTTTTATAATCGCATTTTTATCAGTAAAAATTCATTGAAATTTATATTTTATCAACGATTTTTTTTTTCAACTGCTGAGTCGGTCCTGAAAAGTTGATAGTTTTTCGTCATTCAGTCCTTTTTTGATGGAGATGGAGACAGAGATTCTCAATGAGAGAAGAACAGGATGGACTACTTTGTTTTCTTCAACATTTTGGGTTCGTTCGGGCGTCCATTGAGATGTTTCGTAAGTTGGGACACCGAAATGCATATTATTGGCTTTTCTGGGTTATAAAGCAAACGAAACTGGGAAGGCGCGTGTCTCGTAAGCCCACCTGGAGATTATAGAAAGTAACGGTGACTTTCCACAGTGGCTTGTACACGTTATTGAAACCGATGTATACGTTGGTTGAGTGAGAGACGAAGAAGTTTAGCAACAGGTGTCTTGCCCATTTGGTTGAGGCTGTAATTGGCTCAAATGGTTACGTCCATTCAGATTATTTCTTCGAGACTTGAGTTTTTTGCCTAAAATGGTAAAAATAATTGTAGCAATTGCTGGAAAACGATTAACGGATAAATCAATTAATGGAATGGACGGAAGAACACAAGCGAAGTAGCGATCGTTATTCACCTCAAGATTTCTCGCTCATAAAAACAAATTTGTGTACTTCAAAACGTTAACCAACTTTCGAGAAGACAATTTCTCAATCTTTCAATTTTAACTTCATCCCATCGCTTTCTAGGTCAACAATGACAGACTCTTTTCCTCGTCTATTCTTGTGGAAATGAAAAATACATTTTCTCCCTTGAAACTTCGCGCCTCAATATCTCATCGCCTCGTTAGCTGTTGCCCCAAAAGAGAAAATTCTCTGTGCACATACGCTTTGTACATGAACCTGCATCTCACCACTCTCTCGATGTAAAGCTCGTTAAAAGAGCCTTGGAAATCTTGGCTGTGTTAAATATTCAAGATGAATTTCGAAGTAAATTGCCGGCGAAGATCGCCTCATTTTGACGTGATGTTAAGATGAATATTCTCTTTGCTCCTGTCAAACGAGTACGGTACAGTTATGCAGCTCATGAGAAAAAACATTAAACGAGGAACGTACACGATCATGAGAAAATAAAACGCTAGAGAGCTTGACCTGGTAACACACTGAAATCAAAAATTATGGCAGACGCAAATAATGAAGTTTTATGAATGTAGAAAAGTTGGCAAGACTTCGTCGTGCCACAAAGCGTGATGATTGATCGTAAAATCATAAGCGGATCTCGTGAAATCAAACCAACGCTTTTCATTTTCCATGCTTCACCACTGTCTGCCCATAATTGTCTAATTGCAGTGAGTGCATACGTTCGGACTAAATCATAGAGTTATTGAAGTTAACGTTCGGCACTGTTCCGACGGCTGGCTATGAATTCGAAGCAAATGGAACGAGGCGGTGAAATAAAACACGATTTTTCAAAAAACTAACGCTTTTCCCATGTCCCATTCAACCTGGCTACCATCGTCGAAGTCTCAAAGAATCGTAATTCATTCTCGTTGAAGTTTTAAATTGAATTTTCCGAGATTCATGCCTCACGGAAAAAATATTAATTCGTATAGAAAACAAATTTATCCCTATGGGGAAAAGCTGACAATGAAAATATTCGATTCAGCAGAAATGACGATGATAAACGAGCGCTAAGGCTGTCGACACGAAAATTAATTGATCGAGCTCTACCACGTGCCGAACCAAGTATGAATTTCACTAAAACACACAGACACAAGATTCCTGTTCCAAGTATGAGAGTAAATAAAACAATAAATGGAGCAAAAGTACTGGCGAAAGTGAGAATTTCTCTGTGTATATAAACCAACACGTACATATTGACGTGCATAATGTTCCCTGAGTCATTGCTCTATCGCTGTTGATTGTGCGAGCAAGATATTCGTATGAAATTGATAAATATTTCGAACAATATCCCCGAGAGCGCCCTCGCCTTAGTGCATACGTGTATCTTCATATATTTGTGTGAATAGATACGTACATCATGGTCGTTTGAACTGAGAAAGTGAATTATGGTCCTTTGCAGCTTTTCTCTTTTTTGTTTTTTAATTTTTCTTTCGGTTATCCCACTTTACGAGCGTGTCTTGCTCAACGAGAAAACGATTTGCATGAATGAGTCGAGAAACTTGGATAAGTGAGAATCCATACTCATATTTATGGAGGCGACTGTTTGTATAGGAGACTCGACGATTCCTGATCCATAAGTAATTGCATTCACGGGGTCATTTACTCATAATGGATTTTTATTTCCATCCTATTTTTTAGTCTGTAATTCTATATCATTTCTAGCGCCTTTTACACTTGAGTGAGAGGCGTTATTGCATATTGTAACTATATCGATATTTTATTGTGCTCATAATAACCGTGCGGGTGATCGAGATGTTTTTTTTTTCGACTTATTCATGTCTCTCAGCTTCAGACTCGAGGTCGTTGTATCCGCCTAGGGGAAAGTTATAACGACCTCGGTTCTACCGGCTCAGAACATTCATCGAATGGACTCGTGTCAGATTCTGCATTTTCGATTTGCTTTTTCTGATTTGTCATGGAAGTTTAGCCACGAGCTTGGCAGGCAACGGACTTTGAGCGATTATTTCGCGAACTTGCGGATCTCGATTTTTTCAACAGAATTTTCTGCATCAAGAACTCGATACAGAAAAACTTGTGAGATCATTACGTCCGGCGTTAATTAAAAAATGTTGTTATTTATTGAGCGAACTTTTGATTTATGGAAACGAAGTATTTCGTTATTTTGAGGTTGGATTTTCATGACAACTTTCTTCTTTCTTTCCAGAGCAATGTATAGACTAGGTCTGGTGTTGTGGGTGGCGAGCGTCGCTGCTCAGTACGATTCCCTCGAAGGCAGATCCGGTTATCCCGGAAAGCCAACGAGCCTGAGTCCTCTGTACACTCCAGGCCTTGGGGCAGCGTCACACGCTTATAGAGACAACAGTTATGAGGATAATGCAGTAACACCGACCCCAGCCCCGCAACCACTTTACAGAGCTGTCAACGGTGGTCAGCCGGTACGCAGAAATCAACGATTTTCGATATTTTCTTTGCTCAGCATCAAAAATCACGAACGTTTATCCGAATTGATACGAATTCTCAGATAAATTTGAAAGAAAATAGCATTTTTGTTGGGAGAACAAAAAATTATCACTCAAAACGTGAAAATGTCTCGATAATTTGAAATAAACAAATTTCTCGACAGCTCTATCGTCCAAAGGCACAAGAAGGACCACGAGACTATCAGAACCAGCCCTCGATCAGAGTAGGCGGCGGTCAGCGTGGCCCTCTTCGCGGTGGACCACAGGGACGCTTCCCAGAGAATGCCCCGGTAAGTTCTCTTCTCCAGCATCGCAAAAATCCCAAGAATCCTGTGCCTTTTTCTTCGTAGTTTCCGAAATTCTTTCACCTTCCGATTCAATAACTAATCCCTCTGATTTCCTTGCTATCAGGAAGCCGAAGAGCTCGAGGAGGAGAAGGACGAGCCCGATCGTCTGACTCTTCTCTTGCCCCAGAGCAAATTCGACTGCGTTAACAAACAAACTGGATATTATGCTGACGAAGATTTGAACTGCGAAGTTTTCCACTACTGCCACGAGAACGCGAAACACTCTTGGATCTGTCCGGAGGGATTCACTTTCCATCAAGTACGGAAACGCAATTTTGTCCTATAAATTACAGCGCGAGATGCTGCACAGAAATTTCACAATTTTAATTTTAAATTTCAAATTTTTCTATGTGCGATCAATCGCGATGAATAGGAAAATATTAACAACGTCTTTTTGTCTGAATTTGACAAATGATTTGCGAATTTCAGAGAATTTTGATTTCGATAATTGGAAGGAAAATCCTTTATCGTTGTGTTCGTCAAATTTATTGAGTTTTTAATTAATTCGTACTAGGTTCATCTGATTTGCATGCCACCCAGCGGTGACATAATGTGCAAAAAGAGTTCCCAGTACCATTTCGTAAACGAGTATCTGTATAAACCATTGAATCAACAAGAAGCCGACAACAAACCGAATGTAACTCTGAGATACAGCGAGAGATATTTCCCAGCTGATATCTATACCGACGAGCGTGATGCTGGCGACTACCATGGAAGTGCACAACAACAATCTTCCCAGCGTCGTCCACTTCCACAGGTACTAATCAATTAATTGACACAAGAAACATGAAAAATCAATTCCTATCCGTTCGACGATTGAAAATTTTTGAAAAATCGTCGAAAATTCAGAAAAGTTCTGATTTCATTTGTAAAAATGAAAATATTTATTACTGTGCCTTTGATTTTTCAATCGGAATTCAATACTTTTCTTTATAATTGAAAGAAAAACTTACCAAAATAATCCGATTGGTATTTTCGTCTCGTGCGTAATCAGCAGGTATTCCTGGGTCAGCAATCAACGACGATAAACAGTTTGCCGACGGCAGCACGAGCCCATCAGCCACAGCCACTTCCGCAATACCGTTTGCCAGTAAACCAGGTATTCCGTAGTCCTGAGGAAGTGAATATTCCTCTTCAGCAGCGACGACCACAGCTCCAACAGCAACAGCAACAAATATTGAGAAGGTTCCCTCAAGTGCGACCGGACGAGGAGGACTACGAATAAGAAAAATAAACAAATAACAAAAAGACGAGCAACAAATAAAATCTGAACGAACAACGGAGTCCTCGTAATCTCAAAAGACACGGAAGGATATTCAAAACATCGTTTACTGTACCATGATGGAGACAGGATGTACGAGAATATTGAAGGTCAAGCATCGAGATTTAAATTGTATATAAAATATGGTCGGTGATATATAATAATCAATACGTGATATGTATAACGTGTTTTCTTCGTTGAAAAAAAAGAAATTCTCATTTTTACTCGCCACCAGTCAATTTGATGTCATTTGTTTTTTTTTTTTTTTCATTATTTTATACGTACAATCGTACCCGTAACACGAATAGGTCTACTTGTATTTTATTTATTATCGTCGATGTAAAATTATTGGCGAAAAATAAAGTTTATATGACTATAAAACATTCCCATGCTCTTCCTTAACAGTAGCACGTTGTGAGAGATTCTACAGTTGTCAAATTATAATCATACCCTGTCGAGAACATTTGAGAAGTCAGGAGAGCCCCGAAACATTTCTCTGCAAGTCACATTTCTTGAAGACTTACTCGAATCGGAAATTCGATCGCTACTCCGCTGATAGAGATTTTTTGTTGTCGTCTAAACTACGTGGAAAAATTTCCAGTTCAAAAATCCCCGATTCACATAAAATTATTCGCGAAAAAGCAAATTTAACGGATCTTGAGTTACTTTTACTTTTGAAAATGCCGTTATATTTTCGCTCGATTTCTAACGTCGGGAAATAATTTCATTCTTGTTCTCGTTGTCGAAGACACGACTGAGATTTTTTGAGTTCCATGATAAAACTTGCAACGGGAGATAATTCGGTATCCACAGTTTTCTGTTCTTCGCTGATGGGCTTTTTGGCGACAATTTTTTCTCGGTAATCGGAACGTACATACAGTTTGTCTTTGTAGTAGCAAAAAGGCAGGCTGTCATTACTGTGCAGACTTTGTACTGACGATTGTGAAATTTGATCGGCAGCCGTGTACTCGTCCGGGGGAAAGAAATTTATCGCTGAAACTACGCACGGGAACGTTGGTTCCTCTTTTGAACGATTAGGCTTCAGACCCTTTCAAGAGATAAGCAAAAAATTGTTTGTTAATTCGGAGAGAAGCTGCAAAGATTCGATTTTTCGATTATTATTTTTTTATATTTTCAGTGACAATTTTAATACTTCTGGATCGAGCAAAATGGGCTGCCACAAATTCCCATCGTTATCGACAATTTCGAAAACTTTATAGGATGGACGTTCGTCGTTATTAATTTTGTTCGGAGATTCGGGACTCGACTGCGGCGTTTCTATCACATTTTCTTCTACATTTTCGGGCGACTCGATCACCAATTTTTGCAGAGCTGCTATTTGTTGCTGAATAAGGCAGAATCGGCAAAATTTAATTAGTTATTCGACCTTCACGAGTGATCTAAGGGACTTGGGTGTAGATAACTAACTTCGAAGCACTGCCGCATCGCTTCCATTTCGGCCCTGCACCGCATTCTCTCAGTACACACGATTATCGCGATGTCCGAAATTTTTTGAGCTTGATATTCATGATGTTGGGCATTTATTTCTTCAGCCTTTTTCATCTGATAAAAGCGCAGTCTTGCGTCGTCTATTTTACGCTCGTGTCTAGTGAAGATTTTCGGAAAATAAACTCATCGGAAAATGAAACGAATAAGAGAAAAATTATCCCAACGCGAAATTTTTCTCAAGAGATAATTTGCGGTATTCAAATTACGAAATCATTTCTCCAAAATTGTGAAAATTAAATCGCCCCATTCGTACCTCATGATCGCATTGAAATCCGCCACCATGTTGTCTCTCTGAGCACGAAATGCCAATTGGAATTCATCGTTCAACGAAGTCACAACTTGGCCAACTTCGTGTCTCAATTTCTTCATCATTTCCAGCTCGACGATCAGTCGCTCACGAAGAATCGCTTTTTGCGTTTCTTTCCATGACTTTTCCGCTGCATTTTCAAGGGCCGTCTGTTCTGTTGATAATTTTATGCTTATCATCCGAGTTTCCATGAATTTGTTGAATTTTAATTATGTAGACGGAAAGTCAAATTGCGACCTCTAATTTTTGTTGAAAATTTTCGTTCAGACTTTGGATTTGTTTCTCATACTCGTTGCGAGTTTCTTCGACTCTCAACTCAACCTCTCGACGTTTTTCAGCATCAAACATTTTTCGTGCTTCTTTCATGTCTTCGCTCAACTTTAGCCTGAGTTTGTTTTCTAGTTCTTGCTCGAATCTCACAGTTGCACGTTCGCCAATCTCTGGCATAATTTAAAATACGAATATGAATTTATTCACTATTTTCTATCGGAGAATTTTCGAAAAGTGAAGGAAAAACCTAAAATTCCTTGATGAGTACAGGCTTTCGTGTACTTGTTGGACAAAGGAGGTTTGAAGGCAACTTTTCCTACCAGTCGGTCACTCGGTGAAATCCATAGATCTTTGTCTACAGGCCCTTTCATCGGTGGAATGACTCCCATGAGCTTCCTCGTTGGTTCATCACTGTGGTCATTGAAAACCTGGGCCAGTGATGGACCCAGATACGATAATATTTCGGTCTTGGCGGGCACATCGTTCGTAGATAAATGCTCGATTTTCCGGAGCTTTGGCGAGGTCTGATCTGTCGAAAAATCAATCGAAAGTTTAAAAAACCTTAAAAACTCTGTATTAAAAAAAAAACGGATTTTGGTCGAATTTGAACGGAATCTGTCCCGGAATTAGCGACTTCCGTGGAACTGGATACTCGATCACCGCAAATTGGTTCGAAGTTGCATCATTTAACATTGCTCTGACATTTAAAACAAATGCCCCAAGCACGTTTACGTCAAAATTGTCACAGAACTTCGCGGCAATAACTTTGCTAGGTCTTTGATCAGGAATTTCCATAAAAAAATACTCACACATTGCGAATTTACTCTGACGATTTTTTTTCTTGCTAAATTGATCGGAATAGTAATACTCGAGCGAATTTTCTAATGTTCGAATGGTTCAGTCAACCAGTGCATAACTGCTTACTCCTGGTTAGGAGGGCAAGAATTTTCGACAAGAAACAAAGAAAAACTTGGCAGGAAATGAATCAATTGACAAAAAACAGAAGAAATTCCGACAATTTTTTTTTCTATTTTGTCAATTGTCATACTATTCACAACTTGCTGATGCATCCCGAGAACAGAACGACCAAATCGATCGCCTGAATAAATCTATTTCGTTCGGGTCGTCATTTTATTCCCAAAAAAAAAAAACCAGTTAGACGTAAAAATAATAATGCAGCGAGAATTTCTGAGAAATTCAAAGAGCCGATGCATCATCGTTCGGACTCTCGTGTGCAGACTACTAAAAAAAAAACAAGAAAAATGATGAAAAGAGAAAAAACGAAAGAACACGGAAAGCATTTAAGATTCAAAACACGTTTCCTGATCATTAATTTCCAGTTATGCTGATAAGAGAATGTTTCCTTTTTTCCATTCCCTCCTGAGTTCCACTAAAGTCAACTGTTCTACAGCCCAAACGGATAGGGCTCATAGAATAAGCATCGATAAGAACATCATATCCCCATCGACAACCGCGGCATTTTCTGGACGTCAAAGACACTCATGGCAGTATACTGAATACCATGAAGAACGACAACGGGAATAGAACAAAAAGAAATATTCAGGCGAACCAGCATCCGTCTGTTCCGTCATTGTTTATAAAGAAACACCAAAGCCCTGCCAGGTAATTCGCATTCTGTAAATTCCATGAATCATAATCGACGTACAACCGAGCTGAATGAATATTTGAATTGCAAAATATCGTTTACAGTGGGACCTGAATTCGTGATACATTTGACTGACAATAATTGCACAGTAGTATACTTTCGCATAATATCAGGAGGAGCCGAGAATCATGCTGAGATCCTACAGCTCGCAGCTAAGCGGAGGAATGCAATTTTTTCAGTTTGGGTCAAGCCTTCGAGACCGATGATGACAAAAGCCCCCTTGAACTTGAGTGCGTCGATGCGAGGTCAACAGCTCGAACTATTTTATTGCAAGCAAAAACTGCCAGCAGTGCCGTTGAAGACTGCTCTGCTCAAGTTTCTCAAATTTTTAAAGTTAGCCGCCAAGCCCGTTTCACTCGTTACCCATTCCACCACATTGCCACTCCCGCTCTTACTGGAAGCAATTTTAGAAACTTCCATGGCGGATATGGTCGATGACGTTATTGCCGCTTTGGCCAATCCCATCCTAAAAAAAAAGATTCCACATCACATTTTATCAGGATTCCAATCATCCATCACGATACAAGGTAACTTTCTCAAGCCGTTGCATAATTTGAAACGCCTGCAGACAGTCACCATAAAGCATGTATCGAAGTTGGAATTAATGGAATCGAGTATGTCGTATGAAGCAGCTATTACTAAGGAAATGGAAAAAATCTGTGCATCGCGCGTGTTGAAGCGTCTGAAACCTTTGAAATCTACTGTCGGCTGGGACAATTTGTTAACGCTCGCACGGTCAGGACTTTCTTATTCACTTATGGAGGGAGTCTTTCGGGATTCAGGTTCTAAAAGGCTCGAGGAATTCTTAATTAAAAAACAACGCAAAATTAAGCCAGGCCGCATTTTAGGCCACCATCCTATCACAAAGATTGTGCATTTTTTTGAAAAATATCATGCAGTTGATCATGTTCCGGACAATGATGATGGCTTTGACGAAGGACAGAAAGAACTCATGGCCAAAATTGCCGCGTTTATGGAGACAGTCAATCCAGCTGAACAGGTTCTTGATACGGATGATTTTCATTCTGAAGAACAGCAGCAAAAACTCACCTTCGACATTGATTCGTTGATACAGGAGCAGCATTCAGTTGACAATCAGGTTCCAGTCAACTATCATGTTCCTGTTGACGAAGTCTCCATGAAAGAGAATCAACGTGATAGGGAACGGATGCAGGAATGGAACCAGACACTCGATCCGTTTTACTGAAAAAGTTGCCCATCGTTTAAAAGAGTTACGGATTCATTGCTGCTTGAATATATATGTTTGCGATCTGGATGAAACGATGTTAAAATTTTCGATTTGTAAGGGAAGATTTCGACGGAAATAAACAGACGAGTTTGTACCTATTTGATTTGGCATTATCATGTATTATGTTCGGCTGCTTTTGACAAGGAAAGCAGAAACAATGCACTGGGTCGCGTTGTTAGTAGATTTTTCGCAATAACAACATAGCTTATAAGTTAAGATTCATGAGCTGTATTGTGAACAGAAATTCCACAATGTTTATGCTCAGCCTTTGAAATTGACCGGCGAAAACGAAGAAAAATGAGCGGCGGTTGGGATTCCAAGTTCGAATGGAACAAGGGTACTGCCATTTTAGTCCAGAATTCCATCATTTTCAATTATTTTATTAACCATTTTCTTTTAAAATACTTCGCAACAAAATTCAATGTTATAATTCTTACCGGTGGGTTTGGTGAAGCCACGAACGGATATAATAATAATTGTTTAATAGAACAATTTTTGAAAATATCGTGAGTGGACATATAAGCGTTGCGTCCTCTGAAAGTGTCTCAGCGAAACCCCAGAAATTACTTACTGCTCTATCTATGGAGGAAACGACGAATCTGAATCAGCGTCGAAAAGCGCCACCATCGTGGCGACTGCAGCGCTGTCGTCACGCCAGGTGAAACCTTTTGCCCCCTCCCTGTGTTTTGCTAACGGTCTTTCGCAGCTGATTTTCGCGCCAAACCGGGAAATATATTCTCTCACCTGTTGTGTAAACTCATTTTGGAAGCAAATTATTGTTTGTTCGTATTAAAAAACTTTGCTGGTAAATACTTTTGTCGCGTCGAAAAGAGTTTTCTTCGCGACTCGAGCCCTTCGACAAGTCGAAAATCCGAAGCGACTTTAACATGAAACCTGGAGGCTCTATACAAGTTTCTGCCGCCAAAACCGCCGTCCCAGAGGTTAGTAAACGACTGTCCTTTCTCTAAACACGGGTCTTTCATTAGAGGCGATTATCCTTTTTATTCTCCATACAAGGTATTGAATATTTTTCATCGAACATTTTTTGAGAATCAGTTTTAACAACTTCAACGAAACACGAGAATATTCGTGCGACCGACCATCGTATTGCTGCCAAACGCGCTCGTCCTACGGAAAGGTCGAAAGACACGCGGAACATAATAAAGTTCCATGCTCATCATTCAAGAGTTCAAACTCCAATAACCCAAAAAAAAACGCCTCTCAGTTCGTGTCCAATGTTTCTATAGCTTGTCTTTGCCGCCAATTATTCTCTATTCTGTTTTATTATTTTTATTTACTGGAATTCTGAAAATGTGAACTATTCGTGACAACACCAATTTATGAAACAGGACAAGATCAGGAAGTCTTTGCACACTTTACAACCGGCTGCAACAGACAAAGAGAATCTCGTTGGCGGCAGCAGAGTCCTTCGATCCACGGTGACAGGAAAGGGGAGCATTAAGGAGTAAGTCGATTCTTTAATTTTTCCAATATTCTTCCAAACACATATCCATCGTTATTATTCCAAAAAACGTATTTTTCAGTCACCAAAATCTTTGTATTTTGATTTCGAAATTATTTGGGTAGATTCTTTTAATTATTCATGTTTAGCAATGTCGGAGAGGATTCACGATGCTCCGACCAAAGCTCTGGTCAAAATCAAACTATTTTGCAAATTTGAAAAACTATTTTCACCGATAAACCATTCAATGTTATTAAGAGACGCTCAAACCACAATTGAGCCATTCCTTAAAGATCCTTGGGTCTCTTAGACCCCCAGTAGCTTTGGTATTGCTAAGGGACTTCTGTGTTTTGGGAATAAAAAAAAAACTGTTGGAATTTTTAGTGAGATGGCCGATAAGACAAAGACTGAAACCCAAAAGCGCAAGAAGGTTTCATTCCGGGACAAAGGCGTCCAAACAGCAAGGGGAGAAAAAATAAAGATTGAAGTTGAAGACCTGACTTCAGACGGTAAAGATTGGATGAATAATTTCTGGATATAAAGTCACGAGGATCGTTGATTGCATTGAAAAATGATGTATTTTCCAAAAGTCTTAAATTTCCGAGCGTACCTTGGATTACAAAGCTTTTCCATCTAGAATTCAACAATTAGTAAGATTGTGTTTCTCCTACAGCTGGTCCTAGCGAACAATACTGGGAAGTATTGGCTGAGAGGCGACGAATAGCGCTGGAAGACGCGCTAGACGAAAACAAGGAGTTGACGGAGCGGGTCTCAAGGTTGGAGGAAGAGAAGCGTGCGTACAAAGAGATGTTGGATGAGACAAGAGCGCTCGTGGAAGTGTTACAGGTACGCCGAATCTCGTCAAGCTTAGTTTTCAACCAGAAAATCAAAAAATCTCTCATTTGGGTTCATTGGATAATGAAAATAATTGAATGTTACAGGAAATGATAGGCGAGGACCGGAGTGACATCAACAACTCGTTGGAGGATAGCGTACTTTAGCAAAATTCTTTCCTCGCCACGGACCTTGTGCCTGCGTAGATAGGACAATCGTATCATAAAGTTAATTCTTTAGTTTTTTTTACAAATGAAATTTTCCATCAACTTCTCATCTAGTAACTAAACGTAAAAAATAAGATAAATGACTGACACAGATTTGTGTTTAAAGATAAAATAATAGTATTAATGATAAGTCGTAAATACCACGTCAATAACTATTAACTACTGCGAGCTTGGTGAGTTCCTGGAACGAGGTAAATTCTTTTTACTTTGTTCATATCGGTTTGGTTTTAACTATAAATACCTGAGCATCAAAGCACCGTACGTGAACCAACACTGAGACGGATAATAGTGTTAATTGTAACAGTGTTCCGTATATTCTTTTTGGCTTAGAGTTCACGGTCCATTCTTAAGAGGAGAGTTTAACACATCACTTTGCGCATCCGTAATCTAATATGCGAGTAATAATTAATGAAATGGTTCGCTGGGAACTTGAACGTCGTTCCTACTCATTTTTTTTCTTTAATATATTTTTATATAACAGTAAAATAAATATTTTTATCGACAGCCCAGTGTGATTAGTATCGCTTCAACAATTAAACAAAAAAATATGAAAAAAAACTCTTTGTCATACACATTGGAAATATCCTTTCCTGCCAAACCTTCGTAACAAAAAAACAACTAATAATCGCAACTACCGGCGAGGTACGCATGAACAACGAGCAGCAACGCGACTTTCTTTTTTTTTCTTCATACAACTCAACAAATTCAAACTTTTTCAAGCAGAACGACGATAGAAAAGTCGAAGATCGAGATGCCGAACTGCGAGTTCTTCTAGCTCAGGTGCTAATCCTCGTCCTTAAAACGACGATATATCGACTGGACGTAAGTGAAGACGCATTTCCAATCCGGACGACGCATCACTACCATATCCTCCACATCCAGCAACGGTGCGATACCCGCGATTTCGCTGAAAATCATTGGTATTTTTTCTCATTCTTTGCCATTCATTATCCTTCTCAATTTTTCCATCTCGCATGTTTTCAACCACAAAAACTTCGAATCTTCGATCAAATCTACTTGAAATTCTTTTCACATTCACCGAGGACGTGCATGACGAAAGTTTCGAGTCCTGCACGATTTGAAAAAGTCAAAATTACCCAAAATTGAAAATTTGATTTGATCTCTGTTCTAAAATCCTTAAAATGCGAATGCGATGGGAATTTATAAGAAAATGAAATCTCCAACAAACTTACTCGGCTTTAGTGAACGCCAGATGAAAATTTTTCCTACGATCCTCGGGCCGGAGACTATGGTAATCGAAGGCATCGGGCCTGAAGTGATGGAGCAATGCACAGAATGCTAGTCCATTGCTCCAGCTCGTCGAGAAATTATCCAACTGAACGTTCTGGAATTATCAAAAATAGTTTGTTCAGCTGCGACCAACAACAGTTCCACAAATTTCCTACAACATAATTAACACGACCATCCGTTTTTATCCCGAAAACGAATTATTTCGAAACTTTTGTCGATCATGCGATTACATGAAAAAATTACCTCGTATTCTTTGGTCTTTGATCTACACCACGACAGTAGACGCTCTTTTATCTGCACCGCGTTGTTTTGTACAACCGGGTCCGTGAACTTGAACAAAACATCCTTGCCAGGTGACTTTGGAGTACTGTAAACAAAAGGAAAGAGATTTCCAAACATCAGATACGATTCAGGCCCTTAAATTGCGTTCTGCATTAATTCGTCCCCAAAATATTCCTGGTCTAGTTTATCCAGCCAAATTGCCTCGATATTTTGCGAACAAGTCAGGGGAAATAAAAGAATCTAAGGAATCGTTTGGGAATATTAAATTTTCGCTCTCATCGGCGACTCCCAACAACAATAATTCCGGGACATCCTTTTGTAGGAAAAAAATGAAGTTACCTCGATGATATGGGTGCACTGTTTTGTCGATCGAGTTGGCGAAATTTGGCGAAAGGTGACAACGGCTTCTTGACGGCTGAAAGTATGAGATTCTCGTTACGAGAGGATTATGTAATTGGGTGTACGTGCGGAACTATTCAGTCTATTCAGAACAGTAATTAAAAGTAATTAGAAGAAAAGAAAAATAACGGAACTCTCAAAGGGTGTGTGGACCCATGCAATTTGTCAGGCACGCCTTTGTTATAATTCTACGTACTATTATAGTTTTAATTTGTAAAGTATAATATGCGAAATCGGGCGCGAGGAAATGTGTGCCGTGTTGTGCGTGTTTCCCCAAGGAACACAAAAAACCTTTCTCTTATTTTCTCTGTTTCTTTTTCCATAGTTCACACAGCAGAAAATAACAAAACCGAAAATAATACCTCGTGTTTGTCACGCGTTCCGTTTTCCCAGGCTAGTAAAAAATAGACCAGTGTGAAAAATGAATAATGAGAGGCCTTGAAGGAACATGAACGCAGGGGTCAAAGCGTAATCGGTTGTCAAGGGGACGAATCGTCCTCAGTTATTGAAAAATGAATCTCCGACATTATCCCACATCTCATTCTCTATTAAAAGGATTCCTTCGGTTGGAAAAATTGAATGGCACAATCCCCCGTGTAAAGTATTTCAAAAATGCATCGAGTATACTCTTTGGCTGTTATGCAAAAAACCAAATCGCAAATTCGCAAAAAAAAGTCACACAAATTGTTAGAAGTCATGTATTCGATTTATTTTCTACACTATGCACCGTAGGTCTATGTTTTCTAAGTACCAAGAAAGTAAAACCAAAAATCTCGAAACTGTTGTTTGATGTGAGTATTATTATGCAGCGTTTGAGTATTATGGATTATAACTGTTGGTTTTTTTTATTGAAAAATGGTTGGGATTGCTGCTAGCAAATGTCACGTTCAATTTTATTTATTTATTCTTGCACTCGATGAAATAATGTAGTATAAACGAAAAAAAGAAACTCACTGCTTTATCGGAGCTGGCTCGAGCGCATAACACAACGTCCGTCTCTAATCCAGGGCTTCGGAAACACACATCAGACACGACATACAAAACTGCGCTTTACCAACGTTTACTTTTGAACTTCGGCCTTTTTTTCGTTCGTTTATCGCTAAAGTTCGTGTCCCTTTTCACGTTGTTTTTTTTTCTCCGCGAGAAAAATGATCGTTCCAACAAAAGAAATACCTCCCCGAAACAAAAGACAAATAACATAGTTCTGATTCATTCTCGCGAAAGAAATATCTGTACAATTATAACCATCGCTCGCTCATTCATTCTTTTTATTCTCTCTTTCCATCACGCGACGTGGTTTCATCAAAACGATAATCATGGACGTTTAACAATTTATTTTTCTTGCGTCACTCGAAGATTCGTCAAGGGTATATTTTTCAATGATTTTGATTTTCTTATTTGTTTTTTTCTTATTAGTAACGATTGTCGGAACGTGTGGCCTCTTTGAAGAGACTGTCGAAGGCTTTCTCGACGTCGCTCGTGTCGTCGAAGATGTGTGGCATCGTTTGGCTCCTCATGAGGCTGCCCTGGCTCTTGCGAGAACTGAAACGTTTGTTTTTCGCTTCTTTCCTCGGAGCAACGGGGGAATCTGGAGCCTGTCCACCGGAGGACGAGCCTTGGAAGTATCGTTGAATCTTTTCTTCCATTTTTCTTATCGCGTCCGAGGACGAGGACGCCTCGTATTGTTTGGAGAGTTTCAGGGACGAGGGAGATTTTGGTTTCGGTGGTTTGAGCAGAGCGCAGGGTTGAGCCTGAGGCACTTGGAGCGTGTTTTTCCCCAGGGCGAGTTGATGCCAGGATTCCGATTTCGAGAGAACAATTGATCTCGATGGTTTACTCGCGCATGACATCAAGTACTCGTCGCTCGAATCCACGCCGCTCGCCACAACCTTTTGTGGCAATTTCGTCAAGCTCGGACGACGAGAATCTCCCTCTCCTAGGAAACTCGGTTTGAAAACTTTCGATGGACTCACCACGTTTATTTTCGGAGGAACAAAAGGCTCTTTGTCCGCGCGAGGGATACTCAGAGGCTTGAATTGCTCTCGATGTTTTTTCATTAAAGAATTTCTTTCCTCGAATATATTTATCTTGTCCTGAGTATTGTTACTCTCGATGATCGGCTCGATGCTTCGATTCCGTTCGTCCTCTTGAGTTTTCAGGGGAAATCGTAAATTACCACAAATTGCTTCGTTGCCGTAGAGTCCGTCTTGGGGAAAGAAGTTTCTCGGTACGTTACGATGTCGATCATCCTCTGGCAATTTCAGGGGATACCTGGAGTTGTCACAGGCTGGTTCGTCTCTGTCTCTGTAAAGTTTCTCTTGGGTCCTCCCTGCGGTTCTTGAGACGATACGAGCTGGTTGTTCGTCCTCTGGTATTTTTTGATGGGGCAATACGGGGTTTCCACAAATCGGCTCGTCTCTATAAAGTTTTTCGTGCGGAAAAACGTTTCTCGTGATATTACGATTTCGTTCATCTTCTGCAATTTTCAAGGGATGCCTCTCAGCGGTGGGCTCGTCTCGGTAATGCATTTCTTGAGACGGTGGGTTTTTCGGAACGTTCGATATCGTTGGCTGCTGAGGAGGATAATAAATGCTGTTGGGAGGTGGATCTTTGTAAAGCGTCTCTTGGGAAAGTTTCCTTGCAATGTTAGCAACTCCGGACTGTTCTCCTTGCAGTTGACGAATAAGATTTTGTTGCAAAAGATTGTGACGTCTCGCTTGATCCAAAGCAGATTCTTCGTCTCGATGAAAAGGGGCTGAGCCGTATGAATTCTCGTTTTCTTTTGGTCGTCGATTCGAGGGCACGTTTTCTTCGAAACTCCTGAAAGATCCGAGATCTTCGGGGAGTTGGTTCGGTAAGGTGAGCAATGGCGAGAGCACCGGGCTCTCCGGGACTGGGGAAACGGTCGCAATGGCACAAGCGTATCTCGTTACCACACCCTCCGTTGAACTTATGTCCTGGTTTTGAATATTTTTGTCCTCGATGAAGGAGGAATCTGCAGAGAGCTCAGCAGATTCAATTTCGTCGACGTATGACTTGCGTTCGTCGGGCTCGTAGTTTTTGGGGGATGGCTCGATGATGGAGTCGTCGTTGAATTTTTCTCTCTCGACAGTGGTGCGGGGCGGTGGTACGTAAATAGGATTTTGAGTGTCACGGTAAAAAATGTTGTCGTTGTAAAGAGGATAAGTTTGTGAATCATGGCTTTTTGGCTCGTGCTCGTAGGATTTATCTTCGAATCTGTCATAACGATCGTCTTGTTGGTTTTTCAGGACCGATGGGATCGACTGTTTTCGAAGAGCTTGATTCGCACGAGCTGGAACTTGCGGTGGCGCTAATTTAGCGAAATTATTCTCCAGCGGATACGTCGTCTCGTGCTCGACGTTCGGATAATATGGACTCTTGTAATCTACGTTCGGAGGGTAATGATTCGTTGGGAGAGGAACGTGACTGGGTGCTGTGACAGTTTGCGGTACAGTCGGACGACCTTGGCTCGCGTAGTTGGCCCGATGAGCCACAAACTGAGATAATTCTGTGTCACGTTGAGGCAAAGATCGCTGATAAACGTCGCTGGGATATTGCCTCGAGCCACTCAACGCTGGCCTTGGATCATCCTCCTGCTTTCTCGTTTCTTCGTTCGGCGGATTCTGCGATTTATAAGAAGACCCATGATCCATGGGGTTTGGCGCAAGAGGAGGAGCCGGTCTGCGGGGAATGACATCTTCCCTGGCAGCGAAATGCGAACGATTTTCATTCGGGTAGCCCGAAGAAATTGGCTCCGTCTGATGAGTCTGGACTGCGACATTTTGGGTCGAAAAAATACTCCGTGGAGGTGGAGATGGCGTTTTTCTCGGTGGGTAAGTTGAGTTGATGTGATGCATCGACGAAAAAGGCGGAACAGGTGGCGAAGGATGCTGTTGAATGTTTTCCCGATTTTCGTAGTCGCCTTTTTCCGAAGTTGCCTCTTGATACTTTTTCCCAATGAACGTTGGTCGCTTGTTATAATTAATCTCGAACGGATAAGCCACGATCTCCCGTGAATTTCTCGTTCCATTTTCGTTTACGAGGCCTTCACAAGTCCCGTACAATTGTTTACGATGTCGGATTTGATCTTTTCTCTCATTTTGACTTTCACCGAAATCAGACGTTGGATAAGCCGCCGACGCTTTCGGGTCTCTCACATTTTCTTCATTAAATTCCACAGAAATCTTGTCGTCGCGCGGCTCGAACTTTTCTCGAGGTTTCTTCTCAGCGTGAAGGTTTCTCGAGTGCTTTCCAACTCCGTTCGACCAAGGACCAGACTTGTGGTTATCCGATGGATTTTTAGTCGCGAACGGTGCGAATTGCTTGCAGAAGGAATGGTAATTCAAATGCCCATTGTCCGACAACCTCGACTTTTCTGTCTGCTCGCCAATTCTCCGATCCTCCACGAACACATTTGATGTCCTTTTTGCGTTGAATGCTTGTTTCCCACAAGTTTTCGTCGATGGCAGAGGCGAGAGTGTCGGAGTGACTGACGAATCGACGTTCTCCTGATCAAACATCTTAACTTTGGCTCGGAGAGTGCTACCGTTTTGGGACAAGTAGCCAGGCTTCAAAAAACTTGGCGTGAGTTCGTCCTTGCTCGGTTTCTCGATTTTGCGAAAAGGTGACGTCGGGGCATGACTAAAACCAGCAGGTTTTTGTTTACATGGGATTCTCAATGAGCCGAGGACAACATTCGTCCCTGGCGGCACGACGTTCTCTTCTCGGCCGTTGGTGCGTGGTTTGTCGAACGTTGTTTTGATGTTGGAAAATCTGCTGTTCCAATTTTGATCGGCAACAGTAGCGATCTGTCGATAATTAAAACTCTTGAAAGGCAAAGATGAGCTTGCCGGGATAGCAGCTGTTTCGTTGTTTCTATTAATGAGGGCGAGAAACTTGCGATCGTTTTCAGTTTTTGGCTCGAAGGATGGAACAACGTTGCCTGCGTTGTAAGAGTATCTGTCACCGATATTAATGGGCCTCCTTAACGAACTGCCAACTCCACCGTGTCCATTGGCCAGATTCTCGGCTTGGAGCTTTAAATAATTCGGTATGTCTATTGTATTGGCACGTTTGATTTTCGACTTTTTAGCCATGAATTTGTTACACTTTGCTGGACCATTAGTTTGGTGATAAAGCGACGATGCTGAAATTCCGTATTCTTCGTTTATTATCGTATTGTCGTCTTTGTAATGATCCTCGGTGAGTTTGGGCGCAGGATTGTTGACGATTTCTCTAGTGGCATCTTTGCCACTTTTATTTTGTAAAGATTGCTGCTGGTTCAAAGCATCTTTCATGTATTTTTCAGGCACTTTGTCGAATTGTTGGCACTGTGAGTCACCGAGTCTTTCCATTGGATTTGCCTTGGTCACGACGTTCTCACACTTATCCTGCGTATCATTAGTATCGAGATTTCTCCTAGAGTCAATATCAACGTGAGACGAAGGATTAAGGTCGTTGATTGGTTCGACGACAGGTGTTGGATTGGCGTTTTTCTCTTCGAGCCACTTTCTCGCGCGAGCGAGTTCCTCCGAGCTAACACCTATGGTGTGTCTATCAGTGCGTCGTCTTCTCGCAACACCAGTTGTATTTTTCGCTGATTTATCTGGCTTGACGATCGATTCTTCGGGAATTTTCAAATTGGCCAAAAGGCTGGAGATGAGTTTTAAAAGATTGAGCTTGTTGGTGGGGTCGAGAGTCGAACTGTATCTCGTGAGCGTGCCAATGTCCACGCGCATTAATGTTTCTTGCAAACGCCCTAAAGCCGTTTGTATATCGGAGAGCAAAAGGTCTTCCAAAAATTTTAAATCTAATTTGAGGCCTCGCGGACTTTCCAAATCATTTAGAGTCTGCCGCTGGGGAGAATGCTGCGTCGAGTTACTCAGTCCACTCGCCCATACACGAAGATCTTCCTCAGAATCGACACCCGAGTCTTCCGGTGGAATACTCCGTTCCTCGCTGCTGCTGCTCTGACTCGAGCACGATTGCTCCAGAGCCGAACGCAATCGTTCTACTAATACTGGCAATAAATTGCACTCACCGGCTTTGTTACGATCGAGTGTATTGCTCGTGGGTGAAGCTGGTGGCTGCTCATCGATGACGACTGCCTCGACGACCACGCTCTTCTCTCTCTTTAAAGAAACGCCATTCTTTACCAATTTCGACGTATCATCATTTGGCACCGTTGTATCCTTTTGTTTCGTCGAATCTTCTCCATTTTTTGGCTCTTCCAAGCTCTCTGAAATCCAATAATTATCTTCGTACAATTTCGTTATCTTCACCATTTAATCTTATTAAAACGAAACTATCGGGGCATTTTTTTTTTTTATATTTGGGTTCTCCGCACATGCACGAGCCATCGATGCTGCTCACGTAGTCTGCTTTTATTTAAAAACTGTAAATTTTCCGTCGAGTTATTTCGAGACGTTTGTGTACAACGAGGAAAAAACGTCGTTTGTATAGCTCCGTTACTTTTTTTCATTAACATCGTTATTTCCTCATTGGGCTTACCCGATTTAAGTCTCTGTGTGTTGTCTTCGGTCGGTGAACTCTTCTCGATATCATTTTCACTCGGGCTCCTTGTTATGTCGGTATTATTGATGTTCTCCTCGCTCTTCGCGATCGGTGAATCAATTTCTATAAAAAAATTCCTTTGAAAATCGTTTCGAGAGCTGCAAAAATGGAACTCCCATTGTCCGAATGCGCTTTCGCCTTTTTTGGTATCCGTTGGAAAAATTGGCACGAGTTCTAGAGCGTTCACTCCTCTTTGTCAAATGATTATTTTCGTCTCGATTAATGTACAGACTTTGAGAGATTTCGAAATTTTTAGAGAAACCCGTGTAAAACCCTCTCACTCAAGTTGTCAGGCAAAACGTTGTTTTTTCTTCGCATTTATCTTATAAATAAATGTCTAGATTGTTTGGCAAGATATTAAGAATCGTCACATGGATTCCCCCGCATTGTAAACTGCGATCAATCTTTTAATACGTCCGCGGAAAAAGAACACTCTGAAGAGAGAAAAAATGAAAGAAATTCTATTCCTCCACTTTCTCTGGGATCCTTTGACGCGATAGAAATTCATATTTTTCATTTGAAAAGAAGAAGCGAATGAAAAACAAGAAAAAACGTGAAATACCTTGCGCCTCCGACATGTTGAATCGATACCAGATGTTGCCTGAAATCACAATAACACAAAAAACTGTCGAACGTGTCTTACTGTGAGGGGCTTTCGAAGATAGTCGCAATACGCATATTCGCAACGGATTTATATATTTAGCTCTCAGAAATAGACTCAACCCGGTAGTCGTAAAAACATCGAAATATCTTTCTCGTTTCATGCACACGCGAACTAAAATCATTTCGAAAAAAAAAAAAACAACATTTATTTCGCTGGAACGTTTACATTTGTACGAACGACTCTCGACAATGATCGAGCAGAAAAATCTCATTCAAGACAACGAAGTATTTTTTTGGTGGAAAAAAAAAAGTATCGAGTGGTGCTGAATTTTTTTTTTCTTGTTTCTCGCCCACGCGTAGACTCGAAAAGTTTAAAGTGCAGAAACCTTCGTGCATTGGCACCCAGCAATGTTTGGCAACGTCTTCCGCGTGCTCTATTTACTTGGTAGGGATTTGGTTGAACGGATCAACACGAGGATGAGCCATTGGAATAAAATGCGATGCATCACACAGGTGCTATTACAGATGAGCAACAGGTTCCACCTCGCGCAGCAAGCTTTCCCACCGGCTCATAATTAAATGTTAGAAATATTGCAATTGCATTTTCTTTAATAGAGTTTCAAATAATGCGGAGGTTCATGGTTAACCAGTCAACTTTCCTTGTCTTTCATTTCTCTGCAACCTCGAGAATCCTCTGTGGATACTTAACGAGTGTATAAAATGTTGACTCTAATTACAGGTTTCTCGATTTTCTTGGTGGGCTCATCGTCGGATCAGACGGACGAAAACTATTATTTTCTTTTTTCTTTTCTTCCGCCGTCGTTTGAAAACGAGAGATTGCGGCTTCATCGGAAAAAACGGCAACTTGTGGATTTTTTACCAGGTAATTATTTGCTAATTATGAAGGAATATTAGTTGACATGAAAATGACGGACATTTTTGCTCAATTCATTTTCCATCAGGAGTGTGGGACATGGGAAATTTGACGACTGACGTGGATGACGCTCCGAAGAGACACGGTTGGAGGTGCGGGAGACGGAACGAAGGGTACTGGCTCGGTGGTCACTGCACGCGGGACTACGGCAAACGATAGCGAAAGAGCGAGGCGAAGAAACGAGCGAAGCGCGAAGAACCGACGAAGGGGCCACGAGGCCGTCTTCTATAAATAATATCATACATTATACTTCAGTATAGGTAGTAGATAGAGGGATATATAGGTGTTAGCAACGGAAAATGAGAAGGAGTCGGGTAAAGCAAGGCAGAAATCTATCCGACAAGTGACGCCCGGCCTTCGATTTGGTGCTTTACCCAAAAATATTCAACGACCTTCTTGACGTGTTCTTTGCGACGAAGAAGCTTTGGCTCCATTTCTTTTTCGCAAATTTCTCATTCTTAACGGGATCGTTGATTTTCTGAATGAGACGTAAGAGGAATTGACGCGCGAGCGAAAAGCAGTGACTGGAAAAAAAAAGATTTTTGTTTTGGCGCCGAGCCGAATGCTCGAAATGTCGGGAAAAGTTGTCGGAGAAAAGGTGCCCGTGCGGCTATCGATAGACACACGCAGATGTTCCCAGCTCCCCACGTGCTCCACCATCCAACAAACTCTCAACTTTGAATCTCCTCTTCCCCGCACTTTTCTTTACTCCACCGTGTGCATTTTCCAACTATTCCGGTTACTTGCAAAATTATTATTCAATGTAATCTCCTCCTCTCGGTCC
Organism: Campopleginae sp. 14b; assembly: GCA_030522525.1. NCBI lineage: Eukaryota > Metazoa > Arthropoda > Insecta > Hymenoptera > Ichneumonidae > Campopleginae sp. 14b. The sequence goes on along the minus strand of JAPYYS010000070.1, from coordinate 49,670 downwards.
GACGATGGCAATTTCTACAACCTGCGTTTCATTTCGCCTATGGCAGATATTTTTAATATACCGCATGTCCGGAGCGATGGGGAAGCTCTAGAGAAACGAGGTCGACATTTATCGAGCGAAAGCACTCATTCTCAGAGTTTATAGATCCTCTCGTAAGCGCGATCACAGTAGCTCTTGACCACAAGGCACGGACGAATTTACCGAAAGAGAAACGAAACATCGATTTTGCAACGTTGCCACAAAGCGTTAGGCTCTGAGGATTTTTTCTAATTCTCATGGATTCTGAGTGCGAATTCAGCTAATTGAATAAGAAAAAAACGTGCCAAACGGTTGGATCGTTTATACAAACACCTCTTTCTATTTACGGCCTTGAATATAAGACGATGAAATTTTTAGACCGAACAAGTAGCAATTAGAAAGCGCATCGAGCCGTCTAGCGCATCAAGGATGCTCCCACGAGGTCGCTCATCGTCCCGTGAACAAACTCAAACAGCGCAACCAACGAAACAAGAAACTCTATGAAACTTATTATTTTTTATTGAGCCAACCTTCTCGAATAATTGATTGACAAACGAGGCTGAGCGCGCAACGAACATATCTTTTTAACGATCGACTATTAAACTCTCTCTGCTCGTTTGCTTGATCGGCTCTACTTATATTCGAACGATTCATTTCAACGATTTCACCGCGCTTCGGAAACGTTACTTTTCCATTGAATCCTCTTCAAACCATTCCGAACTTTTAGATGAAATAATTTCATTTCCATTTTTATGATTGCAGGCCGATCGGGCTCAGTGATGTTCAGACGAACGAGCGCCACGATGCGAATTATTTGATCGCCCCGGGGGCACAGAGGCATAAGAGCAGCGGCAACCTGATCACACGTACACACAACTCAACATCCCTGTCGGTTCGAACAAGCAATAATCTCGTAACAGCGATTTTACACAGTCGTTTGTATTGGGAATAGTAAAAACACGGAAATCGTAGTTTATGTACCGAATGGTAGAGTGCTTGAAGGAAAAACGAGTTTCACAAAAATTCTTTTACTCCAGTAGTCGATACAAGAGGTTAAAAGTGCATCACCATCTCAAAAGCACCGTAAACGAATCACGAATTCACAAAAGAACGAGGTTTTTGAAAGAAAAATTAAATGTCAACGTTTTTTTTTTCGACAGGGCGGAAAAAATAAAGAAAATTTGATGAATCATGGGAAAGATAGAGCAGATGTGGAAAAGCATCGGGAAGAGAGAAGCTGCATGAGAGTTGCACCTCGCCTTTTACGGCGTGCTCCATCGGAACCCGGCTCACTAGTCGCGCGCGCCGGGCTTGTCACGACGAAATAATCACGCAAGGAAGGCCGATGTACGTCTGACAATTCGGCGGGATACCATTTGATGTGCTCGTTAATGAAGCTTCGCGAGGTGGCTTATTCTGGAAGGAGATTCGTCGACGAAGCACATCGGTGAGACGCGATTAAGACGAGATTAAAATCTCGAGCGGAGAAAACGCGAGAGAGAGAAAGAAAAAAAGAGACAAAGAGACGGGATTGCTCGAGAAGGGATTTTTGCAAATAAAAAAAATGATTTACCTTGGAGGGTTGTCAGACAGGCAAAAAAAGAGGCAGACGATGGTAGTTCCGGGGGCCGTTGTAGTTTGGCGACTGCGCGGCCGGCGGCTCCGCCGAATCTTTCTTGCCCCCACGAAACCTTTTTCTTTTCTCTTTTTTCTTTTTAGTTTTATTCGGCTGGTGGATTGGATGATGTTCCTCTGGCTGGCTTTGCCGCTGGTGGCGATACCACTGGTGCTGTTCACTTCGTCGCTGAAGTATGGCATCACGCGTACAGATTTAGAACACACTCGAAATAGAACGGGTTATTGCTGTTACCTCAAGACCCGCATTATACCCCATCTATTTAACGCGGGTACCAAGTTTTCCCAACACCAAGAACGCTCCTTCCCGCCATTTTCTTTCCCCCTCTAAATTTCCAGCCTTTTTCTTAAGGGATGATATTGCATCCACGAAAAATTGACTCCAGAAAAAAACTTACCTCTCGCGTTGCTTGCCGGCGCGACGAAGGAGGCCCGAACGAGAGATGATCAACGTCGACACGAACAAACCAAACTGATTCCATCTCCTGGCGTTTACCGAACATATTTTGCCAGATCCAGTTCCGCCTTGAATATCTGGTGCACGAGAAAGACGCCGGACGTCACTTCCGTTTACGGACCCATGGAGATCCGCGCGGTCAAAAGCCGTTCCGTAGATGCATTTTTAATATAGCGAACACCTTCCGAACCCAATGAGAGAATTGGGTCGTATTGTTCGTCTTGCCATTCATTTTTTTTACTGCAATCTTGATAGTCACACCTGAATCTCTTTTTAAAAAGATCTCACGGAAAATCTTCATTACGAAAATCACGATTTTTACTTCTGGTCTCTGTTTTTTTTTCTTCTTTCGTTCCAGACTCGATGGAAAATCTATAAAGGACTCTACAAGATCATCTGATCGGCAGGACGGAATTTCTGGAGTCCCCGATCCACGGGAACTCCACACTCCATCAATGAACGAGCGGGAACGTTTCATCAGTTGACGCGAGGCAGAAAAATAGTTGCAGATCGATAGTCGGTAATGTGACCGTCGAATACTTTGATAGAGACTTGTAAATTCGCGGGGGTGTTGTAATAATGTAATAATAATGATTGTATCGGTTAAATCGAACGCACGTTCGGCTGGGAATCGTGAGGTCATGCAAGAGAAGTTGGTGGTTCTGTTGGTTGTTGTTCTGCTCCCACCATAGAGGCTTGAAATGTTTTTTGTTTCTCTCGGTTGATATTTGTTCCTCTCTCTCTCTCGGTCTCTTGATTCTCATCACACAACTCGTTGCCCCCTACCACGAGCCACCACCATCCTTGCGGAGGCCACTTTCGACTGGAAACCTGTTAACCTACTTGGGTCCCCAGTCTTTGAGCTACTTTTGTCCCGTCTACCTGATTGACGATACTCACATTCACGCTCTTGTCGCAGGTGACAACGGACGTCGTGGCTGCGTGAACGTATATACATCAGAGAGCAAAGCGCAGAGAAGATTATTTAACCCACGCGTGACTGAACGATGAGCAAGGAGTAAAACGAGTAGAGGAGCAGCCAAAGGAATGACGTGGCAGTGAAGAGTTCGGGCGAATGTTTGCTAAAAATCTTAAATTGCGAGGACAGCAGTGGAAGACAAGAACGAAAACGAAATCGAGTGTCATCGCGCGATGATTGCGAGCACCGGCAGTCTTTCGTAGACGGAAAAGTAAAAGCCTCTGTTTTTTGTTCTTTCAATCGTGTGCCTCTATGCCCGCGTATCTCGTTCGAGTGTCTACGCCAAGGGGGGAAAACCCGACCCGGAGATCCGGGATTCCAGTCGCGGATCCTCATTGCGAAATATCTATTGATCGGAATACCAAGTCGCGACTAGTTTGCGAATAATCAATGAAGCAAAATAATCGCTGAATCAGGAGCATTCCGCACATTTCTTGTTTCGTAAATATTTTTATCATCGCTCGTTTCGTCATTCATTATCTTCGCGGGCTTTTAAATATCTGAATGGAATTTCTTTCACTTTTTTTTCACTACGTGACTTCTCGAAGAAATTTGTTAGCCCTGATGTGAAAATCGAGGATTCCTCTTGTCATACGTGTGTGTGGGTTTCTCTCTGTGAATGTGCGTACATACACGATCGTTCATTCGAGAGTTATTCAGTTGATGTTTTCGACACCGCGTCGCGTGTGCGTGACCACGTTTCGGAAACCGAGAGATAGAGAGAGCGTGTGTGTTGTTTGTATTCTCGTGCTATACGTGACTTGTTTTCATTACAGTAATGAGCCACCAGCCTCATTCTCTCTCTTTTTCCCTCTCTTCTTCTTTCCCCTCTGATTTTTTTGCCTCTGCTCGAATGACGTACGACACACGATGCAAGGAGTGAGTGAAGCGGTGCAAGAATATTTCGCGGGCTAACGAACCCAAACTTCATAGAGCGAACCATCGTCTTTGCGAATTTTAAAATTCAATCGTGCGAGTGATCGATTTTTCCCCTTTTTTACTCACGATCCTTCCGCACCCATTGAATTCTCTGTTTTCCATATTCCAACGATTGTGTTTTTTGTTACTCTAGAGAGGAAGATGAGGGGATGGTTCGATGCCTTTCGGAACGACGGCGGTCCGACGCTCTACAGTTACAGCAACAGAACACCGGTCACCGGTGACGTTAATCTCATAACAATATTCGTCATCTTCTGCACAATATTCACCGCGTTCCTCATTATATTCCCGGGAATTCGCAAAGAGGCAAGTGCTCCAATTTTCTCCAGACTCGTGTTTTTTTCGATTATTATTATTTTACGATATTTTGTTGATCTTTTTAGAAGTTGACGACTTTCTGGACCGTCACGTTGAGCCTATTCGTTGGTACGACCATTCAAGGTAATGGTTTCCTTCGTAATTTTAAAATTGCCCAGAATTTCAACAAACCAGTGGAATTTATTGATTTTAATGTGTTTCTAGTTGCTCAGTATGGGTCTACTTGGCATACGACATCCTCGACAATCGTCAGTCCTTACAGTGCCTTTTCCAAGCAGAGAATGTCTGCGGAAATCGGTGGTTACATTGGCCTTATGCATATCAACATAACGTATAGAGGTATGGACATCTTTCTCGAAAATTTGAAGCTCCTCCAGTGTCCGGAATGAATTTTCAGGCATAAAGTAACGAAATTCGATTTCACTATTGAATTGATTGATTTTCAGTCTATCCCGAGGGGGATGGACCTACCGACGTCGAATACAACGAGCGATTCTGGTGGCGAAGTTCCGACGAGATGATGCATTCGTTCAAGGATGCTCTGCATCGAGGAGCGCCATTCCCGATAGTTTCGCTGGCCGAATATTTCAGTCTCCATCAAGAAGGTTTTTCTTGGGGCAGTAAATACAGGGAGGCAGGGCATTACGCTTCGATAATGTTGTGGTAAGTTGCTTAACTCGTAGAGAAATAAATAATGAGAAAAAGAAATGAGAGGCCGAGGAAGGACGAGTAATTCGTGAGATTCTTCGAAACGGACTTGGAGCGATGACTGTAAGCGTGTGTCCATTAAACGCGACAGTTATGCGACACGTTGCTCGAGGTATCTCTTGTCCTCTCGCTCTCTCCCCTTCTTTCTTCTCCGTGTTTCTATTTATTTGCCTGAATCTCGGACGCGTTAATTATTCGTTTTTCTAATTATTCCACTCAAGGACTTCGTTCGCTGGCTGGATGATGATGAATCTATTGCTCATGGTTGTCCCGAGATACGGAGCTTACAGCATGATGGTCACCGGACTATGGATGCTGTTGACTGACCTGACATACTGGGCGTTGTTGCCATGCGAACCTCTCGTCGCTCACGTCGACGGCTCCATTTTAATTTTCAACTTCGGATGGAATTACTGGCTCGTACTAGTCGCCGGTAAGTTTCTGCTGTTGCTTTTGGCCCGTGCACTCTATTTCTCGACAAGAGAATGTAATCTCGAATAACCGTTTACTTACTGACCGGAACAAGAAAAAAATGGATAGAATTAAATACCTATCGAGGCAAATCCTGTTCGTACGGTCACGAGGGTGTTTCGATGACTCACTCGTTAACAAACCAACAGTCTACCTCGAATCGCTCTCGCGGTTGCCTCATTATTCGTGCCTGATTAATTCATAATCTCAATTTTCTCACCATTTCTCTCTCTCTCTCTCTCTCTTTCTCCAACAATGTATTTGCTCACTTCACTTTCAAGTCCACCGCCATTCCGGGACCATAAAAATGTGACATCACCAGGAAAAAGGAGAGAAAAGAAAGGTCACTGGATCTCCCCGCCCACGTAAACTTTCACTATTTAAACTATTCGAAGCGTTTGATTCTTCTACCAACGTGCCCTTCTTTCTGGTGCCTCATTTATCTCGAGCCTCCCAACAACCAGTACCCCCAATGTGCTCATCACTCCTCCTATTTTTGACTCTCTTTTCAGGTATCAGCTGTTTCTTCAGCGGACTCGTTATCACGGCCATAGATCTGATATTTCCTCATCAATTTTCTACTATACTGGAGGTCGATTACGACACTCCTTACGATAGACACGTCATCATCGAAGAGAGCTTCGACACGAGGAACGTCAAGAGAAGATTACACAAAACCGATGAGGCTTTCAGCGAAAGGATTATCAGGTCAGACTCGTTTTTGTATGCGCTACCGAGCGGCCTGTTGGAAACATTTCTTTCCGTCATTTACAACCCGTTAAATTTTATTTCTTCAGTCAAATATCAACGTCGCTGAGCAATGGAAAAGAAGAAGACTCGATGCATCCTGTGTTGGCGCAACATTCACCCCATCAACAGAGCCAACAAGGCGTTTTGAATCGTGGTTACGTGTCTCACGACTCATCGGAATATCAACACGACACCAATCGAGCAGAGACGAGTAAAAATAACTGGTCGTATCCGTTTCCGCAGGTTCCGCATAGAGTAATAAATTAACGATTATTCGCTTTAAACAATAGGTATTATTTATCTCGTTTATTTGACATTGCACGTAATTAAACAACAACGAATGTTTTTTGAACATTAAAAAGTGAGAGTGAGTCTGTGTGATTGTAAAAAATGTGGAAAACTGTTAATATAGTTTATTCCGAAATAAATTAAATGAAATACCGTCATTTTTCAGAGTTCAACAAGTCGATTGTGCGAAGCGGAGATTAGAGAATATAAGTTTTCGAAAGATTTATTTAACGTCGAGCCATACTCGCTCGATGGTGAAAAAGCAAACTCGAAGGATTTTATTAGCGTGCGGTTTTACAACGTCCGCAATCATCGCCTCACCTTGCATTTTTTTATCCTCGCAAACTGTTGAACGCGCAAACTTGTACGAACACACGGTGTGTTTATGTTAACGCGTCAAACTCCTCGCTCGTAGACCTCGCGCGAAGAGAAAGCAAGGGCGAATCCATGAGTACGTGTGCGAGCGTTTAAAAAGGAGAAAAAAAACAATAAAGAAAGAGGTAATTTGGTGAATATAAATCGTGATACACGAGATAATTGGCGTTTTCATCCCGCTCCATAAATCCGACTCGGCACAATCCAAGGTCACGCCTTTTGGAATTTCCATTCGCCTCCAATCTGGTCTCTTTCTTTTCAACTCGAAATTCTTCCAGCTCAACCGCTTTTTTTTTTCTTTTTCGTTCAAGGACACTACGTTGATTGCCTAGCGCGTATGAAAGGATTCGATCGATCGTATATTTCCTCCGATCGACCTGCCTTCGATACCAAGAAATCTGCAGGCTTGAGAATCGTAAGACTTTTGTTTTATTTCAGAATCGCATGAAATTTCATTTATTTTTCCGACCAAATCGCCTGCACAACCAATTCATGGATATTTCATTTTTTTCACCGTATATTTGCAATTAAATAATCTAAACTTTATTAAGATTCATACAGCGAGTAAACCTTTCTCACCACATACTATAAATTATAAAATCTTCTCCATCCATACCAATGCGCTCCAATCACACATACAGTATTTACAAGTTTTTTTCTTTTTTTTCATCAATTTTCTATCGATGTACAACACATCAAGGCTGATTTTTATCAACCAAAGTTTTCAAAGTGATGTATGAAGTAAGGCAACCTCCTTCCCTTGTTGACATCGTCGCAGGCTGACATTACACTCTTCGTCAACGGACGTGGGCCACAGCTGAAAACCCCTATTTTACTAACCTGAAGGAGAAAAATCAAAGACACAATGACGTCAGCAAAAAAGTCATGTGGGAGTTGTGGACTGTTCGAATTTTCTTTCGATACTTACGTAGCTGTGTTTCTTCTGAATGAATTTTAGTATCGACGTCATATCCGGACGCCCGAAATGATTAATTGCTTTGAGCCCAGTGAAAATGCTCTTTTTCGAGAGCCTCTGAAAATGATGCTCGCAAATGTACTGCGAAGAAAAAGAAGCGTTAGGTTTTGATTTTTTTGAGGAGATTGAAGGATTTTTAAAATTATTTTTCGATACTCACGAGCATCGTTGTTCGTAGATCGAATTTGTGGAAGAATTGCGTTATGAAAATGTGAATCTCAAGGACATCGGTCACGTCTTTCCGTTCAACGTCACGCAACACGTCGATAAACCACTCAAAGTGTTTATGGGATGGGCAAATCCAAAGAAAATAGACCTGCGAGAGCAGAAGATAAAAAAAAAAAGGTTAATATTTCAAAGTAGCGTTTTATGCTATTTTTAACTTTTTTTTTTTCAACGTGAGCTCGCGCGAGACCTTTTTGCAGGCAACGCCGGAATAACGATTGGTCGATGTTCCAAACACAAGGTCATTCAGCATCGACGCGTATGGAGTCACGCCAATTCCACCGCCCACCATCACAGCAACCTCGAATTTGTACCAATCTTGATTTCCTCCACCGAACGGCCCTTCTATCCTTATTTTCGGATGCTCGTCGTCCGGATTGTAATTGCAGGGATCGAAATAATTGCGGAGCTTCCAGGTCCATGGCCCTTGGGCTTTTATATGGCAGGACAGAAAGTTCTCATGAGGTGCTGAGGTCAGTGTGAACGAGTGGAACTCGTTCGACCTGAAAACTGTACACGCCAATCTGATCCATTGGCCAGAAAGATATTTCAGATTGGGTGGCCGATAGAACTTGATTTTTATCACGTCCGATGGCAAGAGCTCCGTCTCTATTATGTCGAGAGCCATGTACTTGGTCCGTAGACTCACGACCTACGAAAATTCAAAATTCCCATTTTTTACTCCGAATTACCATTTCCCAACCAAATCTCACAGTTTATCTTTTTTCTCCAATTATTTTCAGTAATACCTTGTCGAGGGCATAGACGATCGCTGGGCCGATGAAAAATATCCAAAATCTAGGAGCTCCGGTTAATCGTGCCAAACCATGAATCAACGAGAGTCCATATAAAAGTATATAAAGGCTGTGAGTCGACCAGAAGAATTTGTAGGCCTTTTGACGTATCGTCGGATGTGCAAACACGAAGATTATCGTCATTACGACGAAGAGCAATATTCCAGTGAGTCCTGAAACAGAAAAACCATTATCAATTATTCGAATCAATGGAAACGATGAATTCACGAGGTCAAATCAATGGATGACCCAATTCATTGATTCAGAGAAACATTCCGGGCTCACCTGTGATTGTTTGGAAAAGCCAGAAAGATATAGTGGGCCTTGCATCGCTAGGAAAGCTCAATTCACTCGTAAGACATCGAAGATGAGAAATGGGCTGGGTCGAGACGTGATAAAAGTTAACGATGTGACCAACCGTATGTAGAAGTGAGAAAAACAAAGCAGTGCAGGCTGCTATTTTATGAAATTGTATGTGCGAATCCAGAGGGATGTATTGCTGAATGGAAAATTCTTTTAGTTTCGTTAAAAGATTCCGAGACATTGTCAGGAGAAGTAAACTGTAGCAAAAGGAAAGTGCTGCGGCTGAGCCTCGAGTTATGGCAATTCCGACGCCCATTATATGTCGGAGATCTGTGTGTTCTGCCATGAAGGAATAATCTGCAAGAAAAATCCAATTTTCGTTAATTTTTTCAAGATTTTCTACATTTTTCCCTTTCGTTTCAACTTTAAATATTTTTTCTTCGTTGAATATAAATGAAAACTCACGTATAAATCTCTCGACGAAGAGCGCTATCGTAATGACATAAAAAATAAATAAGTAGAATATATTCTGGCGATTTTCTTCGAGGAAGGTTGACATTGCGTTCCACTGTTGTCGGACCCAGCTCTTAGTTTCGTCCTGGGGAATATTGTCGATGTGAAAACTCGTCATGCGAGCGACGTTCGTCGATGTGTCGAGGAAATTTTGCTTCGCTCCTTTGCAGTCGAGGCCTATGGCCACGAAGTCGCCTTTGTACTCGTTCATCATCAGTTTGAAATCGTTGTACGTCAAGTAGTCTTTTCTCTCGAGGCCAGCACCCTGAAAAATAGAGAAAAAACGAAAAAAATTTTTTAGCGAAACTTTCAGACTCTAAATTATCGAAATTTCGTGCAGTTCTTTAGGTCAACGTCGTTTTTTTGTTTGTTTTCAGTTCCGTAATGTTTCTCACCTGGAACATCCCGTCGATCAACTCAGTAACGTGATCATCCGAGAGACTAGTCGTTCGAGCGATTTCAACGAGAGACCTCAGCATCTCGGAAAGTTCTTCCTTATCAATAACGCCGTTGCAATCGTTATCGCACATGTCGAAAATGATACGAAGCTTGTCCTCGGTTTTGCCCCGAGAGAACAGGAGAACGGTATCGAGAAATTCTTGGAAGGAAATTCTGCCATCTCCGTCTTTGTCAACGATGTGAAACATTTTTTTCACGAAGACAGCATCGGCTCGCATGCCTAATGCGCTTGCGAATTCACCTTTGGAGAGAGAAGTTCTCATGACCGTGACAACTTCGCCGGTGTCACTGTCCTCCGAGCGCCTTCGTCGTTCTCCAGGTCGTAAACCGAACGTGAGGGAATAAGCTTCCCTGAAGAACTGAAAGAATTCGTCAGGTTTATTTGCGAGAAGCTCATTTTTAGAATTTTGCCTTTTTTTTTTCTTTTTTTACCTGTTCGAGTTTCTTCTGCCTCCGCTCTTTGGTCTCAGCTTTGGCCAACATTATGTCACGATTTGTTTGCACCAGCGTGAAACGTTTTTTGTGAGACGTGAGAAATGATCCCAATTTCGCAATAAACTTTCTACGCGAGCTGAGGGAATCCAGCTCAAGGACGAGGTCGTAATCTCGTGGAATTCGCAACAATACCAAAGCCTTACTCTGGCCAGTTTCGTTTTCCTGGAACAATAGTAAAATTCCCATTAGCGAGCGCTCAACTGGAGCTTTCCTCCGCCTCGACCATTATTACTGAGCATTTTTAACACTGAAGCGAAAAAAAACGAAGAAATTCGCTACCTGAGACTCTTCCATAGCGACGACGTTCACATTATTAAAATCAAACGTCCTCAGTTTCTCTCCTTTCCTGTCGACGATGTGAAGCGCAGCTTCCGGACCGAATTTCACTTTTACCAGTCGTCGATGATTCGCGTGTAGCCATTCTCGCACGATCATCTTATCGACGCATATGCGAGTGTTGTTTCTGTTATGCATCGCTTCTTGAAGAATTTTCAAACGTCGGCGTCGACGGTTCTGCAGTTTTACCAGACCGTATGCGACACCCGCACAAATGATCGGTATGAAGCCGAGAAAGACACAAGCGTAGATGTAGGCCAACTCGCTCCCCTAGGAAAATCACTGACCGATCAGAACCCAAGAACACTTTGCACTTTTTGTTGATAAAATAAGAAAAATTGCGATTACAGGAGCAAGCGAAACTCTGGGACTTTTTTGACTTACCTCGAAATAATCGTAACGCTGAAGGGGCACACATTCGTCTAAGACAGACGAAGTTAATTGCATTGGCTGAGGACAAGGATCTCCATCGTTCCAGACGAAAACGTTTCTCTGAATTCCTTCCGGACTAATCGTCGTCGTGTTCGTGATGACGTCCCACAAGGTAACTCTTTTAATTTCCTCGATTTCTTCGGGGGTGAAAATTCTACAAATTGATAAACATTCAAAGTTCCATGATTTCTTGTTAGTGTAGAATTTTTAATGGTTACAGGTTTTGTTGTACGAACCCATTCTCTTCGTTCTCGAACCAAAATCGATCGGAATCACGCAGTCGAATGAATTGGTCCCTGATGACCGCGGTGAACAGTTCACCAGGTCCATCGCTGGACTCGAGCATGCCCCCGACGTAAACGTCGATGTTGTTGAGATCGTTGCCATGGATTTCGATCAAGGTCGTCAGTAGGTCAGGATTTTTTTCGAAAAACGAGGGATTTATGTCTTGCCAACTTTTCTTTCGAGCCAATTTGAAATGCGCCCTGGCTGTGTTATAGTCGGGAAGTCCATTGTCACGTCCTCGCATTATATTAAGGGCTCCAAGGTCACGACGCGAAAATTCCATCGGTCCAAACAAATTGTTTCGAATATCGTTGCTCAACAGATTATCTTCCTTCTCAGCTATTTGGGAACTCATTCCCATTATCAACTCTTCGATCGTACTGTTCTCCAACACTCCCTGTTGATTATTATTATTATTTATTATTTCACTAGAACGAAACGTAGATCTTGTGAACGTTTTACACGCGAATAGCATAATTATCCTTGGACCACCCGTCACGTTATATTTCAATGCAAATTTTTACTAGCAAACTCGAGCTAAATCTGCACAAAAGAGATAGTATGGGTCTTAAATTCTTCGCTTCGAGAAACGAGATCACTTGACACAGTTTCAAAGTACCAGTCACGCATCTAGTTTGTTTAACTACCTTGAACTCTTTTTTCTCCTCAATGAAAGGGTCGAAAAAGCGAAGTACACGTTTCTTCGCCATTTAAAACGCAGCCATGTGCTTTAAAATCGTCTTGCCAATTAAAACCAACGATCCCTCGTTTTCCAGAGAATTTCACTAGATTTTTATATCTCGGACGTCCATTGATTTAATGGCAAAGCAAAAGTTGTTGATTGAACTTAAAATTTTTTTGAAAACCCTGTCCGAAACTCGAAAATGAAAATACCATTGCTCGTTATTTGACGGGAAAAAGCTGGAAACTTAGAAACTTGGCACCGTGTGATTTTTAGTCAAAAGCCACCAATTTTTCCAACTTATATTTAGATTAGTTGTTTTCGCAATTTTCACAATTACCAGGATCTCGACTTTGGAATAAATTCGTTCTCAGACAAGAAGCGTGAGGAAAAAAAGGAATAACGATACGAAACAACAACAACAAAGATAATCTCTTCGCACTCACTCACATTCGAGTCCCACCAGGTGGTGCAGAGACGTATGGCCGGTTGACCTGTGCGAGTCTTTCGAAAGTTGCAACTCTCGTCACGGCGATAAATGCCAGGTGGTATGAGGGTATGACCAAAGCGAAAAGCAGCGCTCTGAAATACGTGACTTATACCCGGATGGAGATCGCACTTGTAACCGGTGTATTGTGGCATTTCTTCCTCCACAAGAACCGGAAGGTACTCGTACATCATAATATTCTGCGTCACAAAAAAAAACAAAAATCACAAAATTACAATTATACGAAAAATCAATAAAAAAATCCAGTCGATCTCAAAGCACAATTTGTTTCAATAGATTTTTCGATATCTTTATCGAATAAAAATCAGGAGATCATTTAAAAAATGATGAAAATTAAATTTTTATTGAATTCTCAATTTTGTTACGTTTCGATTACGTTACGATTCGTTGAATATTCGCTTTTCAGGAGCTCTCAGAAACAGCGAGAAGAATAATTAATACCTGAATAGTACCAACGACGATTCTCCGAGCTCGTTGGAAGACTTCCTCGTCGGACATGCCAGGGTTTTGGTTCTGAACTCGAGCAGCAATAACATTGTGCCATCGATAGAATAAAATACCGAAAGTGAGTAACGGTGGATGTTGATTGGTTCTGGGGTCGCCCAAAACTAAAAAAATGGTTAGTGAAAAAAGCGAGCTGTATAATTAGCACGGAGTTTTGTATTTGATTGCAGGGTCTACTTGATAATTGTGACAATTATGGAGGATGTAAGGGAGAAGGCGAGTGACACGAAGCGAGACAAAGTTCGTCTCGGATATGTACACGCGGTGTGTGAGCTGTTTGGCTGCACGTGCCTTTTATGATTTCGAAACTAAAAGTGATGAAGACACCCGATGAATAAATTGCGAAAGAAGCGTGACCCGATCTCCTCGGCGACTCGTACTCGCTCGAGGAACGCAACGAAAGAGCAAAAAGTGGAAGAGCGATGGAAGAAAAAAAAAAAAAGACAAGAGGAGGAGAATGAAGAAAGGAAACGAGAAGGATGTACTCACGATAGAGGCGTTCCGGGCTGAGCATACGCATTACACTTGGTACAGCGTTGTTGAAGAGCGGTGCTCGCATCGTATTCCTCACAGGAAATTGTCTTACCGGCTCTATGAGAAAACTACCATTTTTGAAGGATCTCATTGTATTTGCCCACGCCTCGCTGCTCGAATACACGAAACTACCGTCTATCCAGCTCGTCACTTTGTTTATCTGCAATCTCACGTATTCACAACTATTTCTCGCTAGTTCTTGTTTGCACAATTTATTTCACAATATAAAGTTACAAGTCTATTTATATTTGCTCATCATCGACCAAACGATTGATTCAAAAATATTTCTAGCATCAAAATCTCCGATTCATGCAGCAAAAACAAATAATTACTTTCCACGAACGTTTTACTCGAACTAAGAGTTTCCTTCGCCTAAATGTATCTTGAGATAATTAACGCAATTGCATAGTAACGAAATCAATCATTTAACAGATAATCACTAAGATTTCTAACTCTTGCGTTATCGTTGTGCTCGTTAAAACAAATAATTAACAAACTCTATAATTTTTTTTACGACATCGCGTCGTTCAGTGCTTTCGGATGTGAAATTTTATTGAAAAAAACTTTTCAAGCGGTTGCCGTCTTGCCTGAGACACTGGATTCGTTCTTTCCAATTGCCTCGATAAATTTCTCGAATATCTCACTAGAATTTAATACAAATTGTTATTTTATTCGAAGGGATTTCGTGCTGTGAATATTTTTGCTAGAATCGCGTTTCCGATTGTAAGAAAAAAAAAAGAATTTGCGAATCGTTACCTGTTCTCGTGGACTGTTGGGACTGTGCCCAGTTTTACGGTCGTAATCAGCGCGCAAGAAAGGAATGTATTTGTTGCCTTGGCAATCCTTGTCGAAAACTGGATCGCATTTTTCCACGTCGATGCGATGCAACTCGATGGGACAGCCGTTTTCACTCGCCATTATTATCTCCGAAGAGACAACTTGACCTGCAAAAGCGAGCGATTGATCGATTTCATTTTGTACGTTAATTGACGAGGTAAATGTTTTTCAGTCAAATTTTCCCTTTGCAGGTCCGGGAATAGGAGAGCAACGATTGGACGGATGAAAATACCGAAAAATGCGAAGAGAGCTGTGCGATTCTTCATCGAGGGAAGCCCATCGTCGCCCTGCATGAAAAGGTCACTCAGTTTCCTCGGCGAGGGTCTATTCTGTCCAGCCATCATGTAAACTCCATCGGAATATGCAGCAGGTATTTTTCGTATGAGGCGGCTGTCTGCGTGGCCAATCATTAAAAATGAATTTTCATCTCTTCTTCAACTTTTTTCATTTCAAATTGAAAGTTTGTTGAATAATTACCAACTGATCCCCAGTCCGGATGAGCAAGATTGTTGTACCATCCATCATATCGTTGCTTCTCGGTGTAACCGTGCAACGCATCTAAAAAGTATAAAAATAATATTTTCTTTAAATTATCAGCATCGTAATGAAAGTTGTGATGGAATCGACGATGCAGTTAAAATTTTTTATTGAAAATTCATCATTTTCAATAAACTTTCTTCGTCCAACGAACGTCGACTCGGCAGCCTAACGAGTCTCAATTATTCTACCGTTATTAGCAGTTGATGAACTCGCTTTTCCTTGTCCTCGCCGATTATAATAACGCAATGATTAGCGTGTGTATGTATAATAAACTCGTGGTACGCGGATCGCTGTACATCTCTCAATGTAATGCGAATTCCGATGACGGAACTCGGGGTTACACAACCGAGATATGTGTATACATTGCTGCACGTATTTAACAAAACCCCAAGATGATTTTAAATCGCGTATGAAATCCAACGAATCGCGGTGATAATCATCAAATGGTGTTTTTTCATTTTTATTTCCAGGAGAATTGAATTTGCTTAAATTTGTATGTTTAATTATTATTGCAGTGGTTAAAATCCAAGGATAATTACGAGGATGTAATTCGATGACGAAAGCGTGCGGGAGTTTATGAAGATTGCTTATCGGAGTATGAAGGAAACGAGGAAAAAAGGCTTCGGGGCGTTTCGGAGTAGGAAGTTGTCTCGATGGGACACAATAAACGTCGGCGATCAATCTTCTTGGTCGTCGATCCTGCAAAAGCCCTCGGGGCAACTCGAGCCATATCCGGACGTGCGTATAGAAACGTCATGAATGATATTTCGCGCGCAAAACGATTAAACGTCATGCGCGCCAAGCAAAAGGGGAAAAAATTCACTCGAGTCTCCATTTGTGGAAGAAACAATCCGGCATCGAATTACCACAGGTGAGGCCACTTAATAGTGATTTTGTAACTGTATACCACGTTCTAACTGTATAGTTCCTTGCACCTCGCGTTATTCGACTCTCGTCCGATCGATTCACGCCTCTGAAGAACGTGAGAACTTTTCCAAATGCTTTTTTTCGGGAAAATCGTTTCAATTGTTTTCGGATATCGTTGCAACGGCTCGAGCTAATTGGAGGAACTTTCATTGAGCAATTAAGCCCCGTGAAAGAAAAACCACCACGAAAAAAAAAACTTCCTGACTCGAATCGAAATAAACAGAAATTACACAATTTTATCGACGCTCCGTGATTCTCGAGATTGGTATTGGATATCGCACAATCGTACAAATTTCCTTTGCTTTCTACTTCCCATCTACTTGCCCATCGTTGTCCGTGACGAGCCTTACTCATTTTTTCACGCTCTTTTTCCATTATTAGGCAGCGATGTCCCTGAGCATAAGGAATTGTCACTCCGCGGAATTGACTTTGCTCGACGAACCTTATTCATCGAGACAAAAAGAACGAGATCGTTTCTCGGAACGATGATCATCAAGATTCGGAGAATAATGCTTATCCGTGAGTCATTGGAGAATCTTACGACTCAGGCTAATGAAGAAACTGTGATTGGGAAAGCCACGATGCCAAAAAACACGTGGCCGGAATCAAACAAACGAGAATTGCGTCATTCTCTGGAGGCTTCGTGATTATTTATAAGCAAGGAGGGGGAATCGTGCAATCGTATGAATTTCTTTACTCTCTGACCGCAGTCTGTGACGAGTTTTACAAATTCGTACAAATTCATCGGTTATTTCATGAATTGGCGTAAGAGAGATTTCGAGGTTGCTACACGTTGTCTTTCCCATTCAATTCACTTTAGTTTTCTTTTTCACTTCCAATTGGATTTTTTATTATTCTCTTGGTTCGTTAAGGATGAGCAAACAATGCAACATTTTCCAGTAGCAAAAGAGCGTCTTGTAGGAGAGACAAGAAAAGTAATTTCCTAACGCGAGTCATTGCGGCCACGATTATCACGTCCCAGATATTCCGAGTGGACGCGTCGTGTGCGAGACTCTAGTCACGAAGGAACTTTTCTCGTTCGGGCAGGTCACACATATCTTAACATGGGAATCCCAATGTGCGAACGCCTTTTACGCAAACGAGCTACAGAGAGACGAAGAAACTGAGAGAGCGAGTGAGTGAGTGATAGAAAAACGGTATTTTGCTGCCCAAATGAAACGCTCCCTCCTTTTTCTCAATATTCTCTGAGAATTCCGTCTTATTATTCTAAATTTCAATCGTGAATAATAAAAAGGATTACCGTTATACGCGTGAGCTACTTTCGGAGCTCTAAAACCCAAACGCACGATTTCTATTTATAAAATAAAATTCGTTGTGACTGCATTCCACGTCACATTGATAGGCCGAAGACAATTCCACGTCTGGGATGAGCAGCCGTTAACAATTCATCCAGAACAACGACAGCGATCGATCTAATAATTTATTCACGTCGTCGTATCAATTCTAAAATTTTCCTGTCAACGCCACGAATTTTCAGCCCCAGTTTTTTATTTAATTTACTAAAAAGTTTGCGCCCTAAATTATTATCGACAATTGCCATGGAGAATCCTACTCCAAAATGTATTTTGACACTCGGAGAGACTCGGCTCCTTTTGTACTATTTACTTTACAATGAAGACGATGTAACCCGCAAGAATGTGATCGCATAAAAAATAAAGATGGTGAGATCTGTAGCGAAAAGCGAGACTGGCTGAGTCCAGCTTTCACTGGTGGTAGCGGAAGGTGTAAGAGCCCCATAACGTATCTCCGGTTTCTTGTGGCACGTAACAGCCAGTGGTATTCGAAGAACGAGATAAAGAGCGAGACAGAGAAAGACACAGAGCGGGAGAGACAGAGAGAGAGTGTGGGAAAAGAGAGACCGTTAACCGAAGTAGATTATCACATCCGCGAGCAGACTGAACCGGATATGTAGCATTGATTAATTCTTACCACGTGACGTTAAAACGAAAGTACGGTAAAAAATTACAAGCCAGCAAAATTGGTCCACCTGTTTTTTTCCCGAGGTGAGATTTTTCGAAATTCCAAAAATATCATCCTCCAGCTAAATAATAATGTGGCGCAAGAGTGTACAAAGATTTTTCAAACGTTTGACGCGCGAAGGAACGCGTGGTACGTGCCGAATAGACTGTCAAGCATCGAACTCTCCACTGCGGCTTAAAGACACTTTGCAGAAAGAAAGTTTAAGCCACTGCACGACTTAACGATGTTTTTTTATCGCTCGGAATGAAAATAATTGATAGAAATGTTTAGGATTTGTTTGTTAATGAAAATCGTTTGTTTTTACTCACCAGAAATTTCCTCTGGGCTCAAGGACGATGTCAGCCGAAAAACGTTGAAGAAAACGATGACGAGAATGAGGGAGATGCATCGTGATTCCATAATAAGCGACATCGCACGATAATGGTCACTGATATCTTTTGGATAATCGGTTCGTTGTCACCTCTGTGATTTATTATGGAAAACCAAAGCGCGCATTTCACAGAGAGGGTTTTAAACGTCACTGGCAAATGATGATGAACAGTCGATGCACAAATTGAAGAAAAATATAGTTAAAGACTGTCTCCTGATCAGTGGACTAGACACGACTGTTCGACATGCTTGTTCGACCGGGCCTCGACAGCCCCGACAGTCCCTCTCTTACGGGGAACACACAGGTGAGAAGGAAAAGTTAAAGAGAGGGAATCGTGGATATCGGAGCCCCTCAACCGACAGGTTTGGAAGAAAGAGTAGTAGGAGAATGGAGATGAAAGAAAAAAACGTGACGAACAAAGAAGAAGAAGAAGCAGACGAACAAGTAAAAAAAAAAGGAGAAAGGTATGCGGAAATTCGTGTGGGAGGAATAACCGAAGGAAATATTTGATGGTCGGTATAGCGGATTTTGGGACCGTTGACCGACTCGAAAATAAACACACAAAAATACAAAACGCTCGTTTGAAAATAATTGAGACGACAAGGACCTCGAGAATTTGTCAAAGTGTCGATCCACGTTATCTGCTAAATGTTCTTGGCACGATTCTCCTTAAACGTTACACTTTGGAACAAGATTTTTTAAAATACAATCGAGAGGAGATAAATCAAAGAAAAAAAGGACATCCGGTTGTCAGGCTATAATCGCTGGAGTCTCGTGACTCTCGTGCTCGCAAAGAACGACTCTTTCTGCAGCTGGTTCTGCTGCTGCTGCTGCTGGAGGTAGTCGATGCTTGTGCATACGCGAGCCAGACTCAGTTTCTTTCGTACGTGTACATACGACTCCAAACATGTATATAGTATCCGCTGACTCGGAGGGGAGTCTCCGTTACGCGCTTAAGCTCCGAGTGTCCCAAGCACGAGAGAGAAAGACATACGCGACGAAGCCTCTCAACGCGCGCACCGAGTCCATGTCGGCTCAGCGGTGAAAGTCGCCGGCCTATTTGTTTCGTAGCCGAGCGAGCTCCGAGCCTCCCTGCCTCCCGGTACCCGCACGAGAATCACACACCGGATAACTGCCAGGCAGAAAGACTCTCGACGACCACCGAGAGACGCACTCCCTCCTCTGACGGACTTTTTTATGCACTTTTTTTTTTTATTTGCCTTAATTCATCGGAGAGAAAAATAGTCAAATGCGCACGAATTCTTCGCCCAATTCTCGGACGTTCAGCTTGGGCTAACGCCTTGAGATCCTCGTATAAGAAAATGCAGGAAAACGAGAAATCTCTCTAATCGCTGCCACGGGCCACGAGGATTGGCAACGATTAGAACTTCATCATTCAGAAAATTTTCATAACCACGCGAAACAGAAAAGAGAACTCGACAAAATTCTCTCGATCGAATTTTTTTGTTTGGCTGCTGGATCGACACACTGGGTCAATTTGACCCGGTGTGTATTTGATCCACCTGTCACTGACAGTCCTCCGGTCGATCCCCACAGGAAAAAAACATCAGGACCACAAACTAAACATTCTTCACGTAATCCAGACAACTCGCCTTATTAAAAAAAAATCGTTCATTTTTAATGACAGAGCGTTTTACGGTCCTCGAAAATATTTGTAAGCATAAATAATCCCGTGAAATTGGTCCAGGGTCAACATGACCCAGTGTTTCAACAAAGGGTCCAGACTTTTATGAAAAAAAATTCTTATGCTAAAGACAAGCTTGGAATCCATTTCGATTGCATGGCCAGGGTCGACGGTCGACGAATTAGATTCTCGAGCACTACGATTAATTGAGGGGATGAAAACGGAAATTTTGCTCATTCTGCCTTCGCCCGCGGTTTTTGAAAGGGCGTTAATCGTTTTGGAAAATATGAACGATTATTTTGACGGTTTGCTGAAGTTTATGCAGCGAGAAAATTAATTAATTGAACCCACGGGAGTTTTTTAAAGAAACTAAACTTTTGGTCCATCGATGAAATTTATTTGTTGCGATCAGTTAATTTCTATTAAGATTCGATTATCCCATTGACGTGAATGGTTAATTAACAAATTCATCTCGTTGGCCACACTCCGGTGGCGATACAGATTTGGTTTCTGTGTACGTCGACTGTTTCCTACATGTACACGCACGCCGTTGAACTATTTACGAAACTTTACCTTTTCGCAAGGTCCGACGTGGATTTGACCAAGTTTTTTTTTTCATCTTTCACTCTTTCACTCTCGGTCTACCCTCCCCGAGGCCTCTCGGAACTTTCGCGCTATTCGACTGCGTGAATTCCGAGCAAAAGAAATATATCTCGAGAACGAGTACAAGAAAATGCGGCAAGGTCGACCGGGACCGACCACGGACGAGACTACCGTCAAGGGCTGGCCCCGCCTTGCTCTGTCCTAGAGTCATCTCATTAAATCACTCCAAATGGTCGCTCATAAAAAAATATTCCTCATAAATCCTCATCCTCGACAATTGGAGTAAAAAATATCGCGAAAATTGCGACATTTGATGAAAAGTCGCTCGACGAGGTAGTTGGCATCTTCGGTGAATGGCCGATAAGCACAGATTCAGCAAATTTCAACACTGAAGACTACGCAGGGGAGGGGGGGGGGGGCTCGTCAGATCACAACAAAACATTTCCAACAAATTTTAACGATAATGAAAAAAAACATTTTCTGGCAATTAAATTCGTTCCATGAACACGGTCAAAAATAAAATACACCGAAAAATAATAATTCCTCGATGACTTATGAACGTACGAATGCGTCTGGGTCCTGGAGACCCATAAAAACAATTTTTTACACGTCGCCGTCATTTTCATGTGTTGAATTGTCAAAAAATTCGTCCGGGATTTTGCCCATTAATTGGCTAAATGTCTGACCATTTAATTGGATGAATGGGGGTAAAAAAATTGACTGTGTTTCAGGACTTGGAATTTGGAGAAAAATGTGCAGCAAAGGATCGAAGAAACGAAGCAAAAACGAGATAATAGTTTGTGGAACAAAGAGGCCGGAATGAAGCGAAGACAAGGAGAATAATGGCGAACCATTTCTTTTGTTGGGATGTTGATTCAAGGTGGTGGGTTATGATCGTCCTGACATCATCCCGTCGTATCTCATCGCGCGTCTACTTTGCACAGACTGGGTTTGCGCGGCCAGCCAGAGGCGATAAAACGAGATCAAGGTAGCTTCACGAACGAGACTATTTCGTTACTTTTCTTGGGACTCTCTCGTGCGCACGGGGCTATCCAAGGTCTCATCTCCTTAGCGCAAAGCGCGAGTAAAAAGTGACGCCCCTCTTGTGTCTCTGCTCTGTTGCTGCTACATCTGAATAAATCACACACGGATGTTGCGATGGGCATAATCTTTGTTATTTTTTTTTCTCTTTTTTTCTTCTCTCATTCTTGCCTCTTGCCTGATTCTCTCTCTCTCTCTCGGCCTCTCTAATAGTTGAATTATTCCAATTACCCAGACAACTTTGAGCACCGCGCACATCTTTTGCAGCTAAGAAATCCACGCGACCTTGGAACAAACGTACTTAATAAAACTACGTCCATAATATTTACGCAAGGGCCTCATCTTCGTCGAGGAATTTTCATGCGATCAGCATCCGACCTATCGAGATAGAATCTCCTCATTTTTCTTTTTTTTATTCCATTGTGTTTTAGTATCCGGTTTTTTTTTTTTGTGGTATTAATCAGTTCTATTCTGATTTTTCTAGGATTGTCTGACGGACGATTAACGAGGAAGAATCGCGAGCGATACTCATCCGTGAACATCGGAATGAAAAATTGAGAAAAAAATCAAGTTCGTATCTCTGAAATTCGACGCAATTGCTCGACGCGAAAATCCGGTTCTACAATTCCTGAAATTCCTCTTGCCTCACGAGCATTCACTCTGACTAACCGGAACAGGATCGTCACGATTCATCGGTCATGGACCAGCGTCTTTATTGTCTCTTTTCACGTTTTTATTTCCCCATTATCCTCCAGAGGAGCTGACGCCTGAGACGCACGGGGTTGATGACGTTTTCGTGGGACCAACGCTTTGGCGACTGCACGAAAAACGGACCAGGCGACCTGGAGGAGACTCCGAAAAAACAGAAGACGAATCGTTGGAGCTGAAAAACACGAAATCTCGAGACGCGCGTGGCTCCGTTTAACTCGGCAACGATTAATCAAACATTTCTCCGAATCGTTCGTCCCGGTTCTTTTTTCGCTCCAAAAAGAATTGATGTTTTTTTCAAGGTAATTAAGATTTTATCCTCAAAACGCTTCTTCGATCAATTCGAGAGAAATTACGTTCTTTTTTCTACTCAATGGGACGTGAATTTCTAAAAAATTACTAAGATCCTGAGCGACAAAGAATAGCAGTGAAAAATGTGTCACACGACATCGTCTAGCGGCTGTAATTATGGGAAAAAAAGTGTCAATGCCTCGAAACGGGTGCACAATGAGAATTCACGTTTTTTTCCTACCTCGTAAAATCAAGGCTTCACTTATGGACTCGTTTTCAAATAAGATAAGAAGCCACGTTTACGATCACCAAAGAAAAAGGTAAAAAAAAACGGTAAAAATTGTGCGCGACGAGGCTCGAGAGAATGGGAAGGATATGCAGGAAAGACAGGCGCGCTATTAATTCTTCCCTCGTTGACCGTGACTTTGGCGGATTCTTGTTTCTTTTCGACTAAATAAAATGTTGAGGTATACTCGGAATTCCGAGATTGCACCTGGTGGATATAATTGATACAAAGAATCCTTGATATTTGTGTTGAGAATTTCTGTGTCGAAATAAACATCGAGATTACAAACCTTTTCATTATTTATTCTCCATATATAGAATTTTAATATATTATTCATAAACAAAATTCGCCATTCCAGATTATCGAAAGTGGGGAGTTACTCATTTGGCTCCAGGATAATAATAGGCGACAGCAGCTGCTGGAAGTTGCCAGTTTGCTGCATGGAGTTCGATCAACTGAAGAAGCGTCTTACGAACTGCAGGCATCGAGGTGTCCTCCGCGAGGAAAGCATCTCGCACACTGCCCAGAAGCTGTTGCAATTGGATGGGCAACTCGGTGTCCAAATCCTTGCCAATGCAGGTCAGTATAAAAAATAAACAATCCGTTTCTGGCAACAAATTGACGAACGGTGGCTGGAGACAATCGTGACAACATTTCCAGAGCAGAGTCAGAAGCACTCGACCAGGAGGCACGCCTTCTTGCTGGGTTTTCAATTGCAGTTGACGACGTTTGAGCTTTTTCAAAAGAAACGACAGAAATTATTTCACAAAATTGTGAATTCTGAATTTTTCTGGTTGTCTCGTTTTTTTATTGACTCACCTGGCAATACATTTCATTGAGGAATGTGATAAAAGCTGCGAAACGGTGACACGCAGTTACATCGTGGAGAGACCTGCTGTGATCCTGGTACCACTCCTGACACGTGTTGAGCAAAGACTCCAGAAATGTTTCCTTAACTTCTTTCTGAATGAAAAATGTGGAGGATTGAAAAACGGGCTCTTTGCATGTCGCGATAAAAAAAAGGAAAAGCTTGAAAATCAAGTTTTTTTTTCTTCACCTCTATTATCGTGATGCAAATCTTTGCAGCCGACTCGGCATAACGACGGTTTTCGATTATCCTTTCCAGGATGTGTCTTACCAGTTCCATTAAAGTCCGAGCATTCAAAAGATTCGGATCTTTTGATGGTAAATTATAAAGAAATAAAAATTAGCATTGTACTCCCAATAAATGTGTCGTCGTTATTCTCGTTCTGTATTTTAATTCTTATCTTACCATCTATCGCTTTAATTAGAGTGTCCTGAACCACCGCGGGGAATCTACCGAGTTCCGCAGCTTCGGATATGTTTTTCGCCTTCGCAGCCAGCACATCGTTCGACGTCAGACTCTTCGATCGCTTCAAACCGTACGACGATACAAACGACAACGACTTTGTCAGCTTTCCTGGCTTCGGTGAGTTCGGATTCAACCTTGATACGTCATTCTGGTCCACACTGAAATGTACGCGTCCGGAACCCTTAAAGAAAATTCCACGGTTTGTTACGGTTTTCAAGCAAAATTTCCATTTTAACGGATCGAAAAAATTCTGCAATATAATTCTGCAAGCTTAGGAAATGTGTCCAAGTAAATAATTAATAACGATCTCATTGCTGAGGAATGAGGTTTTTACAGACTTTGAAAAAAATATATATATTTTCCACGCAGTTTTACGATTAAATGCACAACTTTTTGATTCTTCCATATTTTTTGGAAACTTTTCACTGCAAATTTTCCTGAGACATAGAGCTTGGAGGAAAAAAATCGCCAGGACAGTGAGGGAAAGAAAAGTGTAGGAAATAATTAAAATTATTTTTTTTTCTCCGAACAATATTATTTTTTTAAGGATTGAAAATCATTACTCACGTGCAGGATATTGCCACTGGAAGCTGAAGTATTTAATGCGTGTGGTTGTCGAATGCCAGAATCCCTGATAGAATGATGAGAAATTGAGTGTTGCATAGAATGCTGAAGCTGCTGTTGTTGGGCGTACAAGTACCGATGAATATTTCTGCTTGATTTGCTGTGTTCAAGGTAAAACGATCGATCGGTGGAGTTCATGTGAGACCTGGTGGATCGAGACACAAAAAAATGTATTCTTGTCTTGCAATAATGCGAACGATGGACCACAAAATCGATACAGATAATTGGACGTAATAACGAACGAAGAAAAAAATGAAAATCGTACTTTGAGGAGTGGAGATCGTTGTGTTTCATCATAAATTCTTTTGCGTGAACGTTCAACTGTAGATTAGCCGTGATTCCGTCGGATCTACCACCTGCAATTATTTTTCAAGTTCAATAATAAAATATTTCGATTGTTTACAAAATAATTTCGAGCTGAATGGAAAAATTCAATTTTCAATCAATCAAAAATATAATTAATACAATTTTTCCATGCAATTGACAATTATTTTCGAAATCACATTTCAAAAATTGTATTTTTATCCACAAACATCGTCTTTTTTTAATTTCAGATACAAAAATAATTATAAATTTTGTTTCAGCTCTCAAACGAATAGAAAAATCGGAAGAAGATAAAAAATGACTTTTGTGACCTGGTGGTCGATATATTTGGAGGGTTGGTTTCGTTTTTGTAGCTGCTACGTTATCGCTTCGTTTCTGCAAGACTGCATCCCTCATCTACGAGAAAAAAATACAGAATAACGATCGTTTGAAAATGAAGAGGAACTAAATCAAGGGATTTAAAAAAATGAAAACTGTGTCGAAGAAGAAACTTTGACGACGATGGTTTGCATGGTTCTCCAGGAGTAGGAGATCGACCCGAGCACCGCAGTCGTTACGCACAAACCGCAAAATTGCATAAAGTGATATTGGAAAAAAGGAGGATGAAAAAAAAAGTTGGAAGCAAAACTTACAGTGAGAAGCGCGTGAGAATCATGCTTACTGTCTCTCACAACAATGGAGATGAGAATATTGGTGAAACGCGCTTCATGTACAGAGAAGACGAGTGCGTGTGGTTACAACGAGGTGGGGAATGAAGCGAGGAGAGCAGTGACGTCCCTGTGCTCTGTTCTCTCGCGAACTCTCCAAACGGCACGAAAAACGCACTGCAGAATTTTTCAACTTTGCTATTCCGCTGACAGAAACATCGCTTCATAAAAAACTTCGATGTTTTTCGACATTCTTAAAGTTTTTTCTCGCTAATTTCTCACGTTTATTCTTACTCTCCAGGAAAAAATAATTGTCCCAAGTGAATAATCGAAGCAAAAAAGCGAAATATATGTGATCGACGATCCTCTTGCTCGATCGTGCTACTTTCAACGAGTTATTTTACACTGTAGGCCCCCCCTACACTCTACCAGCAAAAGTGTGGCTCTCCACCAACTCTCCGATGACTGAGACCTAATAATAGCGAGCGCAGCGGCAAACTATATAACGCTCAACAGAGCCATAGACAATTTTCTGCCTCCCGCGTTATATTATTACAACTATACTTCTCATTTTAAAGAAGGAGAGGGAGAGCGAGAGAGAGAAAGAGCAAAAGAACGATTCCGCCTCCTAGTGCGAGAAGGTCATCGATTTCTGTGCCACTGCTAACTCCTTAAGCCTGTCTCATACTCAGCCCAACGCCTTGATACACGTGCGTGAATCGAAACGACGACCAGAATATACGAAATTGTCGGAGGCTGGGCCTTCCTGGACGATCCTTAAGGTTATTCGCCCATACGCAAAAGAACAAAAGAAAATTCGATCCAATTGTTCATTATTTTCTGAATTAATTGACTTTAGATCCGGAATTTCTCGAAATCCACAAAAATCCACATTTTTTTCATCAATCTTAATAATTACTCGCGACATTTTTGTTGATCGTAAATGCAAGAAAAATTTATTTGACGTTTGACGTTTTTTTTTTTTCCAAGATCCATAACGAGCCGTCGCTACTCAATGTCGAAACTTGATTGCACTTTAATTACGTCAAAAGTTTGCTTTCACTTCGACCTTCCATGACGTGAATTTCAATTGTAATAATTCGGATGATTTATCTTTACAGTTATTATGGCTGTGAATACACGAATTATCGGATTATCGTTGACATTCACGTCAAGATCGAGATCCGCTTGGTAAAACGTCGCAATCGAATGTCAAAATTATTAAAATCCTCGCGTGACTGTTTGACAGTTAACTCCGTGATTTATGACTCACACGAATTTTATCGATTTTTTTTAAGTTTTTTCAAATAAACAATGAAAGCCTCTTTTGTCGAGTGATAAAAATTCTTACCATCATTTTTATTTTATTTTTTTTGCTGTCCTCGAATATATATGTTTTTTTAAGCTGAATTTATATTCAGATTGACATAAAATTATTTGATCAACTTTTAGTTTTTATTAAATCGAAGAATTAGTGAGTTTTTGAGGCTTTTTGAGTTCGATCTTCGAGTATTTTCCTTGTAGTAAATTTGATGTATCGCATATTACGGCATAATATCAAAATTCCATATTTTTTTGTTTGGAAATGTGTGTTTCCAGTGAACGAGCAACCTTAACCGCATTTATCGCGATCAAACGGTGCGTAACATTTTTTTTCTCCCTTTCCCTCGCTCGGAGCGAGCTAACGATTTTCTTGTTATTTATACATGATTGATTTTTTGTACCGGTTCATCCTACTCATTAGAGTCGTAGTAGAAAAGTTCGAGCAAAAAAAAAGGTCGAAAAAAAATCTGTGAAAAAGTCTGAACATCTGTAACGTACTTTTTATCGTGTGCCTTTGACGCGCTCGGAATTTTCTGTGAGTGCGTGTGGGCAATGCTAAACCAAATGTGAGAAGGTACACAATTCGAGTGAATCATCACCCACGACCGAAACGTGATCAATCGTCGCACAAAATTCCATCGGACAATAATTGTCCTTCGACCCCCAAATATGCAATGCAATTTCACGACCAGCCTTTTATTTTCCGTACTCCCGTTCCCCAATGTTCCTCTTTGTACCATTTATAAAGTTGTCGCACTTCTTATGTGGGCTCCGGTTATGAAATATGGACTAAAAGTCCTGACAACGAAAGAAACAAAAAAGAGGAAAAAAGTGAAGGGAATGAGGGACGAATGAATATTGTTGGTTTTCTTGACGTCGATGAAATAAAAATCGTTCAATTTTCACTTCTTTACCTTTGCAGAATTATTTTCGGATATCGTCGCACGTACATTCCCCGGATTTATTTTGACCATACTGCCCTGAACTTGTCTCGGGCCTTTTCCTACTTTCCCAACTGCGATGGTGATGAAGATTATTAATTTCCAAAAAAAAAGGTTGAATTTTTTGGTTGGAGAAAAAAAAAAAAATTCGCCATTTATTTACCTTGGACCACCATTTTTCACTTTTTTTTTAACCTTATTTGGCAATGTTCCGAAATTTGCAAAAAGTTTTGTCACATCTATAGCAAAACTTTGAATGACTTGAATATAAAGCACGAATGCATGCAACGTAGTGAATGATCTCGATGTATATTTTGCTGCTCACCTCACCGGAGTGAGAGTCGCAGCATGACCAAAACGAGAAAAACTCTATAGCCCACACGCGAGATCTATGCGACTACACGACACGCCAGACTCGTCATTAACCTTATTGAAAAAAAAATGAAAATTCGCGTTTAATCCGTGAGCCATAAATGTAAGCACCGGAATCGGGAATAGCAGCATATTAACATCATCATGTACTCCTCTCTAAAATAAGCGTCAACGTGACGTGATTTATCCCCACCCATTCATGCATCTGCATAATAAACTCGACTGTATTTTAATTAACCTTCGACGAGAGCGGCACGCTGGACATCGCGTTTCGAAATGTCAGCAACTCACTGCTACGATCCAGAGTTTCCATTCCTTTACTTTTATCTATTATGAATGGATTTTCCAGCCTTCTCAACCAATTCGATAAATTAAATATCAATTGAAGGAAATGTCAAAGTAATACTGAGGAGATCCTTCGCTATTGAAGAACGATCGACATAGATCAATGATGATCGTTATTGAAATAATTCAAATGAGAACCCAGTAGCAAGCAACCAGTTCACGTTTTTGACGTGTGGCAAAAGTGGCGCTAGCGTCCAGCCGTCCAGTCACAAAGTAGCGGAGCGGCTCGCAACGCTTACTGATCGAGTAAATCGGAGTATCCCACGTGTTCGTCTCCACCCGCTACGATAAACATTGCTTGAGCCTAACAAAATTGCTCACAATAATTGAAACAACTCGTTATTCCCGACTATTCAATACGTCTGTTCATGAGTCCAGTGTATATTTAAAAATATATCGGAAAATAAATAATTTTATAACTTTTGAGGTTATATCTCGACGTCTGGTGATTCCTGCTCTGGTGTGACGGATTAAATCGTGTTTTCATCATGTCTGGAAGCGAAAACGAAGTGGAGCCCGATGAAGAAAACGTCGAAAGTGTTACCTGGAGAGATTTGGTTAGAAAATTCACGTAATAATTACGTATTGATCGTTTTCGAACTTGAAAAGCACATAATTGTTTCAGGGTTTCCCACAAAATTTCTATAAGTTTTATCTAAGAATTAAATATATTTCAACAGATTAAAAAAAAATTCGAATCAATCATTTGTTTTTCCATTTCCCAGGGTGTTGTTGACTCGCTTTGCAAAGCTTGTGAAGACTTAAAATGGAAAATGCCAACAAAGATACAGCGCGAAGCTATTCCTTTAACTCTGCAAGGTAAAATTCAATCCCACGCTACAAATTTTGAGTTAACCCTCTCACATAAAGCGAATCTCAATGAAAATTATGTTTCCATTACCAGGAAAAGATGTCATTGGTTTGGCAGAGACAGGTTCAGGGAAAACTGCCGCATTTGCAGTTCCAATACTTCAGTCACTCTTGGAAAATCCTCAACGATATTTTGCACTAATTTTAACACCGACCAGAGAGTTGGCTTTCCAAATAGCAGAACAATTTGAAGCTATTGGTGAGTAAAAACAAAAAAATTAAGGCAGTCGTCCGGCTCGCATAAAAAACGAGTAATAAATTTGTTAACCTTTGCAATCAGGTTCATCGATCGGCGTAAAATGTGCCGTCATAGTTGGAGGAATGGACATGATGTCGCAGTCGCTAATATTAGCGAAAAAGCCTCACATCCTGATCGCTACTCCTGGGCGCTTGGTCGATCACTTGGAGAATACAAAAGGATTTAACCTCCGATCCCTCAAGTATCTTGTCATGGACGAAGCGGATCGTATCCTTAATATGGATTTTGAGGTAGAAGTCGATAAAATCTTACGTGTCATTCCACGAGAGAGAAGAACACTTTTGTTCTCTGCAACGATGACAAAGAAAGTACAAAAATTGCAACGAGCATCTTTACGCAATCCGGTCAAAGTTGAAGTTTCCACCAAGTATCAAACTGTCGAGAAACTCCAGCAGTATTATCTTTTCGTTCCTACAAAATTCAAAGTAAGTTTGCCCTTTTTTATTCATTCAGAAGAAAAAATAAAGCATTTTTATTGATTCACGATTCCATTTTCGATTTTTGCGCAATGCAGGACGTTTATTTGGTCCACATACTCAACGAATTAGCTGGCAATAGTTTCATGATATTTTGTGGAACTTGTAACAACACCGTGCGAACAGCTTTGCTCTTAAGACTTTTGGGATTCATGGCAGTGCCTCTGCACGGGCAAATGTCTCAGAACAAGAGATTAGCGGCTCTGACAAAGTTCAAAGCAAAGAATCGATCGATTCTGATATCCACCGACGTAGCGAGCAGGTAATTTCAATAAAAACATAACATTATCGACGATTTTATAAATGAACTTGACTCGAGCGAATGTTTTGTTGTCCCCAGGGGTCTCGACATTCCACACGTCGACGTCGTTATAAATTTCGACATACCGACTCACAGCAAGGATTACATTCATCGAGTGGGACGAACGGCTCGTGCTGGCAGATCCGGACGCTCAATAACGTTCGTTACGCAGTACGACGTCGAACTTTATCAGAGAATCGAGCAACTCATATCGAAACAATTGCCCCTTTATAAGACCGAAGAAGACGAGGTCATGTGTCTGCAGGAGAGAGTTGCCGAAGCGCAACGAAGGGTTAAAATGGTCAGTGAAAGCGATAATTGTATTTTTTGAATGCCAATGAACATAAACATGCTGAATAAATATCATTTCGCCTCGTTAACAGGAAGTGAAAGAAATAGAGGACAATAAAAAATCAGGGAAGCGAAAAAATCGACAAAACGACGACGACGAGGACGACGATACGGAGCAATCCTCTGGAGTGAGGAAACGTGTAAAGGGAGGAGGCGGCGGCGGCGGCGGAAGAGGAGGTAAATTCAAGGGCAAAGGTAAACGAGGTAGATAAAGGAAATTTTTGGCAGCAAAGACAGAAATCCCTTGAAATTGCATTTGTACAGTAAAAATGAAAAAACTTCAATTATGAAAATCGATAACGACCAATTTGTATCAGTTTTTTTTATTCTCAAATATTTCTTTTTTTAAATCTTTTATTCTCGTTGGCGTATAGTCATCGCAGTCCTCGTTGTTATTGTTGCCTTGAACTACTACGTGGTCGAAAAAAAAAGAAAAACAAATGCAATGCTCCGTTCGAAAATCTTGATTACGTGCGTTAGTTACTTCTATTCTACTTAATAAAGTGATAATTAATTACATGTTTAGTATTGTTTTTGCATCTTCTTACTGTTGGTTCAGCGAAGGCTGGAAAATTGCGATAATTCTTCTTTTCAAAGAGACATTTGTTTGAAAGTAATTT
Source organism: Campopleginae sp. 14b (assembly GCA_030522525.1). Taxonomy (NCBI): domain Eukaryota; kingdom Metazoa; phylum Arthropoda; class Insecta; order Hymenoptera; family Ichneumonidae; species Campopleginae sp. 14b. The sequence continues at coordinate 17,651 of JAPYYS010000070.1, read as the reverse complement.
GAAAGAAATGTCGACGTCAGCACTGTGCGTGCATTTTCTTTCGTTTTTGCTCGATCGATCGGCTCTCAAAGGTGCAAGGAAATGAGAGAAAGCATACAAGATGTTCTCGTTGACGTTATACGTCGCTGCGAAAACGCAATAATTATCTTTCAAAACTTTGTATTTTCTTGATGTCGTTTTCTTATTATTTCTTTTTCTCCTCTTTGTTCATTTTTTGTTTTTCTTTAACACAGTATATTTACAATGATGCAATATGCTTAACTCCCTCCTCATTAACGAAGTCTGGGAGAATCTACAAAGTACGTATTTATTCAATAAACGGTATGTACCGTAGTACGAAAATTCACAATATCATCTAGGGCTCAAGCCATCACATTTTGTTCAAAAATTCTTGATATTTCTTCAATCACTTGTATCGTTTGTTTTACTAGCTAAGAGAGAACAAAAAAATCATGATTTCGGCGAAAATGAAGATCGCGCCAAGCAAGCTTAGCCTCGAAAAAACGAGGCGTGTTCAGAGATAAAACATTCACGGCACTAACTCTAATCTCAGCTATCTCTAAGTGTACATAATCGACGAAGCTGTATTTTTCTTTTCCTTTCTTCTGCCTCCGATTTGACCTCCTCTCGCCGTTCCATATTATTTATTACTCCTTGTTTCGAACGTTTGTTGGATACCCGAAAATATTTGTGCCAAAGTAGGACTTATGTACACTCAGCGTTTAATGTAAAAACTGGAAGATGTGTATTATGTATATATATATATATATATATATACGAGTTGCAAGAAAACCGCGTTAAAACACGCTACGTAGTTCTATTTTTGCACAGATATTTCGGGCTTGAGAGAGTTTAACCGGTTCGAAGCCATTTTGCTTGCCAAACAAGTACGTTTTACCTTACAGAATGATCTAACTCTCTTTGACGAAACCCAAACTTTACTACAACAAGAAAAACAAGACGAAAGCCAAAAAGTCTTGATTGAGAGAGATGTGGAGATAGAATAAGAGAGTTGTGCTGTTTTTATTTATTCCTGCGATCAAATAATCTTGTCGTTGCTCTACAAGCTCGAGATGTCGTTCGGCGTTGTACGCTTTTTCTTGTCTTTACAATGGACACGATAAAGAAAAATCGGGATTATAGTCTGTGGGGTTAGTGAGACAGAATCTAATGGATGGAATGACTATTTTGTTTGTCAAAAAGGATGATCTCGTTTATTGTTTTTGAATAACGTTTTCTCCCTTTCCGCGTCCTGTTTCGTTTTCCAAGCCGTTTGATCCATTTATTTTCGTTTTGTTTTATTTTGTTTTTTTTTTTTCTTAATAATCCGCAGTGTGCCCGGTGTGATGAAAAATTGAAACAACTGAGGTTTCCATTTGAATGAGAAATAAAATATATTCCATAATATTATTATTCACTATGTCTACACATTCTGTACAGTAATTCAATTCAAGGGTTTTATACCTTTAATATACTTTATACAAAAAGGCTACTTATAATCTAACATTAAGACATACCATAGCATGAGCGCATTCTCATCGTTGCCGCCTAACAGCAACGATGATTTATCAACGCAACATGTTTGTACTGGTATTACAGAGTCAGTCGCCAGCGAGTATAACTTCTTCCTCTTGTTATCACACACCGCACACTAAACTGCTCAAAGTGTGTCTCTGGTGCCTTTCGTATCATTACTTTATAGTTACAGTTTACTGTCTTCTTTTTATTATTTCTTTCCTCATCGTATTTTTTCTCCAATTATTTCAACTCTTAATGGTTTTCAACTCTTATACTCATCTTTAGCTCCTCCTCTCATCAGTGTCATCCCTGTGGCCACCAATTGTCCATTTTCCATCCACTATCACACTGTCAATCTCTTACGTTTTGCCCTTTTATTATTTCGTCAGTTTTTTTTTTTTTTTTTTCTTACACGTATTGACCAACAGACGAACGAGACCCTTCAAAGATTTAATTATTTGAGATCGCAAGGGGGACTTTGACGCTGGTTTTTCAAATTTTATTTCGCTCCCATCGAACCAACTCGAATTCGTACCCGTCCACGTCAACGTAACTCTAATTTCTCGTTCGTCTTTTCGTCCTTACATCCCGGCGGGGCGGCTCATCGATTCACGCACATTTTCTTTTACGACTGTGAGTATATGTGTAGGTGTCTGTGTCTGTATGTGTGTCTCTCTCTCTCTCCCTCTCTTTCTCGCTGATTTTTTTCCGTTTTTCCGTTTTTCTCTCATTACGCTTTTCTTTTCTTCTTCATTTTTTTCCAGTATAATACATTATGATCTTCGAGTTTCCAAGATACATTTCTTTGTTCCTTTTTTCTTCGTTTACGAATAAATAAAATTATATTTCTGTGAAAATATATGTAGAATCGTAAAAAATAATATCTGATTATTCAGAATTTGTTGTTCTTTTTTTTGCTTCGCAAATACCGGTACAGAAATAGTGCATTTCGGAGACTTTCAGACACACAAGCGACAGATCTCTGACTTAAGCGTTCTCTCGGTGGTTTTCTTAGTTTGTTTGTTTGCTTTATCTTCGTTTGTTCTTTCGTTTCGATTCTCTTTATTAGTTAAGGTCTCTGTCCTCTAAGTACTTATACTCAAAAGTGAAGCCTTCCTTCTTCCTCTGCCCCCATTTTTCGTAATCGAAATAGATGTACGTTCCCTGGAAAGTCACCCAATTATTATTTCCAAACGTTAGAAACATAAATAAATTTTTTTTCAAAGTTTCACCACGTCCTTGCCATTTTCCCGCGCAAACGAGCAGATTTCACTCAAATTTTTTTTTTTTAATTTTTTTTTGTTAGCGAGAAAAACTCTTACCTGCTCATACTCTTCGTTGATGACTTTGGGCTCCTCGTGCCTTTGGAACCACATCATATACTTCGTGTGAAACCTCCAGCTCTGCTTTTTCAAAGCTTTGGCAGCGAGATACTGGCCTTTCGAGCCTTCCATGTAATAAAATATGAAGAAGAGCGTCTCGGTGGATAGACGTTGAAAGAACTCGACGGTATCCGAATGAGGTAGTTGTACCTGAGAAGACAAAAATAGCGATAAATATCTGCCTTGAGACACGAGACACGAGAGAGAAAAAATGTACGGAGTACGGCTAAAAAGTACCTGTTGATAATAGGATGGTGTGGGGCACAAATTCCTCGGTAGATAAGATCTGAGTCGCTCCGAGTCGGAAGGATGTGGCATGTGATAGTAAGCAGCTTCCATCATTTGAAATTGGAGCTGATGTTCTTTCTGTAGTGGGACAGGTCCGAGGGGTGCGACACCAAGAAGCGGTGGAATGTGCGCTTCGGAAGTAGCGCTATTTGTCTTGGTGCCCTCGAAAATATTTCTGGTATTGGTTTCGGACTGAGGAATATCAAGACCGGTACGTACGATAACCTGTTGAGCTATTGGTTTGGAGGAGGACATGCCATCGGGTAGCTTTGGTATGAGACCATTGGCAGTGGATGGAACGGGTGAACACGAGTTAACGGGAATCGGTGAGGACCGACTGCTGACGGATGATTGAGGGGAAGTTGAGCTGGCGACGGGTGTCGTCATTTCAGCCTCGCTGTTGTTGCTATTCTGATTATTTTCGCGAGCAGTTACGCTGCTGCCACTGCTGCTGCCACCACCACCGGCTCCGGCCCCGCTCCCGACAACGCCGCCGCCGCCGCCGCCGCTTCCACCAACACCGACGATTCCACTTGGTGCTCCGCTTATACTGTTGCTCGTGTTATTCGCGTTGTTGTTGCTGCCGGTGCTGATATTGTTACCGGTTAAGCTCGTATTAAGGTTGTTCGTACCGCTGCCAATACTCGTATTGCTGATATTCCCGATGCTGTGGTTCTGGCTCGGTTGGTTGTGCAATAAACCGTGACTAACCGTACTCTGCAACACCAGAGCCGTTGGATTATTGTGCGGCTGTTGCGCTTGCTGTTGTGGTTGTTGTAGCACTTGTTGCTGTTGTGGCTGTTGCTGTTGTTGTTGCTGCTGTTGCTGTTGCTGTTGCTGTTGCTGTTGCTGTTGCTGTTGCTGCTGCTGCTGTTGCTGCTGTAATAACGGTGTCGCCGTTTGCGAGACACTCGAAGTTATGCTCGAAGTCGACGAGGACGACAACAAGCCGTTCTCGCTACTGTGAGCTGCTGAAAAAACCAAATATTTTGATTCCTTGTTGATAATCCTTCTGTCCTCGACGCGATGAGTCGATCGAATCATTAATTCTTCTCTATTTACATTATTATTATCATTTCACTTACACGAGGTTTTACTAGAGGTAGAGTGGATGGCTTGAGAATTGCTGTGCGAGGCAGCGACCGTTGCAAAATTACCAGCGTTTGTCGTAGCAACGTGATTACTAGTGGAACTAGGCGAGCTATGGCTAGATGTCATGGGAATGGTCTTGCTCGGAGTGCTGCTCGATAACAAATTCGTTTTTATTGTGGCAGTGCTTCCCGTTGTTGGAATGCTCCCTTGCGACGAATTCAATAGCGGCTTCACCGCGGCCGGCTTCACAGGCTGTCCAAAGAAATAGAAGACCTAATTTATTATTGTTAGACGAACAGCAAGTTCGCGAGCCCTACAAGCCTCTATTCACCTTCACTTTTTTGTCGGTATCGGTTGAACTATCACTCGAATGGTTGTGCATGGTGGAACTCGATGGTGGTGAGGGAATTGGCGATGTTCCCGAATTCGTCGACGTCGGCGTACCTCCGATTTCGTTGCTATTGTTATTGTCAGTCGTTGCTGACGATGATACACCGACGTCCGACAATTCTACATCGTCCAAACCAATTATATCGTCGTAAATGTACACGTTCTCCTCGAAATCCGGCTCTTGCGAAGATTCGATGTAATACTCGACGTCGTCCTTTATTTTCTTTATCTACATTACCCACCACAAAGATACGCTTTTGTTATGTCCTTGTCCTAACCCTAGACCCTGTCTCCCATCAATTTTCGCAGCATAAATCCTACAACGGGTTCGAAAACGACTCCAATCTTGTCTTTAACATAAAATCATCCACGTACGCGATGGAAAACTTTTTTACAGACTATTCTCTTCGTTTTTTCATTGCAAACAGAACGGCGGACGTGCAAAACGAATGTTATGAATACTCAATGATAAAAACTCTGGATAACGAAACGAATGAAACAAAATGGAGTTTTTGAGTGAAAAGATTGTGATCGTTCGGCACCCCGTCGTAGATTTTGGGTTTAACGACGATTCTGATAAAATACCGTGTCCACTTCGACCGACATGTTGTCCAACATGCGCAACAATGTCTCCAATTTACGGATGTGATATCTATGCTTCTCCAGTTTTCCTTTCAACTCGTCCATTCTATCTTGCTTGTCCTTGTCCAGCCTCTTCTTTTTACCCGCAAGTAACGACTCTATTTCCGACTCGAATGTGTCCAGCTGAAGCAAGCATTTCGTTTGGGTATTTCGTAAACGTTTTTACAAAAGAGCAAGTAGAAAATAGAGGAAAGTAATTTTTTTAAGAACATCGTGCACGAATCTACTGCCGTACCTGCAGATTCAATGCGTCGATCGATATGGCCAGCCAGTTACTGACTTCTTCTCGTTCTTTTTGCGCCGGATCGAGCTTTTGCGCCGCGCCTAAGCCTTCCTTCGAGTAAGCTTTTGTTTTCGTTTCTCTCTCGACCACTTTGAACCTCTCCATTTGCTGCAAAACCAAACGAATAAATCAATTTTTCATACGTTTATTTTTTCGTCACAAGATCTCGTTTTTTTTTTCAAGAAAATTCTTTGAGCTACGCACAGTCTCAATTAACTTTCGATAATCCAACAGAGTGCTCTTGTCCTTGATCTCTCCGGAAGCGATCCAACTTTTAATTTGATCGCGTAACCTCTGAAGCTTCTTGATCTCCTTCTTGAGATCCGCCTCGTACTTTTCCTTCTGATTGCTGTTTGTGGCATTGTGAACTTTTTGCCAAATGTCTTCGAACGTGTCGACGCCCTCTGTTACTTTCTTAAGGCACCTGTCTATTTCACCTGGTGGAAAAAACAAAGCAGAACCCGGCGACGGTCAAATTTTATAAATCCCAAATGACAAAAACATGCTTTAGCCTTCCAGAGTCACATGGTTTAGAATCGAGCGAACTAGCAATTTCAGAGGTGAATAGAGCAATGCGTGTTATCCAAATAAACGAGTAGTTTGTTGATTGGGAAATAAACTTTCCTCCTTAAGATAATGAGAATTTGTTTAATGTTTGAAAATAGTGAAAAAAAAGCATCTAGGAATAACGTTTGATCGATCGAATGGCTAGTTACGGAAGAGGAAGGTATAAAAATTGCTCGGGATGCTTTGTCGCAAGCACGAGCGCTGCAAAAAAATTCTACAAAGATGTAACAACAAAGAGTTAAGAGAAAACGGTGATATTTTCAAGTTAAAATATTGGAAAATAAACATTGATGCATCTTTCATGTGTGTTTTCGATGTCGAATGGTAACGAGTCTCGGTTAGAATGAATGACGGTGTCGAGCAGTTAGGAATAAAGGAAGGAGAGCGGAGAGGGAAGAAGGGGTAAGAAGGTCGAAGACGAAGAACGAAACGAAGAGCGTCAATGGTTAGTTTTGGGGCAATTGGAGTTAAAATCACTGCGGAGAAGATTGAACGAACAAAAAAAAACGAAAGAAAAACGTTTGCAAAGACAATTAGCTTACACTGCGGTCGAGGAGGCATGGCAGCATCTTTGGACCTTAATAATTTGAAGGTTATGCTGGCGCCCGATACCGCGATTAACGTAGAGAAAAAAAGGTGAAAAAATCGGTAAAAAAAAGTAGCGATTGAGAGAGAGAAGAGAGAGTGTATCGATGTGTAATAACGAAAAGTACGAAAGAATTACCGAATTTGAACGAGGGACGAGAAAACAATGGGTTATATTTTCGGTGAAAGCGACGTGCCGTGAAAAAAAAGGACAAAAAAAAGGAAAAAAAAACAAGATGGAAAAAAGGTGGTAAGAAACGCGAAACGATGTTTCCGGTTTTGAGGGACAAAAGTGCTCAAAGATTTTCGTCCTAAGATGCTATATACCGCGATAACGAGGGAGATACACAAAGTAAGAGAAAAAAAAACAGAAGAAAAAAAAAGCAAGTACACGATTGACACGAGACGTCTCGCACACAGCGTCTTGAAGAGGGGTCGCGGAAAGGCGGTGAGGGGCCGGGGGGTGGGGAAGGGGGGAAAGAGGCGAGGTGATTCGTGATGTTCAAGCGAGACAAGAAACCGTTCGTTCGTTTTTTTTTCTTTTGAGAGACAAAAGTCGAGAGACGCGATCCCAGAGGTCCATAAAAAGAAAATCTAAAGATGTAAACATGCTGGATAAGATTTTCTTCTCACCTTGCAACTTTCTCGTCGCAGCCATGGCTATGTAAACATATGGTACAATGATTTAGGCATAGTCCGTACGTAAATTGTAAAAGATACGATGAAATTATTTCGGTTCTTTGTATAATATCGTGTATCGATAGGTTCGAACGCCGAATGTATTAATTTCTCCTCTCCCCTCTGTTTCAATAGGATATAGGTCTCTCTCTTTCTCTCTTTTTCTCTCTCTCGCTCTCTGTCTCACTCGCTCGCTTTTTCTCTCTCTTTCTCTTTCTCGCTCCCTCTCTCTTTTTCTCGGCCCCAACAAGATGGCTTCCGTTTTCAAATGACAACGACCGAGTTTTGCTCCGTACAGCCACCGTACAAGTCCTCCGTGTGTATATTGTCCTCACTCGGCCCTCCTATGACGGTTGGTAGCCTATCTTCGGTAGTGAGCCTGAAGCTTGCCGCACATAAAACCCTCTCGTAAAGCCTGAGGCAACGAGTCTCTTTTTAACCTCACACTCGGAAGAGCCGCGCTCTAACCCACGATCGTCCACTCTTTTTTTTCACCCCCCGTTTCGTTTTTTCTATTCCTTTTTTCCGGTCCCTTACAAATCGTAATCAGGCTATTTGCAATCAGCTTATTTAGCCGGCTATACAACTCTCAAGTTACACTAATTATGACAGCGTCAACAAATGATATATATGAAATACTCCTCGGAACCACGATACAGTTACTAGTATTATGCATTGGCGCATTCGCACACGGACTCACACATATTCAGAGTCCCGACTCTCTCTCTTTCACCGATATACCGACAATCTAACAATCCGTTCACAAACTCATCTACTTTATTCGCGATTCTCAATAATACATTTTTATTCCCCATGCAAACTCTCCGTTATACCATGTATATAGAAACACTAGCTGCATTGAAAACTCGATTGCTGCTTTTGCACTACACAATTGTCGAACACACGCTCGCAACTTCTCCCGCGGTTTCGCAGCAATTACCTAACGTGGCGGGAACATGAAAAACAACGATATTTATCGTTTATTTATCAATTAAACTTTACGCATCGAATTTAACCCGAGCACGAGTATTTACAAATTGTGCCTCGGCGATACCGCACGCAGTTATTATTTATCCGGAACGATCGAGTGTGCCTGGCTCTTCCAAGCGCACAAACTCCAACTCCGTCGTTCTCAAACTCATCGTATTTCATCGTCCTCAAGCTTGATTTTCATCAAAAACAATCGCACAAGCAGCGCCACTACCTACGCTGCGAATTATCTCCGAAGTCCTCCGACTTCCGGCTTCATTTACTGGCCAAAATGGCGGGATGATCGGAGCCGGGAACAAAGTAGAAAAAAAATCATTTCAGAAATGCGTGTCACCGAACAAACCTTTGTATTTAATCAAATTGAAAAAATTCATGAAACAGAAATTTTAATGAACGTAACATTTTATTATGCCATGATACGAGCAAGCAATATCAAATGCGACTGCGTCAAATTGGCGCCATAACCTGGCACCAAATTTTAATCATTTGCCTGGATCAAACATGTATTTTTGGTGGAATGTGAATGATTTTCATGCTACGAGCAGATTTGACGAACATTCATCCGTCTAACTAAGAAGCAGAATTTATTTTATTCCGAGCACATGTAGCACATGTTTTAGCCGTTTTAACAATGAGATCGAGACGCCGCAATGAGCCGCCATTTTGTTTATACCCCCACACGGAAAGAAATTTTTCGCGAATCGGGACAAACAAAAAAAAAAGATGAATAACGCTTCTGTTATAATAACGAAGCGAGAGATCCCGTCGTGACTCTGTACGATATTGCTGGGAATCATCAGAAATAATGTAACAAAGTTTTTCGCCGGTGCTTTATTGGGAGAAAGCGTTTCTTGGAGTTAATCGTGTTCCAACCTGCACGTGGAACGTTTCGACAGATTCGTAGAAGCTGCGTCCCCGGGGAAGCCGCTTTATTGATATCATTTATTACAGCATAAGCACAAAGAGAAACAAAAAAATAGCCGGTAGAAATAGTAGATAAGAGGAGGATGCCGGATACTTCGAAATTAGTGAATCTCGTGACTAGAGTTTCACGAACTCAGTTGCGGCAAGATCGGGTTGTAGAAATAAAAAGCATTGGTGGAGGCATAATAGGAGAGGCGGTGGTCGACGAAAAACCGCGGGCCGGCTTTGCTCATCGTGCGTGTCTAACGTCCCGGACAGTACATTTCAATAACTGACCGTCTCTCGTCGAGAGAACACTTCGCATAACCTAGCAAGCTGCTTTTTCCCTTTTTTTTCCGCATGTGTGAGTGTGTGCGTGCGAGAAAGACAGTGAAACCGCGAGGAACGTTTCACAAGCCCGCGTAGTGAAGAGGCAATAAAAAAAAGTGGGAACAAAAAAACGCGTGAACAAGTGTTATATAGTGCGCGTCTGGCCGCTGGCCCGGGTCATGACAAAAGGTGGCATCACTGCCCGCGGTCGTGAGTTGTAGAAGAAAAAAGTGTGTTTTCGTCGATGTCGCGAATCCGCGCAAATATGTAGTTAACGTTCGCGTTCATCATTTACCAGGAGTTTTCAAGTGTAACATGTAATTTAGTGCTGTGACTACGAGCCGAAGAAGAAAAGGTGTGACTATCCGCAAGTGAAAAAGCCAACAACAAAAACCGAAAAAAATTAAAAGCCATTTCGTTGGATGTTTTTCGTGCCTCGTTCTCGACGTCGTCGTCGTCGTCGTCGCGGTCGTCCGACTATGACGCCATTTTAGCTAACCTTTTCGGCGGCGTACATCGCCGACGGGGCAACAAAAAAACCAATAAAAAACCGCTTATCCTCGTCAGTCGTATCGGTGTGATCGGCACTCTGCGATCCCGAACAAAGGATACCGTGCACACTCTCGACCAACATAATCGTCAACGTTAAAGTGCGTAAAAAACCCAACAAATTAGACGTTGCCACGACGTTGTGTCGTAATCTCGCGCGGACGACAATCTTTATCGGAAAATTCAACTTTATTCGACCACAACGACGCAAGGGTGAGTAAATTTTCAACGTTTTTTCTTAGGGTCCTTTTTCATCCCGAAATCCCCGCTTCTTCGACCTAGCAACTATTTTTCTTTGCATGTTTCGTGAATTTCTCTCCAAAACGCAATTTCCATCAACTCCATCGGCATGACAATTCATTTTCATCCCCGCAACAGTTTTTCCAACCATTTTTTTCTATCAACTGCACGTTAAATGTTTGAACCCCCACGACGATCCGTTGCAGGACATAACAAGCCGTACAATCTCCACAATCGTACGTAGCGTTCCATGGAAAATGCCTGATGTTTTTTTGTTTAATCGTTGACAAAAACCTCATTCATTTCTATTTGAGCCAGAGGAACTTTTCTGTGCTTAGGTTTGACAAAATCTCGAGAGCCTTTCAACTTGATTCCGTTGTTTTGTGATGGAAAAATAATACTGCACAGGTTGGTGAGAATATTTAGCCAGGAAAATAGAAAGAAACCCTCATTCTTCAAGAAATTTTTTATTTTCGACGCCGTTTGGTACCTCCTCAGTTTTTGTGGCCGCGACACATTCGCTTTCTAATTTTTAATCTTGAAACTAGTGAGAAAATGTTCTGCTGTTGCTGACAAAGTTTCTGATCGTTTTCGACTTGAATTTTCGCAGAACCAAACTGTGGGAAGCTGCAGAAGCGCTATTATGGAAGATGAGGATGTCGAGGGTCGAATCTCAGATGACAGGAAGAGCACCGAAGACAGAAAAAAAGATTTGGGCGATGAAAAGACAGCGGAGAGGGAGGAAACAGAGGGAGAACCAGAGTTATCGTCAGACTTGTATATAGCATCGGAGAGCGGCCAGGAGGAAACGGCGGTGAAGGAGAACAAGGAGGAGAAATGCAGTGAGAATGATGTTGGCGATGAGACGTCGAGACCGAGAGTGACATTCAAGGATTTGAAGAAGCAAATTCTCGGCCAGACGCGATTGCATCAATCGGCAGGGACGAATAATCGGCCGACGGGAAAAAAGTGGAGGGAAAAGAGAACAACACCGACGAGTATAACGCGCGAAGTGAAAAGAGGGAAAATCACTGAGTACGCTCAATACTTGGGCCTGCAGCCGGCGTCGAACAAAACAAACTGCACGACTTGTCGAGGAACGACGACAAACTCGTGCGACCCATCGATGCTCAATCAATGTACCTGCGTGCCAGGAATAATGACGCAATCGACGGGATTCTCGTCGCCAGGAACGTCGGATTCATGCACGAACAATCCAACGGCGACTCCTCCGGTGGCTCAAAATTCGGCGAATAATTTTCGCATCACGCGCAAAGTCTATTTGTGCGCAGCTTGCGGCACGTACTTTGAAAATTGGAACCTGTTTTTGCATATGAGAGAAATTCACAAGCGCCACATATGTCTATTCTGTCTTGGCATGTTCGGCCAGGCGGAGAGACTTTCTTATCATTTGACAAAGAAGCACAATGTTCCTGAAACGACTTTCACCTCGGTCGAGGATTTTTACAACGTTTTCAAAGGCTCGTGTTATTTGATTTGTTGTACGTGCGAAAAAGTATTCTCCGAAACGGACAATTTTTACAATCACTTTTGTTCACCCGTGCAAAAGGGACGTGGCAGCGTTGCCAGCGAGATTTGTACGTTTTGTCGTCAGAGCGTGAATAATCATTCGAGTATGTGCACCGGTGGGCAAACGGAGAGTCGCGAGTCTTCGCAAACGACGCCCTTGGTTTTGCCGGAGGTTCCCATTGTTCCAGCAAAGTCTACATACTCGAAAAGTCTCATGAGATCGAACACACGTCTTCTTAAGAACAACAGGCTAAAAAACAACGATTTTTCTGCGTTGACGTCTTATCAACAAAGAATGGCATTGCTGTACGCGAAGAAGCCAGTCGTAAAACCACCGGAGCCTCTCGCGGTCCCGGAAATAGTTGCAGATTCGTCAACGCTCGGAAACTTCGAAACCGGAACGACAACGACGTCCGCAACGATTCCGACGACGCCGTCGGCACCAGCTCCGATCCCCACGGAGCCAACGATCAACGCGACAGACTTCGATGCGTCGAACGCCCTTAGGGACACAGTTTCCGAGACGATAATGGAAGTTTCCAAATGCACCGACGAGTCCCGATTGAAAGGAACTTTAAACGAGCCCTCTGTTCAGAGCGACGTCATCGAGGTGAACAGCTCGACGATTAAAATCGTATCATCCCCGTCGCCCTCATTCTCCTCCTCCTCGTTGTCTTCTCCGGTTCGTCAACAACACGACAACCGAGACGCCGGATGTTACGACAGCGTGACCGAAACCATAATGCAAGTTTCGCGCTGTTCGAATGACATGGAAAGCAGCGACGACGATCACGAGGAGAAAGAAGACGCGAACAATTGTTTCGGGAGAAACGAAACGAGTAGTCGGGACAGCGACGTTGACGCTCTCGTAATGGACGATCCAGGACTCACCGACAACGAAAGAACCCCTAGGATCGATCAAAACTACGACGACAGATTGAAAAATTCGATAAACCCAGGCCCGACGAAGGAGAGGCGAAGAAAAAGGCGAAAAACGATGCACAGGCGAAACGAAGAGAACGTTCGCGCCTGTGATACCGACGAAACTTCCAGTGGCAGCGACAACGAAGCCACCAGTCCAAACCGCGAATTTCCAAACACGCCGTCAAGTATATTTCGATCAAGGCAAGAAGTTGAACGGGAACGTAGTCTTTCTCAATCCAGCACATCGCCCGAGAAAGAATCTCAAGCGACTTCGGTCTCATTCACAACGGTCAATTCGACCGATCGTAGTTTAGTCATTAAAATCTGTACAAATAGAAATTCGAGGTTTTCGGTAACGAGAGCTAGCGCCAACGGTAATAACGAGAGCCATGACCCCAGTCGAGAATCTGAGGAAAACAACAATGCCGAGGATTCAGCGTCCGAGGGAAAATTGTCTAATCACTCGGAACGAGGAGGTCGAGAAAGTGTAAATAGTCACGAGGAGGAGGAGGAAGACGGGGAGGAAGAGGAGGACGATGATGAAGAGGACGAGGAGGAAGAAGCAGGCGACGAGGATGAGGAGCAGAGCGACAGCAACAGCGTGAAATTGTCGATCGACGACACGAAACAAGTTGAAGAAGAACCGAAAGTTTCCACACATGATCCACCTCCCGAAAAGGACGAATACATCCAGGTCGACAATCCCGCGTCACCGAAACCCGAAACCGTAGACAATTGCACGGAGGACATAAAGTCTGAAGAAATACCGAGCGAGCAAGTGGAATCGATCGATACGAATCAAGAGAAAGAAGAAGAAGAAGCAACGGCGAAGGAATCGACCGTAGAAATCGAGAGCGACGGGATAATTCTCGCTTCCGAGGACGTGCCCAGTATAGATTTAAACGTCGATGGAATTCTCGAGTCCATGGAAATCGAGGACCTTCTAAAACGTTGCATAAGCGCAGCGAGTGGTTACTGCGTTTATTGTAATCACGCACGACACATCGCAGTGAACGGTAAACAATTGGGTCTCCATGTACTTGCCGAGCATCGTTTTCAGCCGCAACATCCGGCGATAATAATCCAACGCGAACAGTTGATTGTTTTGCTGAAAAAGTCGTTGAACGAAGTCGAAACGAAATTCTTCAATGTCGATTCTTACGACAGCACAAACGGCACTTACCACATTGCAGTGCCACGTGTATTCGAGTGTTTCCATTGCAGATACCACAGTCTCGTGCACAAAGAAATTTACCTCCACAACCGCAAGATGCATCAGAAAACTATACTCATATGTATAATGTGTAAATCGACGTTTTACAGTTACAGTGAACTTCTTTGCCATCTTTGTCCGGGTGTCTATTCGCCGAACATAAACGTCACGTACAGATGTTGTTTGTGTCCTGTGACAAATTTGCCATCGGCTTTTCGTCTGATGGTCCATTTGCGAAAGCGACATCACTCTTGCGACGTTTGCCTCGAGTCGACTGGAAATCAGCAGCGTCTTTCTAACCACGTGTGGAAACACAAGCTCCATCATCTTTGTTATCGTTGCGGTATCGCTTATCGCAACAAGCCTGACATAACGAAACATTTGTTTTGGAAACACGGTACCGAGAGTGTCCTCTGTAAAAAATGTTTGCAAAAAAAGTGGCCTCACGTTTACCACTTCTGTATACCGCCGACCGCCTTCGTCTGTGAGGAATGTACTTCCTCTTTCACGAGAGCCGTTTCCCTCAAAGTTCACAAACGATTGCACTCCGGGGATCGTCCTTACGGTTGTGAGGAGTGCGAAGAACGCTTCATCTCGAAGAAACTCGCGACGAAACACGAGAGAAAACACCGGGAACCGGAAGTTGTCGAATCGGAAGTCGTCGACTCGGAGAAAAATGGAATGAGGGAAGAAGAAAAATCCAGTGTCGATAAATCTCTCGTGGAAAGTGCGAAGGAGGAACCAGCGGCGACTGACTCAACGACCTTGACGACGGAGTTGATAACAACCGCGACAACGGGCATAGCGACGAGCACCGAAAGTACGAGCTTGAGAACGAGTGCAGCTCCGGAAGGCAGCGATAATCATTTTGTTCCTTCGAGCATAACCAAAGAGCCCAAAGAACCTGTGAAAAAAGTCGTCGACGTTTACGACCTGCCGCCACTGAATCTTTCCTCCGACAGCGACAGCGACGTCGAGGAGCCTTCCGCCCCGGAAGTCGCTGTGAAAGGTCGAACTAACGAGATCGCCGAAGAGCAATCAAAGACAGAGACAAAAGTGGAGGAAACATCCACCGAAAAAGGGGAACAGTCGGGCGTTCCCGAGGATCCCAGTGACCGCGTAGTCGACGTGGAACTCAACGAGGAGGAGAAGGAAGAAGAGGCTCAGATAATGGACGGAATCTGGGACAATTTCAAATCCTACGCAGCCAGTCTCGAGCAACGCGACGCAACGAGCGACGAGAAAAAGGAGGACGAACTGTCTCGCGAATATTTGTGTAAAATAATTCTAGCAGACCACGATTATTGCGTCGTGTATTCGGATAAGAGTGGCGAAGAGGAGGCGAAAGACGAGGACGAGTCAATGAAGAACGAGGACAACGCCAGCACGATGGAAGGCGAGCACGATTATGGCCACAAAGCAGCGAAAAGCCCTTCGAACACGAGCGTTATTTTGAACTGCGACAGTGACACAAACATCGCAGCAGTTGCCTCGGCCAAGAGGAAGAAGGAAAAGTCTCCGAAGAAAAAAGTGGGCAATACTTCGTCCAGCGAATCTTCCAGCGACTCCGATTCCAGCAGTTGTTCCTGCGGCACTAATTGCAGTTGCAGCAGTTCCTCAACCGGAAGTTCGTCGAGTTCGAGCAGCAGTTCAGATTCCGATAGCTCGGGTTCCGAGAGCTCGCCGAAGAAGCAATCAGCGCGTAAGGAGCGTCGACGTGAGAAAGATAAGGAAGCAGCCGGGGCTCCGTCGACTTTGGACGAGTCGAGAAACGATCCGTCAAAGTCTGAGGCACCAGAGGAAAGAGCGGAGTCAATGAACGTCCAGGAACAAGCCGAACGCAAAGAGAACATCGAGGAACTTGTCGGACCTCACGTCGAAGTAAACGATCGTCCACCAAGCCCTCAATTAATATTCCGAGAGTCGGATCTCGAGACCGATGAGACCGAAACCGACGAAGATTTCTACGACGAACATCCCCAACAATTGGCTAATAAATTGCTCGCTGAGAAGAGAAATCAATTGATGTTACTCGCTGCCGTCGCTCCTTCGGTCACGGAAACGACGATTCCGCATCCAACGGTTCCTGAAGTTCTTAACAACGGAACTTTGGAGCCGGTGATCGGGAACGTCAATTCGGTAGACGCTCTGCTCAATGCCAACGTCGAAAACGATCGAAACGGCGCAGCTCCCGCAACTTCAGTGACGACGACACCGACAGCATCGAGAAAACGTGTTAAAATAAAAAAAAGAAAAAAATCAGAACGCCCAAAAACTGTGAGGACCGTGGCACCTCCACCGGCGCTAGTCACAGCTCCACCAACGCCGACCGTCGAGTCCATCAAATTAAACATTCCAAAATCTTTTTACGATAAGAAAACTAAGAAATTCGGCTCGAAGGCGGTTCCGTTGATAACGGTCGTACCGAGTCGTTCGTCGACCCCATCGATAATGAATTCCTCGCAGCATTCCGAACCAGGACATAAATTATTAAATGACAAAGCAGGCAGATTGAGTTTGGGCGGTAGCGGCTCGGAGAACGAGAACAAAAGGTCATCCAAGAGAAAACGAGTGCCTAAGAGATTTTACGGGGATTCTAGTGAGGACGAAGCGACGAATCAGCACCATATAGAGTCGCATCATCACCAGCAGCTGCACCAACAACAGCATTACACGCAACCGAGTGTAAAATGGCGAAAAGTTGAACAACCCCCGGTCGTACGTCCCGTGACAATAAAAACACCAGTGCAGCAACAACAACCAGTCGTGACACCGCCGGTCGCGGTTCCCCCGAGCAATGCGAACTTCGGTACGAAAAGTGTGACTCTTCGGCTCTCGGGGTTTGATCGTCCGATGGAGAGGATCGTGCCCATCGTAACCGGACCCTCCGAGTCCGAGGAACAAGCCGAAAGTTCAACGGCCGAGTCAAGCGAGAACGAAGAACAAAGCGTCGTCGAACCTCCTCGACCAACTCATCCCCCAGTTCCAGTGCCACACTTCGCGCCTATGGTCCCGCCACACGTTGTGCCAAACTCGACTCATATTCCACCCACCAGCGCCCCTGTCCCTGGCGTCGCAGGCGGACCCGAACGTTCGGTAAATCTCTATTGTTATTGTCAGTGTCCGTACGACGAAGTCTCCGAAATGATAGCCTGCGACGGTGACGACTGTCGCATCGAGTGGTTTCACTTCGAATGCGTCGGGATCATGGTCCCACCGAAAGGTAAATGGTACTGTCCCGACTGCCGCAGAAAAGACTCGAGCCTCGTCAACGACGACTTTCTCGAATAATATTGAAACGCGGCTCGCGTGTGCTTCGAAATAATAAATAATTGAACTTTAATTAAATCGATTGATAACGAGAGGGCAAGATGAACATGGAAGGACATTGTAAGTGATAGAGATGCGCTTTTTAGATATACATACAAAAATAACTATGTTGAATGAAAAAATGAGAGAGAGAGAGAGAGAGAGAGAGAGAGAGAGAGAGAGAGAGAGAGAGAGAGAGAGAGAGAGAGAGAGAGAGAGAGAGAGAGAGAGAGAGAGA